>JADKLZ010003886.1:37257920-37270420 GCA_021533235.1 Biomphalaria straminea
TTCACAGTTCGATTGTACCAAACACTGACATTCACAGTTCGATTGTAACAAACACTGACATTCTCAGTTCGATTGTACCACACACTGACATTCACAGTTCGATTGTTCCAAACACCGACATTCACAGTTCGATTGTACCAAACACTGACATTCTCAGTTCGATTGTACCAAACACTGACATTCACAGTTCGATTGTTCCAAACACTGACATTCACAGTTCGATTGTACTAAACATTGACATTCACAGTTTGACTGTCACAATTGCTGACATTCACACTTGAACTGTCACACAATCACTGACGGACTCTAGGTGAGACAATACGATGCAGATTTCAAGTGTCGCTCTGTTAAGGAACTCATATTTAAAATAAAATCTTTACAAGGTCATTGTCTTATGTGTTCAACGTGACCTTGACCTTGACCTATCCCGTAGTCTGTTAAACCGTTGGGAACTACACAAACCAAGATGTTAACTCAAACCAAGATATGAGATCTCAAGCCGAGATACCAACACAAAGATATCAACAAGCACAATTTCTCATGTCTCCAGTCTTGACAACTAGACATTGAACAACTTAATTCAAAAGATACAGGAAATCTCTCTAAGGTAAGACTGTCAGTTGCGCATAGACTGTACACCAACACTTCAGACATTTTGACAAGATTGCCAATAGCTCTTCAAAATGAAAACTTCTTTTCTATCGCCCTTCCCCCACCCCCCTTGTCATAAATTCCCCCAAGCCTTCAAAAAGAAACCTAGAATGTATCTAGAAACTCTCCAGATGATTAGTTACATGCGGAGCTAAAATTTTTGCCATAAGAGGAATCGAATACCAAGATAGTGTATGTGGTATCGACTATAAGAAAGTAAACACATTTTTTTAAAAGTTCCAGTGGCGATTGAGAAAAGAAGAACATACGATACCTCACTTTGAAATGTTGAACCGACTTCCGTTGGTACAGAGACCATCTTATATGCATTTGATATCAATAAGTTTTGGCAACCAAACCAAATTAAAAAAAAAAGCTGATTGATTTTCTTGTTTATAGTAAAATATCATCTAAATCTGAGTTCACGCACTTTTGATAGAAAGAATGGGTACAGTTGGAATATGATACACGAGCAGAGCGAGAGTAACTGCTTTGACTATTTGGTGGTGGGGTTCTTATAAACATCACTTAGTGGTTGTAACAGGAGCGACAAATATCTCAGGCAGTGTAACTGTAAATATTTGTAAAATATCTTGCAGGTTTCGGATGTCCCTTCAGAGATGAACTTCATGAAATCCTAGCCCAAACCTCCAGCGGGACGGCGGGCGAAGGCGGCGGGCAGAGATCGAACCTGGGATCATCGAGACCACCGAACGAGAGTCCAGAGCGCATACCACACGACCAAGGAGCCATCCTGGTCATGATAGTTAACATCATTTCACGATGACATGTTTACCATTATTCTGTTAGAAATATTTTGAATGAAATTAACAAGGATTATAAAAAAAAAGTTTTTAAAAAATAAAAAAAATCCTTTATAAATTTGATGGAAGTGTATTCATTGTTATTCTGTTAATTTCTAGTCAGTGATTCATTTCTCCAAGGAGTCTTACAAGTGGGCTTGACCATAGACATAAATAAATATAGACTGGAAAAAAGGAAGTCATTTCATGTAACTTGAAAACATGTATATCTATTGAATTCGGATTTCCGAATTATGAAAAATTTAAAAATTGCATGATCTTCAGTCTTAGAGATTAAACAAAATCTACAGACATAAAATAAAGTACACACGATTGCAATTCACAAATTTTCGCTTCATAAAACTCTCTTATTGGCCAGTCCATATTTATTTATGTCTATGAGCTTGACCTAATCAAGTTCTTTTATTAATTATCCAGCTAATGGATTTCTATACAACATGGTGCGCAAAATGCTCAAGAACGTATAATAATTAACTCAACTATTCGCTGAATACAAAAAAAAAACTATTTAAATTCCCACTGATCCGTACTCAAAACGCAGACCAAATTTAATTTTTAGAGGATTGTATTTTGAAAAATGATTTGGGGTTCAACTTACGAGTGCGTTAGGTTAAGCAGTCTTTTTCGCTATGATATAAATAAATTTTTTGGAAAATCGTTTAGAATCATTTTAGAACTATCAGTGTCCAGGTTAAAACCAGCTTTCCGTGAAGAGTTCACAAGGTGATAGGAGGAATGGTCAAAACAGGGGCTCTCAACCTGTGTGTCGTGACTCCCTTTGGGCTCGATTGACGATTTGCCAGGGGTCGCGGCAGAGTAGGGGATTGTAAAAAGTGGTCGCCGAGCTTAGAAGGCCGAGAACCGTTGCTTTAAAACATCCAAAACAAGATTTTTAAAAGTTGTTCAAATTTTGTCTCTCTCTCTCTTAAATTCCAGACGTCATCATAGTTATCTCCCTTAAATGTTGGAACTGTTACGGAAGGAAAGTTTTAATTGAAGTCTGCTCCCCCCCTGGAGAAATACTAACAATCGAAGGGAAATAACTGAAACAGAAGTCTGGAGTCAAATGTAATGAATTTAATAGTACATAGATTAAAAGTCTCGTAAAGATTCTAGCGACTAATGACATGAGCATACCGTACATCTATCTATCTATCTATCTGTCTGTCTATCTATCTATCTATCTATCTATCTATCTATCTATCTATCTATCTATCTATCTATCTATCTATCTATCTATCTATCTATCTAGTAAGACGCATAGAAATTACGTTTAATTGGGTATCGCCTCAGTGACATGATGGTGCAGAGTTCAAACAAACATAGATTGAAACCGAATAACGGACGAGAGACTAAGAGACGGCTTGTAGTGAATCTTGACGACTTCGACTGTACCCTTATTTCTGTAATAAAGCTTTGTGTTGACTTATTTCGTAGAATTTATTCTGTGGTCAGTTGTCAGATACTTAAGAAACTCGCAGATAGCTTTCCAAGTATTAATCAACATCTTTACATTAGATTTACATTCATTGATTCAACTATATCTAATAACCACCAACAATATTTCTTAGTAGAAGCGTTTGACAATAAGTTTTTTCTTTAAAAAAAAAACAAAAAAAAAACATAATTTTATTCATTGAAATTTGTATTTAGGCAAAAAAACAACAACAAGTGTGGACGAGAGGCTAACTGGGGCTTGGCTACCTAGAAGGGCTCGAGGTTCGACACCCGACTCTGGCAGAGTTGTGTTTACTGAGCGCCCAAAGGCAGCACGGAAAACCAGCTCCTAGATACCCCCTCCATCACTGGTCCACAAATGAGATTGGACCAAAGCGCTCTGAACAAGCTATAAGCATGAAAGTAGCGCTATATAAAAGCTAAAAATAAACGTGGCATATGGACTAATAAACGTGACATTTGGACTTATAAACGAGCGAGCCAATGATACAGACTTTACGAAACGAAACTTGGACAGCGCTATTTTAATATGTCAGTAAAAAAAATAAAAATAATAAATTCAATTTTGAGATGAGTTATTAAAAAGAAAATCACTATACATTTGAAAGATACAGTTGAATGAGATCTACAATCTTCATGGATGTCACATAACAAGCCCGATGACATTCTGTCATCAGGCCAAGAGGAGAGAACTCGGCCAGGAGATCATTAAATTATTTTAAATGATAGAGCCCCCTTAACAAAACGTCAGCGAAGAGAGAGAAAGAGAAGAAAAAAAAATTCTTTTCATGGCAAAACTTTTGATAAGCAAAATTTGGGGGGATTTTTTTTTCTTTCTTAGTCTGTCTTCAGAATCCGTTGCCATTACTTGAGTTGATGGGAGAGAGCGGTGTGCTTTATGGAGGGAGGAGGGAGGTCAGAAGGGGGGAGGGAAGAATTCAGGATGTGAAGGGGGGGCAGATAGACAGGAGAAGACACGGGGGAGCATTAAAATGGGGGGG
Organism: Biomphalaria straminea; assembly: GCA_021533235.1. Taxonomy (NCBI): domain Eukaryota; kingdom Metazoa; phylum Mollusca; class Gastropoda; family Planorbidae; genus Biomphalaria; species Biomphalaria straminea. The sequence continues at coordinate 37,261,855 of JADKLZ010003886.1, forward strand.
GGGGGGTTAGAAGATTACGCCATCACCGGATCGTTATCTTCGGAGTTGTATTGGACACCAGTTTGAAGTCAATGGGTTACATGAAATTTTGTCTCAAATCTGGAATATTTTTTTTTGTCTACCGTTATACAGCAAACCATTCAATGCAGAGAAACCAACGCTAATTGGACCATGGAAGGTAAGAAGAACCTATCTTAGTAATCCAGTCACCTATCTTAGTAATCCAGTCAATCAGCCTGAAGACCAAGATCCACCTTCTCAATACAATCATTGTCCGGGACGACCGGATACGCTAGCGAAAGTCATCCAAGTAGATGGGGCTAAACGTGGCTCACAGCATTGGATGAGAAGGATTCTGGGAGCAACAAACGGAGGAATTCCAGCTACCGTCGCCTAAGCGTGGCGCCTCCGTGGAAACGTCCATACAGGGAAGTGGATAGGCTAAGAACGGTAGCACAGATAGCTCTCAGTGGGCTACCACACGTATCCTCGAGAGAGGGTACATTACACGTGGTAGGGATGTAAGAAAGGCTCGCTAACCAGTCCAAAACCCCCACTGATCCGTTCCCTAACGGGGGCCATACGGGTGGTGATGGACCCTCGCACGGGTTCGGTGGGACAGCATAGGCATATGGAGGGCTCCCCCGTGGGCTCGGCCTCCGGCCTCGCATGGGAGGGGGCACTCATGCGGGCTCAATGAGCCGTGTCCTACGACCAAACGGGTGTGATTCTTGATCACCTAGTTGCAGGGGGTCTCCAGACAGAGAGGTCGGTGAAGAGCCAATCTCTCATCCTGGCCATGAGATAAAAGCCTTTCTCTGGTCACATGGTTCATTAAAGGGACGAAGTCTCGAACCATTTTTGGACATCTGACAAGGGAGCAACAAAAGAGAAAACCTTTCCGTTACGGGCACTCAACACTAAGTGGCAAGCAAACGTCGCGGAACGACGTAGATTGTCTTGCATGAACAGATGAAGAACTGACTTGGTGATTCGCATAGACAAGAATTCCACGGCATATGGTATGCAAAGCGATGCTGAAAAAAACAGCAACAAAGAAACAACAAATATAATGACCAATAGCCAACAGCACTTCAAAATGGCATCAGTATTGGAAACAAAAATCTGGCAAGTGTTAGAAGTTTAAAATATCTCGGAGTTATCGTTTCAGACGAAGAAACTTAAACTGAATTACTGGCCAGAATGCACAGTCCACAGCGGCCTTTATAAAGCTCAGAATATCCGTAGAGACAAAGTCATATATCTGTCCCTCGACAATAAAATCAGATTGATGGGTTTCTTTGTCATGGTCACATTCTTGTATGCTATCGAATCTTAGACATTAAGTACAGAATTAGAGAGGAGAATCCTAGCAATGGAATTGTGATGCTACAGAAAGACGTCATCACAAAGGAAGAGATTCGAAACACAATGATTACATTTAAAAAAACACGTAAACTCAAGCTTTATGTCCATAGCACAAGGTCCTCAGGGTTTGCAAAGACCTTCCATCAGTAACCCAGGTAACCAGGTAAAAGAAGAGGCAGACAGAAACACCAAAGGGAAGAGAAATTAAAGACTGAACAGGCCAGTCATTAAAAGAGAGGAATAGACAAAGATAATGCTTCCAACGAGCCCAATTACAAGTTCACAAATCCCGAATTAAAATATCCCAAAACAATGTCTGTGAAGCCAAACTAATAACATTTGTTAAACCGAGACTAATAGCTCAAGTAGGCGTCAACACTAGCCCGTGACGTCGCAACCTATGGGCAGAAGAGACCAATAACTCGTTGCCACGTCGCACGGGTCTGTGCCTTCAGGCTGCAACGTTGCAGTTGGTTGTTCAGATCTTCTAGTACGATTAGTCTCGGTTTAACTAACCGACTTTGCTGACTGCCTCGACCACTAAATTGTGTTTTTTTATACAATCTTTATCTCTTCAGGTAACTAAGGGAGAAAAATTGGTTTGAAACTTCCGGATGGCTGCCTGGTCGAGCGGTTCGCACGCTGGACTGTCGTTTGGATTTATCGATGGTCCCGGGTTCAAACCCCGCCCGCTCCCATCCCCCGTTGTACTGCGGGAGGTTTGGACTAGGAAGTAACTATCTTCAATTCTGAAGGAACATCCGAAACATGTAAAACATTTTACAAACCCAGTTGAAGGATTATTTACATCACAATATTTTATTCAAGAACTCATAATTGCATGACGTCATAATTGTACTAATTTTGTTTCCAAAATTATGTCTCAAGTCCAAGTAAATGTATTCCCTATGCTCTTGTCTTGTCTGTGACACTAGGTAAAGACAGACGTCACGTGTATGAGTATTAATGTTTTCATACATGGGGCTGAATGACAAGCCCTAACGGATGAAGCTCGGTTTCTAACTCGACTAAGTAGTTTGAATTACAGCCTTGAATAAGACTTGTGTCGGCTATACGTCATTCGACGGCACGGTCATTTTGTACCGGGTAATTCCCTCCCCACATGTCAACAAATATGTTCGACCAGAACAACAAATAGAAGTAGAGCTATGAAATTATGATTATCATAGTAGATAGATAGATATGTACATAAATAGTTAGATAAATAGATAGATAGATAAGTAGATAGATAGATAGATAGATAATCTACTTAGATACATAGACAGATAGATAGATACATACGCGATCTATTCGCGTAATAAAAGCATGATATGAACAGGAAGGGATGATGGCTGTCAAACTAGATCAAACCGGTTTTCCCATAACGCAACTCAAAGTTGAATCATTAAAAATGGGCGGGAAAGGAATCCTGTGCCGGAACTCATCAAAAACTTTGAAAATGAGGATCCAAGTCCGGAAACGAGTGAAATTCTAGACTAGTGAGCTGCATACATGAGTGTGATTGAAGTCGAGCAGATCTGTGCTTCGAAAAAAAAAAAGACAAAAAAAAAACAAGATTACAAAGAGAGTTTGTGTGAAACACAAACTCAGAGGCGGCCCCCGTCTGAGTCGGATCCCTGTCAGAGTTGGCAAACAAAGCAATTCAATGCTGATATTTACATTCTAGGCTGATAGAAAGTATCTATCTATCTATCTATCTATCTATCTATCTATCTATCTATCTATCTATCTATCTATCTATCTATCTATCTATCTATCTATTTACGAATTAAGCTTATGATATTGGAAATCGTTTCTTATATTGCGACCGTTATTGTCTCCTGTTATTGTTTTATTTAATAATAAACTTATTTTTTACTATAAAATGTTATGTATATTATTTTCTTAGAAATATTTTTTTAATGTCTAAGTCAACATTCCATCAAATGATATACGTCCGCCGCCCCCCCCCCCCTAAATGTATTGGATACCCCAGGTCTTGTAGGCCGTACTTTTAAATCTGAAAAGAACTTGAATGCCGGGGTCAGGCGCATCATTCGAACGAACGGATCAACCTTCTTTCGCCATTAACATCCAGGCTAAAGGAGATATTAATGGCTTTCATTTGACGCCAAGGGAAATGACTCTGACGAAGTGTACATGACTTGACCGCTGAGTCTTGTTTTTTCAATGGTTGCAAAAAGACATGATTTGCATAAAAACAACGACACGGCCTTCTCGCGGTTGTTTCGACTGATTTAGAGTTTTCATCAATTAAGGGCTCAGTTAAATAGCACGAATAAGTGTCATGACCTGGGCTCATGTCTTCACTTGAGACACAAGAGTTCAAGGCAGTGGCGTTGAGACACCAGACAGAAATACAAGAGTTCAAGACAGTGGCGTTGATACACCAGACAGAAATACAAGAGTTCAAAGCAGTGGCGTTGAGACACCAGACAGAAATACAAGAGCTCAAAGCAGTGACGTTGAGACACCAGACAGAAATACAAGAGTTCAAAGCAGTGGCGTTGAGACACCAGACAGAAATACAAGAGTTCAAAGCAGTGGCGTTGAGAAACCAGACAGAAATACAAGAGCTCAAAGCAGTGGCGTTGAGACACCAGACAGAAATACAAGAGTTCAAGGCAGTGGCGTTGCAAAGGTGGGCGAGATGTGAGGACAGAACAACACAGTAAAAGTAACATGAATACCATTTAAAATCACAAAGCTTCTATTAAGTGCCATTGTATCAATTCGTCTAGATCAGTCTTGTAAATTATACACACTTACACGCTCTCCTGCATGTTGACAAGAACCCCATTCCGTCATGGATGGGGGAACTACGTCCTATCTTTCATTTTTTTGCAAAGCTTATCTCCCCTTTGCTTAGTGCATTTTTCATATAAATATAATTTATTAATTACGTGTAACCAATCTGCTAATTGGTTAATGTTTGTTTTGATTTGTTTGCTGTCTTCGACAATTAATCATTATGCAAAGTTTCAACTTGATCCGAGAATGGGAAGTGTCAAATATTCTGACCAGACAGACAGACAGACAGACAGACGGATTGAGTTGATGTAAGAGAGGTACAAAATAATATCTTGTTTACGAAAGCACTTCTTTCAACCTCGACTCGTACACGTAAGAGATCTTAACTCTTTCTCTCCGTAATTATTTACCATATTTTAGTGAAATCAACGATGGTATCGTCAGTTAGGAGGGAAAGAGTTAAAGCAAGCTTACAATTCATTATAATAATTTTATTAATCTCCAATTGCCTTTACATTTGTTTTGTTTTGTAAAATGTTTTACATGTTTTACATGTGGGAAGCGTGGTCGAAAGGCTAAGTGCGGCTTGAGCTTGGCTTGCTTGGCTACCTAGAAGGGGGCTCGAGGTTCGACACCCGACTCGGGCAGAGTTGTGTTTACTGAGCGCCCAAAGGCAGCACGGGAAACCAACTCCTAGATACCCCCTCCCCCCCACTGGTCCACAAATGAGATTGGACCAAAGCGCTCTGAGCATGCTATAAGCATGAAAGTAGCGCTATATAAAAGCTATAATAATAATAATAATAATAATAATGTTTCGGAAATTTCTTCAGAGTTGAAGATAATTATTTCCTAGTCCAAACCTCCCGCAGGACGACGGGGGATGGGAGCGGGCAGGGTTTGAACCCGGGACCGTCGGTAAATCGATACGACAGTCCAGCGTGCAAACCGCTCGACCAGGAAGTCATCCATTTTTCATACTATGGAAGCATTAACGTAAATATGAAAGCAAAGTGTTGGCCAATCAATAGTTCCACTAGTTGTAATAGTGTGTTCAATACAAAAAAATCGGCTGTGTCCTTGAATGACTAGAAAATTCAACTACACTACAAGAAATCAAAAAGTCATTTCTCAGCTCACCCCGCCCCACCCTCTACTTTTTTTGGTTTGTTTTAGCAGTCCTACAATACAGTAGTGTCCCCCTGTTGGCATTTAGAGTTATTTGGACCAGACCAAGATTTATCTCCCGTTCCTGCTCAATTCCCTATTCATCAAACAATGGGATCACACAGGGTATCACTAAAAGACAGCAAATAGATGTCCCTTTTAGTCATAGCCACAGAAGAGAATTATCTCAGAAACACTGGAGGTATGGATACCAGTGCTTGAACTATCAACAAGAAACCATAGCAATGAACGTGAAACAATACCTTTGTGTGTGAGAGAGAGAGAGAGAGAGAGAGTGTGTGTGTATGTTGTATGTGTGTGTGTGTCTTTGTATGTGTTTCTGTTTCACTGTGATTGTGTTTTGACAGTCAGGGATTTGTTTGAAGAAAGAGGGACTACTTGTTCTTATACAGTGAAACAGGTTGATGGGTATCAGATACCAGAAAAAGAAAACAAATGAACATATACTATCACAAGTCAACACCCTGGCTGGCAAAACAAAAAGGAAATAGCTATAATACCTACAACACTAAACCATAACTTACTAATAATAAAAACAAAACCAAATAAACTACTCAGAAAGACACAACGATAGAGGCACATTTCATATTCCATACGCTAGAACTAATTCTTAGAAGTGCCCCTCTTCTTCCGTAGTGCCATTAGACTTATCAGAGTTTAAGTCGTTGATTAACATGACCAGAGTCGTAGCTAGCGTGGGGGGGAGTCAGTTGGTGAATTAAAAAAAAACCCCGGGCCTCAGCCTAAGGGGGACTCAAAATGAATGTTTTTTTTTTTACATTAAATATTAAAAATTACGCAAAATGCAGGGTCCCCCAAAGAGGTCAAGCCCACCGGGCCCCCATATAATGGCAAATTCCTAGCCATACCTCTGAGATTGACATGAAGTACGTAGGACGCAATTATCTTCTTTTTTTTTTTTTTTTGAAGTAACGTCTTTAATTTATATGGTAAGATAAGAAAAGTAAAATTTTTTTTTCATTCCAATAAAAGTTTAAAAATTTTAAAGAATACTTAAGGTGCAAATCATACGCTTGTTCATGATGTAATTAAATTATTGGGAAATACGATTTAAAACACGACCTGCTCTAATTATAGCGTCTATCCTGGACTCTTTTTCACCATTTTCACTTTTTTTTCACTTTTTCACTTTTTTAACTTTTTTCACTTACATTTACCCATGGAAGCCGTCATAGAATCCTTTATAGACCACTTTGGGAATCACTGGGTTAGATGCTCAATACCACGCTTCACCGTGGTATGCGATGCCGGGCAAAGCCTCAAGGACCCCGAAAAACGGTTGTGATGAAAGGATCATCTAGTAACGTTCATACTGGCCTCGCAAGGTGCTTCTCAAAGAGCCTCTCATTCCAGACATCTGGAGGAAATCGTTCCCTTTGGTCAAGGGTTTCTTTAGTACGGCTCAATATCAATATTAACGTACCATTTATAAATATCACGAACCACTGCCTATCACATCTAAACATTAAAAATACTTCTTGAAGATGTATTCACATAATACATACACTTTATTAACATTATTTTGACTATTGACAAAAGTGTATGTAAAACTATGTATGAAAAATTTCAGATAAGAAAGTAATCTTCACTACATTTATGTGCTGTTTTAAAAGTGTTGTGGTTTACGAAACAAAAAAAAAAGGCTCGCATAATTGATATCAATAAAAACGAAACCGTTCAGACCTAAAAGTAGCCGTTGCACTTTGTTGGCTACCCAAAAGGGTGAAATTGAATTTCCATATGCTTTTCTAGTTCTTCAGATCTAAACACGACATAGAAGGGTGGACCGCAAAAACAACAACAACAACTAATATCAGCTTCTACCTTTCAGGGTTTCACTAAAAAGAAAACAACAACAGCATAGAAATAAAGAAATAAACTTGAGCATAATGCTAATGGTTTTTATTGAACTTCGTCATGTGATTGTGTGAAGAATTGAAACAAAAGTTTGCCTAAACATTTCGAGAAAATAAATACAATTTTGCGTATATGACATATAGTTCTGTTATGCGGTAACATCGCATTGAAAAGGATCTTGTAATAATCCAAAAAATATTTTCTAAATTTGCAAGCAGTTATAAATGACAGCAGTGAATGTATGGTACAGCTCAAGCCTGATGTCTCCTTATGTATGAAGAACTTACAAAAAGTTAAAAGGAAAAATAAAAAAAATTAAAGTTTAGTGTTCTGCACCACCTTGTAACAACTAAATGTACAATTTCTTGCATTATCTCGCTCTCTACATTCATTTAGACATTCTTTTTTAACAGCAGCTATACCAAAACAAAAGGGCTAGGGTGGTGGTGACTTTGACAGTGTTCATTCTAAAAATCCATTTATCTTCCAGCAAGAGTTCAACCATCTAATTGTAGATAGCGAACCACGATTACTCGAAGAATGGTTCAAATTCTACTTTCCATGAACAAAAAATAAAAAATAAGAAGGCGGGAAAACCGTGTACAAAGGGCCAGTCCTGCTAGCCTGCTCTTCCTGGCCAGATTTTTGCGCAATTTTATTCCAAGAATGAATAGCTGGGATTAATGTGGTCACCGCATTCCACACACTCGTGGCTTTCACTCTCTTCGTCGTTCACTTCCGCTGCTCTACTCCTCTTCCTCCCATCTTTCCTTACTCTTTGCTCCTTCATACTCCCTCCCTCATTCCCCCCTCTCTTCTCAAGCCTCGATGCCATTTGATCTCGTTCAGATTTCAGAAGATAAACAAGTCAAGAGTTCTCAAACTTTGTAGAGTGCACAAAGGTGTCTAGCCATTATAAAGTGTACCCCCCCTCCGTCTCTCTTTCCCCACTCATTTTTCTTTTATCTTGTCATCATCAGACATTGTCATTTTGGAATGCAATCAGAGACTTTGTTTAGAAAAAATAAAGATAATCTTACTATTCTTACAAAAGTTGTTGTTGTGTGTGGTTGATGAGATGTAGATTCAGAGAGGCAAAGTAATCTAACCCAACGTATTGTGTATTTATTAAGTCACAATACAATAGGGAAAAAAAGGCTGGAAATTCTCTTTTTATGAAAAAAAAAGAAAAAAAATCAATTTTATTAACAATTGTAAAGATCTTCTGGCTTTCAATCTAATGAAATCCCAAGACGTTAAAAGAATTTCAAATATAAGCTCATCTAGCTAGCTCATTCAGCTAGGAATTTTTCGTCATTTGGAGGTCCGGGAGCTTGACCTCTTTGAGGGCCCTTGCATT
>JADKLZ010003886.1:37300683-37311565 GCA_021533235.1 Biomphalaria straminea
TGTGTCTGTCTCTTTGTCTCTTTTTCTCTCTTTGTGTCTGTCTCTCTTTGGGCCTGTATCTCTCTAACACTATCTCTCTTTGTTGAACTATCAGTCTGTCTGACTGTCTCTCTCTGTCTCTTTCTCTCTCTTTAACCCTCTCCCTGCCTGTCTCTACATCTCTTTCAGTTTCTTTTTACTCACTTTTTCTCTCTTTTTAATTCTCTCTCTCTCTCTCTTAACCCTCAATTTCTTTCTAATTATCTCTGAAACTCGGCTTAGTTCACACCATTACTTAAACTATATTTCTATAGATGATTTCCTTGGCCATTATCTTTGACTAATCTTGACGTACTCTACGACCAGCCGACTCTAATGCACTTGCTAATACTGTAATGATTTGCTCTACACCCAGTTCAAAGCACACGCACATTTAAACAGTTAGTTCCCCTGTTAGTCAGTGTAGAAACTATCAGGGCCTGGGGCCTAGCTCTCTCGTTACTTCTTCTACATTAAGAGCCTGCATGTCACTTTAAAATACTCTTTACATACGTACAGTTGTGAGACTCGGGGGCAAGGCAGCCTGACCAAAGACATGTCGGAACTGAAATGTAGTTATACAAGTCTCTTATAGCCTATTATAATGGAAACATAGGTCACAGTGACATGTGGAACAAGTTTGAATCGACAGACCAACTTTTACGTTGTGTGCCACTCTGTAGTCAAACTTTAAAGGTTTCTCAAAATCTTCTTTGGACTTTGATAGACCTGCGACTTTCAAAGTTCAGCACACCAAAACTTTTTTTTTTACAAAGCTTATATCAACTCAGTCCGTCTGTCCGTCTGTCTGTCTGTCTGTCTGTCCGGTAGAAATTGTATACACCACTTTATTCCTCCCACTTTCTTTTCTCGGATCTTACACAATTAGTCGAAGACAATTCATGAATCAATTTAAAACAAAACAAAACAACTAATTCACCAATTATTTATTTATTATTGGTAATTAATACATTTTGGTTTATATAAAAAAGGAGTTAAACCTTTCAGTATTAAGAGATATTCCAATGATTTTATGGTTCTTTCCCTTAGATAAACTTTGTATTTTTTAAAATTTGATTGCTTTCTTTCTCTCCTCTTTCTTCTACCTCTTTATTTCTTATTTTTTTTTCCACCTTCTATTTCTCTATAATTCTTTTTATTTTCTTCATTCCATCTGTCTCCCGTATAGTTCTCTTTTTAAACATTTTCTTCTTATTTCTTTTTTCTCTCTCTCTCTCACACTCTCACGCTGTAAACTTAATTGACTAGCACGCGCAACAACTCTGCTCCATTTCCTATTCCCACTCGGTGACAAATTTGCAACCAATATGAGACTACTTCAAATGTAGCACTCCAGTGTTTGAGCATCCCACATCCCCTGTCCCTCCCTCTTAAGAGTTGTCCCTAGGCTACAATTACATAACAACCCCCCTCCTCTCCCCCATCACTAAAGTGACTCGTACATAGACGAAGAAGAAAAAAAAAAGCTACTATGAAGTATGAAGTCTTCCATTGTCTGGAAGTCACAATCGTCATCAAGTCCTTGCATCGAGTTCAACTCAGTGACACCCCCTCCCACTCCCAACAGTGTTACTAGGTTCAACTCAATCATCTAGATTCTAGAATAAAGGCTTTCGTTATAAAAGCAAATTATTATTATAGCTTTTATATAGCGCTACTTTCATGCTGATAGCATGCTCAGAGCGCTTTGGTCCAATCTCATTTGTGGACCAGTGGGGGGGGGGTATCTAGGAGTTAGTTTCCCATGCTGCCTTTGGGCGCTCAGTAATCACAACTCTGCCCGAGTCGGGTGTCGAACCTCGAGCCCCCTTCTAGGTAGCCAAGCAAGCCAAGCTCAAGCCGCACTTAGCCTCTCGACCACGCTTCCCAAATACAATATTGAAGGGAATTGTACAGATACAAAACGTATGCTATAATAAATAGTCACTATGTTTGTTATATCATTTTAATGCACACAGGGACTATGCGTTATAATATTTCAAAAGGATATGGAAATATTTATTTAAGCTAAAGATTTCGGAAATACCAGCATGATAAATTTAATATATATATATATATTCTTTCTAGACTAAGTTCGCCAACATTGCAAATCTATATATATAATTCTCAAAATCGACAAGTTCAAAAGTTCAAATATACAAGCAAGCAACAAGCAAGCAACAAGTAAATGGGAAGATCCCATGGCGCAGCATAGTGTGAATGGATAATAGTGTATCCAAATCCGCACTATTTTCATTCAAAAAATAGCATAGCATGCGGCGCTATGCTATTTTGTGAATGAAAGTGGTGTATATAATTAACTTCTTCTCAATTTGTCATAATATTAAAAGTATTTCCAGATTATTGTGTCGTAAGACTCTTAAAACTATAACGACAATACACAGATAGAGTCTACTCTCAGGTTTGACTTTAGAAGTACTTTAATTAATATCACAAATTACGTTAAAATAATAATTTCACTGGCTTCCTCCTTTTAATCTCACTTCCATTTCCGGATATTTATCTATATATTTCCGGATATATATATTTTTTTACTTTACTTTTACTTTACAAAAGATTTTTATAATTTCCGGAGATATCCAGGACTTTTTCGTAGGCCTATATTTACCTATATTTAATAACATTTCAGTGGATTTCCAAGGGCTCCTAGTAAATCAAGAGGCAGCGGGAAATCTGTTAAATGTTATAAAATGGTTTAATTTAATAATTTATTCACCTAAAAATTAGCACGAGCCCAAAGAAAGTGCGGGACCCACTTCGGTCGCATATTTTGCAGTGCCTAAGGCCTGCCCTGCAAAATAGCGGCGTATGCTATGCCATAGGTCGACTAGTAAATATATAATAAAGAAATGTGATTAATTTATGTCATTAATATGTATAATGAAGACATGTGATTAAGACATGGGATAAACGCATGTAATGAAGACCTATGCTGTAATGAAGCCATGTGATTAATTAATCTGATGGATAAATTTGATGAAAACGTGTGATTTAGACATTCGATGATGATATAAGGACAAGAATACATGATGATATTGTCGATGTTGAAACAGAGGAGCTACATTGATAGAAAATGAAAAATTGTATAAGGTCTAAGAATTGTGCTAAAACCAATTCATAGATTGATATAACCACTCATACAATCAGACACACACACACACTCCCACACACTCATACACTCTCACACACACACACACACACACACTGTCACACTAGACGTACATGTATTTTCATTCACAGTGATTAGCTTGTGAGTTATTTGGAAAAAATGAAAGAGCCTTTCTTAAAAAATATTTAATTCTTATCTATTTACTAAAGTTTAAAATCATGTTAGTATAAAGGCAAGGGGGGGGAATCCTTAAAACGTACAAGAGAGATAGAAGAAAAAATGAAGAAAAGAATGAACAAAGTTACAAAGATAGTTTGTTATAGTTTGTGTGGAGACACAAACTGAAAATCAGACCCAAGTGGTCCATTCAGGCAGGTATAAACTTAAAAAAAAGGCAGGTTTCAATATTTGTACAAAACTATGAACTACTGCTTTCACCAACACACTTCAATATCTTCCTTAAAAGGATAATGGGAGATGCTCTCGAGGGCTATGAAGGTACTGTAAGCATAGGAGGAAGAAGAATTACTAACGTGCGCTTCACAGATGATATTGATGGCCTAGCAGGGACAGATGAAGAGCTAGCTGACCTGGCGATGCGCATTGACAAGACTTCCGTAGCATATGGCATGCCGAAAAAAAAACTATGCCCAATAGCCAACAGGGCTTTAAAAGAGGCTTTAGTATTGGAGGTGAAAAGCTGACTAGTGTTAACAGCTTCAAATACCTCGGATTTATTGTCTCAGATGAGGGAACAAAACCCAAATAGCACAGTCCACAGCAGCCCTTTCAAAACTTAAAATAATATCGAAAGACAAAGGCTTTGCCCTCGGCAAAAAAAAAATCAGACTTATGCGCTCCCTGGTCATGGCCACATTTCTATATGCTTGGGAGACTTGGACGCTGACTGCAGAGCTAGAGAGGAGGATCCTAGCAATGGAATTGAGATGCTACAGAAAAATCCTAGGTATCACATTCAAAGACCGCATCACAAACCAAGAGATTAGAGACAGGGTTACTGCAGCGATCGGACCCCATGATGACCTGAAAAAACGAAAGCTTAATATCTATGGCCACATTACAAGATCTGCAGGGCTTGCAAAGACCTTACTTCATGGGAAGCGTGGTCGAGAGGCTAAGTGCGTCTTGAGCTTGGCTTGCTTGGCTACCTAGAAGGGGGCTCGAGGTTCGACACCCGACTCGGGCAGAGTTGTATTTACTGAGCGCCCAAAGGCAGCACGGGAAATCAACTCCTAGATACCCCCTCCCCCCCACTGGTCCACAAATGAGATTGGACCAAAGCGCTCTGAGCATGCTATAAGCATGAAAGTAGCGCTCTATAAAAGCTATAATAATAATGGAACAGTACCAGGAAAAAGAAGAAGAGGCAGACAGAGAAAGCGATGGGAGCGAGGTTTTAAACAGGGCAAAAGATAGGGAAGAATGGAGAAAGACGGTCGACAGGTCTTGCTTGGTGCCCCAACGGTCCAACAGACTAAGGGATAGGTAAAGGTAAATGAACAACAAACTATCACCAACTACAACCCTACAAACTATCACCAATTACAACCCTATCTCCAATATAAAAGAAGGGAAGTGTAAGTTCCGGAAGTATCGCCGATGCTGTTGTATTGTTAGTGTTGTATTGTTAGTCTGACTGACGACTTGATATCACAGGATACGGGGATTTATGATTGTTATTATTATTACATTGTTAATATTGAGATGTATTCAATGGACTGTTTATTATGAAGAATATTATCTAATGAGAGCCCAACCCCTACGGATGTCATTTAATGGTTATCTAAATTATAAGGTTTTGTAAAATGCCCCTCTCGTTCAGAGCCTCAATGACGAAATATTGCCATTTAATTAAATATTATTCGTGTTTGCCATATGCCTGATATAATGTATATAACCTTGCACCATACATACATCAAAAATGTATGGCCATGTAACAAGATCTTCGGGACTCGCAAAGACCCTCAAATGGTAAATGGTACCAGGAAAAAGAAGAAGAGGCAGACAGAGAAAGCGGTGGGAAGACAACATCAAAGAATGGACAGGCCTACCATTGAATGAGATTTTAAACAGGGCAAAGGATAGAGAGAGATGGAGAAAGATGGTGTTCAAGTCTTGCTTAGTGTCCCAACGGTCCACCAGACTAAGGGATAGGTAACAGGTAAAAGGTAGGTAACCTTGCACAGCTTTTCTTTCTTCATTGTATTGACTTTTATATTTACCAAAGGCATTCTTTCTCTTTTCAAACAAAATTAAAATTTATTTTTATAATTTAAGTAGCATGCATTTCCAATAAAATTAATCTATGAATACAATACATTTATAAAACATTATTTTAGAAAACATTTTAACGTTTGCGTAAATGGGTTAAAAAAAAAGGACCGAAAATTCACTTCCATTATTATTATATCAAATATTCATAGCGAATTTTTTTTTCAAATTTTGTTTGAGGAAAAAAAAAGCCTGCAGAGTTAATTTTAAAAATGAAAACTTTGCTTTCAGAAAAAAAAAGCAGCCGTCGTATCAAAACTTTGAAAGATCTTAAATATCAAGATATCGACTTTTTCCAATAGCTTTTTAGTTTTCGAACCCAAACAGGAACGACGGACAGACAGACAGAAAGACCAATAGCAAACAAAAAAATAAGGAAAAGAAATACAAATAATGAATGAGTGAAGTAAAAAATGCTGAAAGATAAATCGTAAAAAGACATAGTTTTAGGAGAAGATTGGTATCCACGTTGCCCAGTATATTGTAGATAGTAATTTCTTGATATGCTGACGCCTTGAAGCCACTGAAGTAGCAACCATTGAGAGAATTTCTTCATTGCACGCGGGCCAACGCCCAAGAGGGGTCTACTGGCCACATGAGCCTTTGCAAAAATAGAATTCTTAACTGTTAGAACTTAAACTATTCCGATTATTATATATTAAATATTATTTACTGTACACTTATATATTTACTGTACACTTTTTATTATAGCTTTTATATAGCGCTACTTTCATGCTTATAGCATGCTCAGAGCGCTTTGGTCCAATCTCATTTGTGGACAAGTGGGGGGGGGGAGGGGGTATCTAGGAGTTGGTTTCCCGTGCTGCCTTTGGGCGCTCAGTAAACACAACTCTGCCCGAGTCGGGTGTCGAACCTCGAGCCCCCTTCTAGGTAGCCAAGCAAGCTAAGCTCAAGCCGCACTTAGCCTCTCGACCACGCTTCCCACTTATCACTTACATCAATGTTTCCCAAACTGTGTTCCCCGGAACCCAAGTGTTCCCCGAGGTCTGAATTGTTGTTCCAGGAACTTCTGGAATAATTAACTAGTAGGCCACCCTGTGAATAAATCTCTCTCTAAAAAAAAAAGCAATTTAATCCTCTTAATATTCGTAATCTGGAAAATGTTCCGTTAAGGAAAATAGTTTGAGAAACACTGATTTACATGCTTATTTGTGGCGTAAATAAATTCTTAGAGAAAGCAGATTAAACCGATGTAAACCCTTAGTGCAGTATGGTGTCTATTAAAGGAAGATAACCCCAGAATTATTAAACAGCGTTTTACTTCATGGTAGCAAAGAGATGATAAAAATAAAACAATAAAAGTAATCAATAAAACAAATGAACAAACAGAATGAAAGTATTCTTCTGGACTAAATTATGTTCATTTTTTGATAATAATAATAGTTATTTTAACTCTTTCTTTCCTAATCGACGATACCATCGTTGATTTCGACCTCATCAGATTAAATTAATTTGTTTAAAACTTGACTTTGAGTTATTTAAAAAGAGCATGCATTTCTATTTAATTCAACATATTCTGATAACAAACTACAAAGCTATTGAAGCCCAATCAGAACAGTGGTCGTGAAATAGTAGAATCAGGTTTTCCTACAAAGCGTGGGAAAATAATTACGGAGAGAAAGAGTTAATGTCTAATATTACTGTACTTATCGACTTGTTAATATGTATGAATTTACATTACAAGTAAAGAAAGTAAGCACACCAATTTTGTCTCTTCCTCCAATAATTAGCGGTACATGTTATAGACCTCTTAAAAAGGTGGCAGTAAAGAAGATTCTTGTAATTATAAGCTAAACATGAATAGCACAAAAAAAATTTGAAAAAAACTATCTTGCCGACGAAAGTATTTTCAAACTTTTGATAGATATCTGGTAACTGCCTTCATTGTAAAGACTCGGACAATAGCGCACAAACAAAAAATATCTTGCCAACGAAACTATTTTTTTTCAAACTTTTGATAGATATCTGGTAACTGCCTTCATTGTAAAGACACCGACAAGCCCTCACAGATATTGTGGCTTGTTAGCCTTATATGAACCATCGCTTGACATCGATGGATGATAGATTTACCACATCAAGACTCACCCGGATCCGCGTTGGATCAATTTTGACCATAATATCAATTAATAATAGATGAAGTTCAAAGCATTATATATATATATATGTATATATGTATATATTTATTTATTTATATATATTTATTTATATATATATACAAATTTATAGTTCAATATAATTTCATATTTCGTTCAAGAAATAACAGATGTCGTTGACTCCGTATAGTGTGTGTGTTTGCCCTATTTCTGTCATTTCATATAAAATTGGATGTTTCTGGGACTAAATTTGGTAGAACACAATTTACATTGCACTTTAAAAACTGTGTCCCACAAGAAGGAAGTTAAGTGAAAAAAGTTCCAAAAGTCATTCGACTCGGAATCCTTCATATGCTAAATGTTTTAAAAAAAAAAAACTTCCTTTCTTTATGTTTTCCTAAAACAAATGATCCTCATGTAGTAGCGGCACACGGTTGGAAGCTGGAAACATTTCGTGTATTGTTCTGTTTTTTGTCCAGTCCAACAATGTGAACGCAATGTCAGTGGGAGGTAATGCGAGACTGAATATGTTACTTTGATATTTTGGTATAATATTGATGTCTCCCTGCTTAACTCTTTCTCTCCGTAATTATTTACCACATTCTGGTGGGATCAACGTTGGTATCGTCGATTCGGATAGAAAGGGTTAAGGTACTCCCAGGGTACGAATGTGAATAGTCTACACGAGTTGTAAACTGAATGGTTTAGTCTTCGTTGAATGTGCGAGGGAGGTGCCAGTTAGTGAGGTCTTGTTTCCTGTCCAGGAAGGTTGAATGTTTATTTCCTGGACAGGTGTTTGTATTATTTCTTAACAGTTATATAACTGTGTGCTTCTTTTAATATTAAAGAGTTTTTATTATTCATTTCAGACTTTAGTTAAGAGTTTGAGTATATAGAGTATTACTTGTTCTTTTTAGTGTAATCCTTAATAAGCCAAGCAAGTATTAATTGATTGTAATTGTCTAATGAGTTATTAAGTAAGCCCTGACGAGCCTAAGGAACCAAGTCAAGCCAAAGCAAGAATAATAACCCTGACACGCAAAACCCACCATCGAGTCATGTGGAGAAGATCTACAAAGGAAACGTTATAAGGCAAATGCCTTTGAAAGAGAGAACAATGTAGCAGCTCGATCCAGCATTTCGCTTCAGATTAGTGCAGACAGTTTAACTCTTTCTGTCCGTAATTATTTACCACATTCTGGTGGAATCAACGTTGGTATCGTCAGTTAGGAGAGAAAGAGGTTAAAATCACCTTGATGAGCTAATCTGCTAAGCACACAGATTTCCGTAAGATGCTGAAAAATGTAAAAGTTAATTAATTTTTTTTTAAAAATTGAAACATCGATGTCATTGTTTCTCAGTTACATGACTGATTACATGAACATAAAGATGTCGTTAATGCTCGGTTTGAACGACAATAAGCTGCGGAATGCCATCTGATTCTAATTTTCATCTTGTACATAACATTGTTCAGAAATGCTACATGTCAAAGAAACGTTTCACTGAGCACTTTGCTCAATGCGAAATGTGATTTAAAAAAAATAAACACTTTTATATACAATATTCCAAACAGTGTCACAGTATGCAGGATATTTCTTACTTTCCCCCTGACATCTTATCTTATACAATATAGACGTTACTCCAAAAAAAGAAGGTGATTACCTCCTAACCTTCATGCATTCAGCCATGCATATTAGCCAATGACTTTAATTTTGCCAAGTCACTGGTTTTCCTGGCTAGCTCAGGCAACCCATTCCATGTTCTAAATTAGAAGGAGCTTTTGTACAAATTTTTCCTAGCATATGGGACGAGGAATGTGCCTTTTTCTTTGTGTCTTTCTGAGTATGACATGTTTTCAGCTTAGTTGTTAGTCTAGTCTCGTTTAAAGTTACATTTGAAGTTCGAGGACACACAGAGGATTGTCTTTACTTGCTGTTCTCTGCTCACCATAATAAGCTAAAAATAGATGCACTGTGCCCGCTATTTAACTGACCCATCTCCTCTTTCTTCTGTTTGAATGAAATCTATTAGATAAACCATGACACCGGACTTGAAATTCCCATCCAAAGAGAGTAAACCTGAAACACCTACCCCACTGCACCCACCCTTACGTAACAGTGAGATATCCCCTTTTGGTGTCCCAAATTATTCCACCCCAGACAGAGCCCATTACCTTAATAATCCAGTACAACCAGCACTTTGTAAGGAATACTGATCAGCTGAGAACAAGACACTGTTATTGTCACAGACACAGACTGAAGATAAGCAGACAAATCTAGAGATGTTCTTTTAAACAAGATGCATTACATTTTTAAAGACATACATTCCTTTAAGAATCTGATGGATTTACAGAAGAGTGACTATTTTACTATTAATTACAAATGAATGATAGATTGAAAAATAAATCACCCCACCCTAATTTCCCCCCTCACCAAGAAAACAAAAATCCTGGTGAAACGAATGTATAAACCCACATATATATGAAATTGAAATGAGAGGCCTTTAGATCCAGACATACAAGAAGTTTGCTCAAATATATTGGGCTTCTATTTATTTAATAAACTCTTTAATGAATAGGGTCTACATTTAAAAAAATACAACGAAAATTTTTGGTGATATTGAAATGGAGGAGTACAGAGTTGTTCAATAGACAAAAACAAAAAAGAACTGTAATCCCACTAGATTTGGTCATTTACCTAGAGAGAACATTTTTTATTGTGCTGAGATTTTGAGTGTACAGCCTAAAGAAATAGAGGTTGTTTCGTTAGGCCGCCATTGGTAAGAGCGGGTTGGGCGGGGGGGGGGTAAAGTACAATCCCTTATTTCATTTTGGTGTTGCCTCAAAGTTCTGGGCACTGGTCTGAGAGTTTGACCTCGGGATAGAAACAAAAAATACAAATTAGATATTTTTAATTAAGATTGCTTTTGGAGATTTCGTGGTTGGGTGTGTGGGAGTTAGGTGGTTAGGTGTGTGGGAGTTAGGTGGTTGGGTGTGTGGGAGTTAGGAGGTTAGGTGTGTGGGAGTGAGTGGTTAGATGTGTGGGAGTGAGTGGTTAGGTGTATGTCAGTTAGGTGGTTGGGTGTGTGGGAGTGAGTGGTTAGATGTGTGGGAGTGAGTGGTTAGGTGTATGTGAGTTAGGAGGTTGGGTGTGTGGGAGTTAGGAGGTTGGGTGTGTGGGAGTTAGGAGGTTGGGTGTGTGGGAGTTAGGTGGTTGGGTGTGTTGGAGTTAGGAGGTTGGGTGTGTGGGAGTTAGGTGGTTGGGTGTGTTGGAGTTAGGAGGTTGGGTGTGGTATTAATTGGAATTGATTTCCCCTTGGGAAAAGTTGT
>JADKLZ010003886.1:37330551-37341167 GCA_021533235.1 Biomphalaria straminea
AGCCTAATAGGTCATTGCTAGATCATAGGTCTGTACGACGTGGCAATGACGTGGTCTCCACTGCCCACATGTTGCAACGTGTCAGGTTAGTGTTCAGGCCTTGGTCTCGGCTGAACCCCCCCCCCCCCCCCCCCCGGCGCGCACCCTGGTTTTTTTTTTTTTTTTTGCTTTCAATTATCATTTTCGCTTAATCATTTTGTGCTGCATTTTATTTCTACCTCTTTTACACAGATCCCAACCTTATTCCTCCTTACACTGTATGCTCCTCCACTATTTACGCCCGACCTACAACCACCATCCTGTCTCCATTCTTTCAAATCCCTAAATATATTCTTACAGCAGTAAAATCTCCAAAAGGGGGGGGGGGCGTAAAATGCCCCTTTCCACCACTACGTTCAACAACCACCGGCATCATCTCCCTTTATACGTTTGGCGGGCGCCACCCAAACAAAAGGACGAGACCAAGGAATGGGGAGGTGAAGTAGTTTATAAGATTGTACCGCCCCGACAAGGGCTCCATTCATAATCAGCCAGCGCCCTGGTGAATCAGTTTTATAGCTTAGATAGAGTCTCCTTGGTAATATCTTCATTCCTCCCCCTCCCTCCCCCCATGTTTGATGTATAAACATTGTCAGAAATTTATGTCGCAGATTTCCAGGACAAGTCTTTGTAGAGAGCTGGCATCCAAAGCATTAGGTTTAAGGACTTCAAAGTTATTCAGAAATCAATAAGATTGGCTTTGGATGACTATGATTTTTTAATTTCGGGATACACCCAGCTCTAATGGGTATCTATCATTAGTTGAGGATTAGTAATTTACTTTTTTACTAATCATTTTAATAATCATTCTTACAAAAAAAAAATCTCATCACGTTATTGATGGAGCAATTGTGTTTAAGAAAACAAACACTTTTTTAGCGTGATTTAATTCCCTTTCAATGTTTAGAGACCTCACAGCATTGCTTCAGTCTTCAGTTTTCCATGGAACAGGACCAGCGAAATGAAGCAGAGGCAGACAAAAGAAGCGGTGAACATTAAGGAACGGGCTGGTCTGTCTAGGAGAGAAACTCTAATATTTCTGGCAAACGATCGAGGATGGCTGCCTGGTGGTGTGAGCTCTGGACTGTCATTAGGTCAATTAAATTGTCCTGGGTTCATACTATACACGCCGCCATCCCCCGTGGTCCTGCAGGAGGTTTTGGTTAGGAATTAGATTATCTTCAACTCTGAATAAACACCCGAAACAAGTTAAACATTTTTATTTTTTTTTACAACAAATAGAGGACGACTTGAATAGCGTAAATTTCATTTTTTAAAACTTTCAAATTTAAGGAGGTTGAAAGGCTTCCTAACAGAAAGAATCGGGTTCGATTCTTTGTGGCAGAACGGTATTGTAGTTTTTCCTCTCATTACTAACCGATGACCAAAGCATGTGTAAAGAAATGATCAGAATGATTTCTGTTGAATTTTTTTTTTATTTTAAAATTCAATCTCTTTTACAGAAATTATGAATCCTACACTGTTACGTCATGAACAGGGGCGGACTGGGTGTCAAAATCGGCCCGGGCACTTTAATACCATCCATCCATACCAGTGGTGCTACAGCCCATGGAGGGCTCTGGCCTGCTTCAACACATCCTTCCATTCAGATCTCTCCTGGGCCTTTCGTCTCCACGCCCTAACCCCAAGCTGTTGCAGATCTGCTTCCACATTATCGATTCATCGCATTCGGGGTCTGCCTTTGGGTCGCCTGCCTTTTGGTTTTTGCCTGTATATGATTTTAATACCATGCGGCCCATAAAATGTATATCATGATAGACATCAAATCATAGGTTCATAATGTATAGAAAATTGTACTCAATTATACATGTAGTGAACTTTATAATATTTTGTATCTGTATAAGAGATATAGGCCTTATGTTGCTTTTTTTATCGCTTAATGTGTGGCCCTAAAAGGCGAAGACGTACAGTAGCACAGTCTACGGATATGGGCTATTACATTATTTCTCGGAAATTGTGTTACATTAAATTAGTATTAGACTGTAGTGTAGATTCTGTGAAAGATTTTTTTAACATTACGCTCAGAAGGCCCCTTTTGTAAGAAACTATTATAAAACCTTTAATGATCTAATACGTGCAATAGTGGCATACTTGCGACCCTTTCGGTGGCCCTACCGCCACATTTGGGTACCAGCCCACCGGGAATTTGCCCGAATGCCCATATAGCCAGTCCGCCCCTGGCTATAATATAATATCAGTGAAGTTTTGAATTGTTAATGATACCGTATCCAAATCTGACCCTAGTGTCTGAGACTAGTTATAATATTAAAGAGGGGAGGAAACTGAGAGTAATTACAGAGATGTTTTATTTCTCATGAGCTAGTTATCTTCTCCTGATTCATCAGACTAGCCTGTATGGACTGTATTATCAGCATCATTGATGTCGAATTAATTGCATTTGTTGAAATATACGATGCTGTCTCTGTGTATGTGTGTGTGTGTGTGTGTGAGAGAGAGAGAGAGAGAGAGAGAGAGAGGAGAAAGAGTAAGAGAGTTTTCTGGTTGAGGTTGAAAAATGCTGCTCGGATGTCAAATTGTCTTTAATTTTTTTTTTTTGTTTTATCTTTCGGGGTCATCTAGATGAATGCAATTTAATAAAAACCCAGAACCCACGAGTCCACTATAATTCTGATCGCCAAGTATCGTTGTTGACTTCAGATCTATATAGGTCAGTGTCTGGGTTTGGAAAAAAAAAAATGTTGTTTTTCTTGAGTGCGCCAAATATTTACCGCCCAAAAGTTCAGCCCTACTAGGGGTCATTTCTTCTTCTTAGCTAATGATCATAGCTAAATGTAAAATATGGCTGATGTAAGTGTGGTACAAACAAGAGTCCGCCATCTTGACGGAAGAGGAGGGGCCACCACGTTTAAATGCATTAAAGAAATAAGTTTTTTTTTTTTTTTTTTACTTTATGTGAGTGTGTGAGTGGGTGCTCGTTCCTGCGTGTGTGTGTGTATGTGTCTGTTTTAGTTTAACAAATTGTCCGCCAGATCTTCTTTAAACTACTTAGCTAAGGGACATTTTTTTTAAAGACTAAGACTAAGATAAACTTCATTTCTATTTCCTATTTACAACTAGACATGATTATGGCTTAAAAATAGCCATCTTGTCCAATACTAATTTTTACCTCTACCTATCCTTTAGTCTGTTGGATCGTTGGGGCACCACGCAAGATTCGTCGACCGTACTTCTCCATTGCTCTCTGTCCTTAGCCTTAGTTAGAACCTAATTCAATGGGATGCCCGTCCATTCATTTATGTTGTCCTCCCATCGCTTTCTCTGTCTGCCTCTTCTTCTTTTTCCTGGTACTGTTCCCTGAAGGAAGGTCTTAGCGAGCTTTTTTTTTTTTTACGATAGTTGGCAGGTCATCATGGGGTCCAATCGCTGCAGCAACCCTATCTCTAATCTCTTGGTTTGTGATGCGGTCTTTAAATAATACTAATAGCTTAGTTTTATGGACGTTTGTATTGAAGGACCAGTGTCCCTCTCAAAGGGCTCATTAATTGAATAACTATTTGACATCAAGCGGTCAGTGGGGCGGGGCATGTCCGTCTCGAGAACCAACTGGTCGTCAAGACTGTGTCATCTGTCCACCAAGACAATGGACAGACATATTTTTTTTTTTTTGCGACAATGGACCTCATTCCCCAATCCTAAACAAACAACATTTAGCCGAGTGTTTCTCTATATCTTCTATACAAATTACGTAATACACACAGGCTATCACGTAACAGTTATGATGTTTCATCAATATTATTAGGTGGCTAAATATTGTTTGTCTTCGATTGGCGAATGAGGTCCATTTCTGAGGTACTCAATATAGTTGGGGGCCAAGGATAATTATTAGTAGGATTTTAATAAACAAACTTTAACAGGATTTGAACTCGAGACAGTTGGCAGCTAATCGTTTTACTAATTGTGTCTCTTTAAACCACAATGTGTGTGCATTGACTACTTGGCAGAAGTAATACGTGGAAAGAGGAAAAAAATCACAAATATAGGTCAGGGTTTGTAAGCTCGGAATGGATCTCATTCACCAAATGTAAATAAACACATTTAGCCTCGTCATAATATTGATAAAATAGTGAAAAATACGGATCACGCGACACCCTTATGTATTGCGTAATTTTTGTAGAACATATAGAAAAAATGTTGTTTGGTTACGTTTGGTGAATGAGGTCCATTTTAAAGTCACCCAATTTTGTGCTCAGTGTTGCAAAGCTGGCTAGGATAATATTTCTCCTGATAAGAATATAACAACATTTTGATAAAATAAAAGATGTGATGTATATGTATTAGAATATTTTAGTACTGTAAACTCATATCTCTAAACTTATTTGTTTGTATCCCAAAGCAACCTTTTAAATTACGTATTTGGCAAGTGTGATTATTTCTATTTATCGTCCTTGAGAATGCTTTGTTTTTTTTTACGCTATTAATTTACATTACACAATATCGCCACAACATTTATTCATATCTCTTTCTATTTATTCATTTCTTTCCTCCTGTATGTTGTGAATTGAGTAATGTGAACTACCCATTAGAGCAAATAGTTACCAGAAAAAGAGATTTGGTTCATTGGATATATTAAATAAAATTATATGAAGTTAATCAGGTTTTATAAAACAGAATAAAAATAAAATAAACTAACGTTCAACATAGTTCTCATTGCTGCCTTCAGCAGAAGATAGAACTTTTTTTTTTCTTTCTCTACAAAACAAACAATAAGAACCAAAGAAAGGGAGCTTACTGGAAAATTAAAATGTTCATTCCTGCACATAAAAAAGTGCCAAACCAAAAAAGAAATAGACAATAGATGGAAGAGAAACAGAAAAAAATTTCCGTGAGATGACAATTTAAACAATGTAAAAAAAAGTTAATGAAATGCCTATACAAGAAACGTCTGCTCGGTTCTAAAGTATGTCGGAAGCTGCTTAGAAGCCCCAAGGGTTTCACACAGTGACAGAGAAAAGAAAGAATGTGTTTATGTAACACAGTTTGTTAATTAATTGATTGCAAGGCCAACCGAGGAGAGAAGGCGTCTTGTCTTTTTGTTTTGTGTTTGTCTGCAATGTGACGCGCCAAGTTATCAAAAGTTATTGAGGGATGTCGCCAGTCGTCTGCTAACAGAGTCTCGTTCTGAATATCTCTTTGATGACCACGTTTCTCGATGAGTCTGTGACAGGTGACCGATGTGTCTTTTGAAATGTGTATGACATTATGAACATTTAGTATAACCTTTACTTCTATTTATTTTGATATTAATTCTAAAGTAAAAAGTAAAGTGTCCCATTCAGACATTGCGATCTATGGGGCAGATGATGTAAAGGTCATCTGTTTCTTCGGAGAAAGGGACACGAGCAGGGTGTTATGTGGCCAGCACAACGACCAACCACCTTTACTTTCCTAAACTAAAGTCAGGTACCCATTAGAGTTGATTAGACTCAGGTAAAAAAAAAATAAAAAATGTAAAGTGTCCCCTTCAGACCTTGCGATTTATGGGGCAGATGATGTTAAGGTCAACTGTTTCTTTGGCCAGCGATTTACGAGCAGGTTGTTATGTGGCCAGCACAACGACCAACCGCCTTTACTTTCCCCAACTAAAGTCAGGTACCCATTAGAGTTGGGTGGACTCAGGGTCGCCCTAAGAATCCCGAAATTCAAAATCTAGTCTTCACCGGGATTCGAACCCAGGACCTCAGGTTCGGAAGCCAAACGCTTAACCATTCGACAAACGCGCCCTTTGATTAGACTCAGGGGCGCCCTAAAAATCCCAAATTTCAAAATCCCATTCTTGACCGGGATTCGAACCCAGTACCTCAGGTTCGGAAGTTAAGCGCTTAACCATTCGACCACCGCGCCCCCAGTATTCCTTATATTTCTACTTTTTTTTTTATCCATTCATTCGTTTCTTTTATAATAACTAAGTTCTTTAAAAATCTTTTTTTTTCTCTCTGGTTTCTTGTCTCTCTCTCTCTTTTATGACTTGCTTTGTTTATAGTGTCTTTACTCAGTACTCGAAACTCTTGCTAGGGTATGGGGTCCATACTTGACTCTACAAAATTTTAACCAGAAAGACGAAGCTTTAATTTTGTTTTGTTTTTTAAACACGTCTGTATTAACAATACATTTTTAATCAACATGAATTAATTTTAAAAAAATCTTATCATATCTTATCTTATCTTATCTTTATTTTTCATTAAAAAAAAAACAATGAGCGTTTTGCGTGTGAGATGTTGTAGGCGTTAATAAGATTTTGATGTCTCCTGTCACTCACACTTTCCTATCATTTGATGACCATATGGGCAGAAATGTTCTAGAGTCTCTTCTAGCGTTTGAAGTAAGAAATGTTGGCTGTAAGCTCCTTAAACCTGGCTGACACACTCACACACACAGACACACACACACACACGCACCGTGGTTTGCGGACTTTTTTACACCCAATCGATCGTACGTCGTCGAAGTTGGACTCAAGTGATCAAGCCCTCTGTTAGTTCGATGAAACGTCACGATATAGAAATCACGTGACGTCCAGAAGCGAGGACCTGCGACATTAACTCACATTTACATAACGACCTTGTTACACAAAATATCTTTCAGCGCAGTAGCTCAGTATTGACAGTGTCCTATTTTTTTCTTTTTAGTTTTTTTTTAAAAATGTTTTTTATGTTCTTTAAAAAGTTTTTAGTTTTTTTTTATATATTTTTTTTGCATATTGTTACAAGACCAAGAAAATAAAAGAGACAAAGAAATTGGTGGAGAGAAATGGAGTAGGGTGGTCGACAGATCGTGTGATTGTATGGTGCCCCAAAGGTTGAACAGACTAAGGGATATGTGAAGGTGATATTTGTATCTAAATTTGCAAATAACTGCAATATTTTTTTGTGTCATTTGGTCTCGAGAAAGACAGCTCCCATATCAAAACCTTTTTTTTTTTGTTCAAAGACTAAACAAGGAACAAATTACTGTGATTAACTTTGAACGCTAAAATGTCTAATTTCGCTGTGGAATTATTAGAGCGAAAAGTTACTAACAACCAAAAAGTTCAGATCTAACAAGAGAACACAATGGGAACAATATAACATCCGTTGGTATGGCTACAGGAAAAGGCTTGAAGAACACACTCCTTCCTTGAAGTACAGCCCAAAAGATTGTTGGAGTCCATGGAACCAACCAGCTAACTTTACTTTACGTGAATCCATTGTTTCAAAGCTCTCATCCGGTCTGGCCATAGCTTCAGAAAAAGAGATACGTCTTTGTCCATCCAGGCCTTGAGATACGTCTTTGTCCATCCAGGCCTTGAGATATGTCTTTGTCCATCCAGGCCTTGAGATACGTCTTTGTCCATCCAGGCCTTGAGATACGTCTTTGTCCATCCAGGCCTTGAGATACGTCTTTGTCCATCCAGGCCTTGAGATACGTCTTTGTCCATCCAGGCCTTGAGATACGTCTTTGTCCATCCAAGCCTTGAGATACGTCTTTGTCCATCCAGGCCTTGAGACGAAATCTAACACAATAGGCGTCCGTATAGCAATGTATTTGTGCGAGACATGGAAGCCATCTGCCAAAGTAAAAGCTAAATGTGCCTCAGTTTAAATATCTACTACGAAGTCAGTTTTAGTGAACGGATCTCAAACAAGGACTTGACCACTTAATAAAGCCGCTTAATAAGGCTGCGAACGTCGCATGAGGTTTTCGGGGCATTTCTTCCGACAGAATGAATCACGCATACCAAGATTGCAATGACGTTGTGGCCAGTTCGAGGAAAGCCTAAACAGGGACTTTCTCGCATAATTTGGCAACACACTTTCATGGGGGACCTCAGAGCAGTGGATATCTACTTAGGAGAGGCTGCAAACCTATCTTTATGTAGACAGTTTGCCGACTAATGTGCCGAACGGTTGAAGAGGAAGTAAGTGCCAAGAAGCCCCAACCTCCTGTTGACGACAAAATATGATAGGGTGCAGGGCTGGAACCCGGAACTATCACCTTGCAGCAAGTCATGCGTGTCTTCATTGGGCCATGACGTTCGTCAATCGACAACGAATTCAGACTCTATGCCATCTGTTGTTTTTTTTTTTGTTTTTTTTTTTGCCACTTGTCCAGTTTAACATATAATCTTTTAAGTCACTTATTAATTCCACATTTCTCTAGTAGCTTGTTTACCGTGGGATTGCGTCACAACATGCTCTACCCACGGTCCCCAAACAGATCGACCTGATCTGTCAAAATATTGCCCACAGGCTGTAAGTCTAGTTCACTATGTAGGACGTCCGGTACCCCGTCAAAATAGCGCGGACAAAATAGCGCCGACAAAATAGCGCGGTCAAAATAGCGCGGACAAAATAGCGCCGACAAAATAGCGCGGACAAAATAGCGCCGACAAAATAGCGCAGAAAATATATATTCTACTCATTTTGAAAGAAATACTTCAAGTCATCTGTTTAGTTGGAGGTACTTTGTCTTGCTTGCTGCTTGACTTCTTTCTCCAGCATTGTACCTCAGAATCTTGTTCTCAGTGTTCTCCTGTTCTATGACGAAGTGAGAGATTAACTTGTACACATTAGGGTGATGACCGTCAATAGACAGTTGAAATGCATGGTGCCATCCCTCCACTGAATTGTTTGTTCGTGGTAGATTGTCCTGTACACGATCTCTAACAAAGGCAGTATTTACATCGCCAGGTGGAACAAATGAAAGGGCTAACAGCATCTTGACAAACATGCGTACATTTTGATCTTCTCGGTATGTAGCTGTAAGATGTTCATCTTGTACTTTACGTCAGAGACTTTGTTCAAAATGGAATAGACAACTGACAAGTCTGGTCGCAGGGAATACTGTGCTAACTGCATTTTGACTTGCCTATCTCAAAATCTAACATTACACTCTGCGCAGCCCTGTTAAGATCAAAGAAACATGCCGCAGATTTCAGATTATAGTATAACATATTTTCGTATTTTCCTATCCTATTTTGTCGGGTCACCACATTTCAAAATCCTGATTTTAGCAAGTTATGCATTTAAATCAAAGGTGAAAAAGGGGAATGATATAAAATGTAAAGTCCTCTCGTTCTCTGCCAATCTGGCATAATTTCAGATATGTTAATATTGAAAAAATAGTGACATCAACAAAAATGCAGCCCAGGACACTAAATTACTAATAATCCGGTAATTTTATACACATCATATATGAGTCTACGCTATTTTGTCTTGCGCTATTTTGTCGGGAAATTTCGCGCTATTTTGTCGGCGCTATTTTGTCGGCGCTATTTTGTCCGCGCTATTTTGTCGGCGCTATTTTGTCCGCGCTATTTTGACGGGTCACCAGGACGTCCCGTCCAGTTATCGATCACTCAAGAGTCAACACGTCAGTCACTCCTGCACTCTAATTCAATCAATATCGGTCACTCTTTTCAGTCTAGAAGTGGTCACTAAGTCCCTCTATTGGTCATCACAAAATATGTTTTCTTCTCAAATGTTGACCACGTTAATAGCCATCCGTCAATGTCCTGGAGTTAATAACGGTTAACTAAAAAGTGTTTTCTCTTGTAAGAAAAAATAAAGCAAGAAAACGTTATTAGGGCTTGTTAAAGACTGGGATGACTCCTACTCGTTTCCCAGAAGGACGGACGTGACATGCTGCTAAAGGGAACACATTGACGTTTAAAATATGTTTCCAAATGAGACATATTAATTTTGTAGTAACTAATACATATTTGAATTTATTGATGTTTACATTTTTAAAATAATGGACCACAAAGACGTTGTATCATCTTCTAAATATATAGTTCGTCCATCGTGGTTCGATGATGACCACTTTGTCATTCAGTGGGCTGAGGGCTTTGCAAATAGGAACTTTTGGAATGTATTCTGCAATAAGTTAAAGTCATAACCTTTTTTTGAACGAGAATACATTTCTATAAGTCTCCTTTTACGTCATTCTAATCGTCTTTATAATTTCAGAAACTTCAAACGTGTTCTTCATCTTTCTGTTGACGTGTTTTGAGTGACAAAAGCAGGCTTGCTGCAAGATTTTCCGTTTAACATAAGGCAGGCTTGGTGCAAGATTTTCCGTTTAACATAAGGCAGGCTTGGTGCAAGATTTTCCGTTTAACATATGGCAGGCTTGGTGCAAGATTTTCCGTTTAACATATGGCAGGCTTGGTGCAAGATTTTCCGTTTAACATATGGCAGGCTTGGTGCAAGATTTTCCGTTTAACATAAAGCAGGCTTGGTGCAAGATTTTCCGTAGCAAGATTTTCCGTTTAACATAAGGCAGGCTTGCTGCAAGATTTTCCGTAGCAAGATTTTCCGTTTAACATAAGGCTGGCTTGCCGCAAGATTTTTCCTTTAACATGAAGCAGGTTTACTACAAGATGATCTGTTTAACATAAAGCGAACTCACTACAAGATGATCTGTTTAATATAAAACAGGCTCACTACAAGATGATCTGTTTAACATAAAACTGGCTCACAACAAGATAATCTTTTTAACATAAAACAGGTTCATTGCAAGATGATCTGTTTAACATAAAACAGTCTCACTGCAAGATGATC
>JADKLZ010003886.1:37341177-37351245 GCA_021533235.1 Biomphalaria straminea
TGATCTGTTTAACATAAAGCAGGCTCACTGCAAGATGATCTGTTTAATATAAAACTGGCTCACTGCAAGATGATCTGTTTAATATAAAACTGGCTCACTGCAAGATGATCTGTTTAACTCCACTTGCGTACTAGTACTAGTACACGTCCACCTGATTAGCCAAAGTCAAATGGTATTACAGTTTATATTTATTCGTGATTAACTAAATCTGCATGCATCTGTCGTTCATGTATTTGTCAGACCGTTGAATAAATAGACTGGCCTGATGTTATAGACATCGCGATGATCTGATTTATAAACAATAATAATAATACTCTCTGAAAGACTTGGCGGTAGTGAGAGATGTCTTTGTTTAAACATACAGCTGGTGACCAAATATATTATGAGGTTTTCTCTTATATCTTTTGTACAAGCCAACTGTCTTAATCATACAACAATCATACACATGGTCAAATCTTTTGTGTGGACATGTGGAGGAGGGGGGGTATCTGGAAGAAATGTTTCCTTGCCGCCTGTAGAAGATCAGCAAGCACACCTCGGCCCAAGTTGTGATTCAAACCCGAGCCTTATATGTAGCCAAGCAGTTTCTAACAGTTACCAATGTCCAATTCAAAGATCAATTCTTGACGTAAATGTAATGACACAGTGACCAAGTGTATGCCAGAGGACAGCGGTTCTCAACCTTTTAAGTTCGAAGACCCCTTTTTACTATTTCCCAATTATGCAGCGACCCCCCCCCCTCCTCAGGGATAAATTATTTTTGTTCACAAACCTAAGTAATCGTAATTACGATCTAAATATTTAATATATCTTGCCAAAGCTTTATGTTTAATCACAAAAGCATATTTAATTTTATTATTGTCACATACATTTCTCTTGTTGAAATATAAATATATAAATTTTATTTTTTTTATTTATTTTTTTTTTTAAAGCATTTTTATAAATTTTACCTATTCACTTTCATATTTGTGGGAAGATTTGAAAAGCACGGCGGAGCAGGAGTAAAATGCATTGCCACAATAGTGTTGGAACAGTCCAATGGTCTTAGGTAACCCTTGGCAAATAGTCAGGGCCGGTCCTAGCCAGTGCGGGGCCCTATGCGAAACTGATTGCGCGGGGCCTAGTCTGTATGGGAATAAGGATATTAATGGTATAGGAAAAAATATTCGACTAAGTTAGAAAATTGCACGTTACAAACTAATACAAACCTTGTAACCAATGGCCCATTTATATGCCAAAGACGATATAAAAGTAAATAAAATATTAGAAATACCGATTGAGGTAAAAAAAAATAATCACCGATTATTACATTTTATTACATGAAAGCTGACCATGCCTTTTTTTTCTGTTTTTGCGCGTGGGATTGGCGTTTTCCACAATGAATGACATCCACATATGACAATTGAGTCTATTTTTCTGTAGAATTCTAAGAGTTTCCATGAGATTTTAATAAATTATGATTTCCAGGTATTTTTCTTTATATTTTGCAATTCAATAATTACACCTTGAATTAGCGCGGGGCCTATCAAAGCGCGGGGCCCACTGCGACCGCATAGGTTGCAGTGGCCTAAGACCGGCCCTGCAAATAGTCATTCCTACTCAAAGGTGGTCGCGAGCCACAGGTTGAGAACACCTGGTTTAAGAGGTTGTAAATCAACAAAAATCTAGTTTAGAAACTGCACAATTAAAAATCATAAACAAACTGGTATCGTAAATAAGCACCTATAATAATTTAATACTTCAGGCATATTAAAATGTGAAGTTCCTCTTTCAGACGGTGTGATCTATAGGGCAGATGATATAAAGATTATTTGCTTCTGTGGCTCACGGTTAATTAGGGTGTCATGTGGTCAGCACAACGACCAACCGCCTTTACTTTTCCCCAACTAAAGTCAGGTACCTATTAGAGCTCGATGAACTCAGTAACGCCCTAACAATCCCGAAATTCAAAATCCCAGTCGTCGTCGAGATTCGAACCCAGGACCCCGGATTCTAAACTCGGAAGTCAAGCACTTTACTACTCAGGCATTAAGACTCAATATAAATTGGTCTTTGGAATAAATTCACAGAGAGAGTTATAAAGCACACGAAATTATGTCAAATATTTCTAAAAATAGTTCGATTCTTTCTAGGGCACAGTTCATTTCCAGGCTCTTTCGTAAGCATTCAGTTGTAGAAAAGATTATGATAAAAGCAACTTATCATTTTTTTTTAATTTCTGACCTGGACACACATTTTATCACATTAAATAATATATATATACATATATATATATATATATATCAATAAATCTACAAAAACAACTCTACATTATATAAACTTATACGGACTCTAAAGTGTCTAGGGCAGGCAAAAAGGACTATGAACAATCTTGAACAAAGTTCATACATATGTTGTTGTGATACCACAGATTAAGTTGTTTTTTATGCACTGTATCTTTTGGAAAGTGAATAAAACAAATTAAAATGTTAAATTATTTGAATTAAATTAGTGACTGTGATGATTATAAATCCTTTATATATTAAAATAACTAAAAATAGCTTTAGTTCAGCCTCAATTTTTAGAATGTTGCTACACGAAGCTGTGTCATAAATAAAAAGATGAGAGGTAGAATATGTAGCATTTCTTTATGAGGTCACTATCTCTGGCCACCAAAAACGGGCTTATCATAAAAGCGGCATTGGGAAAAAAAAAACACGAAAACTACTCATAGGTTTTTTTTTTAGTATCCTAAGAATATATATATTTTTTTACCATTCTACGATATCATGTAAGCTACAACTTAAAAGAAAAAAGATTTTTGAAGTTATCAGGGTTATGCTAAATATAGTTTACCAGGGGGTGATAAGTGCCCCCCCCCCCCCGAAAAAAAAATGGAGATAATTCTACTTAACATTAGTGAGAGTAATCCTCTCTTTAAAGTTTTTTTTTTTTTTTTTTTTAATTCGATTCTGCAGTGCTAAAAAAAATGAAGAAATTATTACTGGTTTCATAATAGTGGACATTTTCCACATAAATTAAACAATGTCAAGGTCACCAGTCTGATCTTCAGTGTTGCCGATTACACAGTGAGCTAGAAATGGGATAGCCTTAGATGACCGAACTCTACTGTACTAAGACAAGCAATCAAATTATTATTGAACTTACAATTAACACTCATCAACGTATCAACACTCCTTTTATTCTTGACGAAAGATAGTTATTTACAGATTAGCCTCCATGTATGAAGATCTAGTTGAGCAAAACTTGTGCACTCTCTATACCGGAAACAACAAAAATCTGGCTATATATGATTTTTTTCCCCTCCATTTTATGAACATTTACTCCCCTCTCCCCATGTAGATGAAAATAGTTG
The DNA here is from genome assembly GCA_021533235.1 of Biomphalaria straminea. Taxonomy (NCBI): domain Eukaryota; kingdom Metazoa; phylum Mollusca; class Gastropoda; family Planorbidae; genus Biomphalaria; species Biomphalaria straminea. Next base: position 37,344,533 of record JADKLZ010003886.1, read on the forward strand.
CTTAACGTTTGGATTTTACAACAGATACAACGCGAGAGTGTCTGTATAATATGCGTATCACGTGCTAAGACGGATATCAACCATATTTGTTGGTTATTTAGTCACACCGACTTAAAACTCAAAATATCTAGGTGTATCGATAAATGAAACGTTATCATTGAAGCCCTCATATTGATGAAGTTATTATCAAATCAAACCAAGCATTAAAGTTTATCAAAATAAATGTTTACAAATCAAACAGGAACAAAAAAAACTAAAAATGTTATTTTAACCTTTAGGCCAATGTTTGAATATGTTTCCTTAGTTTGAGACCCACAACTCATGAACACATAAAGAAACTAATACAGACGCGAAATAGAGCCGTAAGTTTCATAACAAACAAATATTCACATTTGATTAGAGTTAAAACCATTAATAAAATCACTAAATTTAGAGATTCTTCAGGACAGAAGACTAAAAAGTAAAGCAGCAGTAATACCAGTGGCGTAGCTAGGGTAGGGGGAGGAGGGGGGAGAATTTGAAAATCCCCCCCGACCCCCACTTGAGGGGCTCCCCCAAATTAGTGTTTTTTACATTAAAAATTAAGTATTACGCAAAATGTAGGGACCCTCAAAGAGGTCAGTCCCCCCGGGCCCCCAAACGATGGAAAATTTCTAGCTACGCCCCTAATTAATACATTAAACACATTATAAGTTACGAATGGGAAAACAAAACCTATTAAAGTACTCACAAAGATACACAAATAAAAGCACATTTCTCGTTCCATATGCTAAGACAAATTCATAGAAGTGCTCTTTCGTTCCAAGTGCCATTAAGATTAAAGTATGGAATGGGTTGCCTGAATCAGCCGAGAATAATACAAAAACAAAAAACAACGACTTAGCACAGTTTAAGTCACGGGTTTACATGCATGAATGGACACGTGAAATACTTAGGACGTAATTATCTTATCTTTGAACTGACGTCTGTAATATATTAGATAAGATTTTGCAAATATCATTTTATGACATCAAGGATCGTGCTTATAAATGAAATCTTTGCAATAGCTGCATCCTGTTAAATGGATTGTCTTCTGATAAAACGAACAGAAGTGAAGAGAAGAATATAAAGTCTTCAGATGACATGTAGTGACAAAATGATATATCCATGGAAATGTAGTGACATTGTTTTATCAAAACTACAGACATAGATCTCTTAAGTCTTAAGCAAAAAAAAAGAAAACAAAAAACAAAAACACAAAAGCTGCAGAACGCGGTAAAACAAAACAGGAAATGAATGACTTGTTGTCTGCTCTATAAAAGTTCAAAATGCTCGTTAAGCGGAAGTCAAAGCTAAAAGGGAGTACTGTGCAATGGTTTGTATTTCATTTCTATTTGGGGTATCTGCTGACAATCTTCACATGAACTCCGTAATATGGTAAGGCTTTCGGAGATGGGGGGGGGGGGGAGCAGCAGATAGAGGGAAAAAACATCTTTTAATGAATTTGTACTGAATTTGTAGCTATTTACATCTTTTTTTTTATATTAGATTGCAAAAAAAAAATTACTATTTGATTTTTTAGTGAAGTTTATTATTAACTAGACAGATATTACCCACTGCCCGCGGGTCTTAACTTGCGTATTGCTGATGTAGTAACTGATATAGTGCATTAGAAACAATTAAATAAAATAATTATGTTATAAGTAAAGCGTATGATTATATTCGTGAATGATGAACAATAGAATCTATGAATGGAGCTAAAAATAGCTAATTGACCTTAATTTACGAGATATTAAGAATAGAGTTGCTCTCATGTAAAATGCTTTAGAAAAACAAATTTGAATGTTAATTTGATCAAAATATGAAATAAATGGACTGTAATTAGTATTTTCATGTGCTAAACCATAAAACTGTCTTTGCGAAGAGAAGTTCTATAATCTTATAGTTAATTGCAAGTTCTAGATCTAGATCTAGGAATAGAGAGAAGAGTTACCTTTCGTAATCATGTCTAATGAACGAATGTGCTTAAGGGTATCTACCTTCGTTGATATAAAGAACGAATTTATGTAAAAATGCTTTTAAAACACAAATTAGAAGATTAATTTTATTAAATAATGAAATCAATGGACCTTCTTTTTTATTTTTAAGTGTCAATGTTAAAAACTATAAGTGCAAAGTATAGTTCTTACAATTAGATCTAGATCTAAATCCTTTCGATCTTTTCTCATGTCAACATTGTAAACAAAGCCTAGATCCATAAAATTCCATAGCTGTAATAGAGTTGGTCAACTTTAATTTTTTTAGGGTCTTAAGTTTGTTTTTGGGCTACAATACATACACTACGGCCTAAGTTAGTACCCAAGGAACATTTCTGCCAGGTTTTATCAAAATTGATTTCCATTCGGCTCATACATACATACATACATACATACATACATACATACATACATACTTATATACATACATACATACATACCCACATACATACGCCTTTCTTTTCCTTTTATATATTAGATAACTCAGGTGTGTAACTTTTAGCACTTAGCTTATAAAGTTGAAGTAACCATTGAGCACGACAAAACCTAAATTGTGTCGATGTGCCAAAAACCCAAAACATCTTATCTTATCAGAGATTTTTTTTGGGGAGGGGGGGGGAAGAAAAAAGTGAAAAAACATCTTTTCATGATTTTTTTTGCCCGTAGTGGCACAATGTTGAAGGTAGAATGTCATAGATCACGTCACTTACCGCCATTTTCTAGAAAAAAAATATTTTTTTCCTCCTGTTTAATGACTAGACTGAGTCAAGATATGAACATTGGAATATGACCTAACCTAAATAAACTTATGATAACAGTAGTAATTTAACTTATGCAATGCTTTTAATTATGGTATTGACTCTGTTTATAATTATGTTATGGTTTCCCATTCATCAGGGTGTTAATTAGCGTGACTTCACCATGTTTTCTAATTATTGTTTCGTACTATTGTATTTATTTATCATTATGTTTAGTATGTACTATAAACAACAGGTTAATGTGTATTTAGAACATAGAAGCACATGATCGAGCATTATGGCTTCGTGCTTTTAAAAATAGGCGCTCAAATTGAAGAGGACTAGAGAATAGCGCTGGCAGAAAAAAAAGCGTCAAAGAAAAGCAAGGGCGATGACACTAGAACCAGCTGGAATAACCTGGTGAGTGTACAGCCATACATTAAGGCCTCACAAGTCACACGAGGAGGCATAACACCTCAGTTCCTAGGTCTTTCTGGATGACAGAAGTGGCCATTATCAAACCAAGATGGACGAACTATATGTGTATTTCTAACATGGTTTGTTGTCACCCAAAGGATTCGTCCTACCAAAAAACAATTTAAAAAAAAATTACTAAGAGTACACTTTGAGAACCACTGCTGTTTTAGTACTATCACTTCCACATGGGGGTAATTGTGCCTGGGTAAACTGTGAAATGTTCTCATGTTATGAGTCTGTCATTCGGTGGTCAAGTTTCCATTAACTTAATTTTGACCACATTTATCGCGGTAATATCGAGTCTCCGTTGTCTCACTGGTGGGCAACTACCGGACATTGATTCACTTGGGTGAACTTGAGTAACCAGCGGTCATCAAACATTCACAGGCCAGCCGGTCATAGTCCTAACCAATGGGTCAATATTACGCTAAAAAGTCAAGGGTTACATATGATGTCCAGTCCAGCACGCCTCACAATTGAGTCACAATTTTGTGTACTTTATTTATGTCTATGAGTTTTTGTGTAATCTCTAAGACTGAAGATCATGCAAAATTTTCAATGTTTCAGAATTCGGAAATCCGAATACAGTAAGATATACATCTTTTCAAGTTACATGAAGTTATTTCCTTTTTCCAGTCTATATTTATTTATGTCTATGGGTCTACATATTTAGCGCAAAAAATGTCTCGCCAAATAATAATAAACAAGATTACAAAGAGAGTTTGTGTGATACACAAACTCAGAGGCGGCCCCCGTCGGAGTCGGATCCCTGTCAGATCCGTCTATTCGCAAGATGTTTCGGACGTTCCTTCTAAGTCCCTGGCTCAATTCCTGTATGCTCCCATCCTTAAACTATCGCAATATTTCTGAAAGAACAGTAAAGGTTAAATCATATTTTCAAAAGTCTTTAGTGTTTTTTTCTAACCGTGACGGACAAACCAACGAACAGACAAAACGCACAAAAATATGCTTGTTTTATTCTAATGGGGGCACTAAACAATTTTTTTTTTAAAATCTGATTTTTTTAAAAAATTAAGAAATTAGTTTAGAATTATGTCATTTCCGGGCTTTACGCTAGTACACGAAAGCCGCTGCTAAAAGTTCATTTTAAAAAATGTGCATGATATCTACGTGCCGGAAGTATTTCTTATAGTAACATTTCCTCCCTTACATTTACTTAATTGTTTTAGAATTGGTGTTTTGTTATTAAAAAATCGCTTGCATAATTAATTTTATAAATTAAACGGTTTGCTTTTAGAAAACAAAAAGTAGCCATTGCAACTTATCTTTTCAAGCCGCATTTAATGGTGAAAAAATATTTTTCGTATCTCTTCTAGTTTTGGCGCTGTGAGTCTGACAGACGGACAGACAGACAGAAATTCATTTTAAAAAATGTGCGTGATATCTACATGCCAAGAGCATTTTTTCTAGTAACATTTCCTCCCTTACATTTACGTAATTGCTTCACAATTGGTGTTTTATTATTAAAAAATCGCTTGCATAATAATTTTTATAAATTAAACGGTTTGCTTTTAGAAAACTAAAAGTAGCCGTTGCACCTAAACTTTTCAAGCCGCATTTAATGGTGTAAAAATATTTTTCGTATCACTTCTAGTTTCGGCGCCCTGAGTGTGACAGACGGACAGACGGACAGACGGACAGACGGACAGACGGACATTTTGCACAAACCTAATAGCGGTTTTTTCCCCTTACGGGGGCCGCTAAAAAAACGTCCTGTATTGGTGTGCAACAAGACGAGATTACTCCGTGATGGTAGCGCGTGTTGTATCAAGTTGTTAATTTGTTTCGTGTCTGTAGCTCTCTCTCAGGAATGTCGTCACAAAAGTCTTTGTATGTACGGTGTAAGTCAGTCAGTGTGTTAAGGCCGTACCGTGTGTTTATGTTGCGTTAATCCAGTGTTTCAATGTCTGTAACATGTGTTTTTCATAGAGACATATGATAATCTGGTTCTACTCTCCGTGCGAATCACGGTGTCACCGTGACCTCACGCACAATCGCCCTGACCTATCTGTATCGTATCAACGTATGCCTCTCTGGCTCGTCAACGTCTGTCAACATTCCAATACATTGATACACTGATTCAAGATGGCGGGTCACAGTAGAGCTTAGGTTGTAAGGAACAGTGGATCAGGAGCGAATGAGAATGTGTATATATTGCTGTGAGTATGTGTCTGTATTTGTGTGTGTGTGTGTCTCTGTGTGTGTCTGTATGTGTGTGTGTGTCTGTATGTGTGTGTCTGTATGTGTGTGTATGTATGTGTGTGTCTGTATGTGTGTGTGTGTGTCTGTATGTGTGTGTCTGCATGTGTGTGTGTCTGTATGTCTCTGTGTGTGTCTGTATGTGTGTGACTGTATGTGTGTGTGTGTCTGTGTGTGTGTCTGTATGTGTGTGTGTCTGTGTGTGTATGTAAACGAAGGAGATGACTGAGAAAGGTCAAAGGTCAAGTGACTATCAGATACCTGCTCACTTTTGTCAAGAAACTTAACTCACCTCAGAAACACAGTCTAATAAGAGTTGTTTCTCTCTCCATCTCTCTTTTTTCTCCCTGTCTCTCAAGCAAGTACTAGCGAATTAGGTTAATTGGACCACCGAATTATCTGACCAGTCGCTTATTTGGAACCAAGAATTTACGAAGAATTTTGTATCCCTCGACTAGGGGCGGACTTAGTATCAAAATCGGCCCGGACATTACCATATAAACTGGCCCGCAAACGAATTGCATATTTTATCATGGGCGTAGCCAGGATTTTTTCGGTGTGGGGGGATTTTTTTTCTACCCCCCTTCCCTCTGCAATGTATATGTATGTCATTAATCTTATACTATAAAGTTGAATGTTTAGCGTATGTATGTATGTATGTATGTATCGAATAGAAATCAAAACCGCGTGACCAATTTTCATTAAACTTGGCAGAAATGTTCCTTGGGTACCAACTTAGGCCGTAGTGTATGTATTGTAGCCCTAAAACAAACGTAAGACCCTTAAAAAAAATAAAGTTGACCAAGTCTATTACAACTATCCTATTTTATGGATCTAGGCTTTGTTTAAAATGTTGACATGAGAAAAAGATCGAAAGGATTTAGATCTAGATCTAATTTTAAGAAATACACTTTGCACTTATAGATTTTTACTTTGACGCATGAAAATACAAAATATAGTCTAATGATTTTATTATTTCACAAAATTAAGCTTCAAATTTGTGTTTCAAAAGGCTTTTGACATAAGTTCGTTCTTTATATCAGCAAGCGTAGATATCCTTACGCACATTGGTTTATTAGACATTTCACGAAATGTTACACATCGCTCTATTCCTCGCTGTGCAGCGAACGTGAAATGAGGTCACGTCCCTAGGTCTAAGACTCTGAGATGATAGAACTTCTCTTCGCAACGATAGTTTTATACTTTAGCACATGAACACACTTATTATAGTCCATTCATTTCATATTTTAATCAAATTAACATT
>JADKLZ010003886.1:37431730-37444607 GCA_021533235.1 Biomphalaria straminea
CCACTAATACACATACAGAACCACTAATACACATACAGAACCACTAACACACATACAGAACCACTCACACACATACAGAACCACTCACACACATACAGAACCACTAATACACATACAGAACCACTCACACACATACAGAACCACTCACACACACAGAACCACTAACACACATAGATAGATAGATAGATAGATAGATAGATAGATAGATAGATAGATAGATAGATAGATAGATAGATAGATAGATAGATAAAACTAAAACATATTGCTGCTATTCTGGTAAGACTTTAGTCTCTTCCTTCACTATAAAAGAATGGACCCTCGCTACTTATTATTATTATTATTATTATTACTTAGACGACCATCATATCATATATACGTTACTAGCCGCATATACATTATAATAAGTTTATAAGATAACTTTTTTACTAAGGAAGCCAGCACACAGGGGGAGGAAACTCCTTCAACACACCGCGCCCTCTACAGGGAATATTCTGTCCGGTTCAAAGTGTTTGCGAACATGAGAAAAAGTGATACCGGGTTAATTGAGGTCCGGCGTCCACGCTCTCCATCAGATGGGCACTGGAAGTGGGCAGAGAACATCATTCCTCTTAGACATAAAGTAGGAATGGCAGTTTTTAATAAGAGAACCGGTTCACTTTCATTTAAGAACACCATGCAAAGTATAATGCAGATGCAGTAAATTATATGTGTTAGTTGGACTTAATATCGCGTACCTTAGTAACTAATTGGAAGAATTGAAATTTTTTTATTGATTCTTGTTTTGTAAGGTAAAGAAATAACTGTGAAAATTTTTCGAATTTTCTGAGTTTGGGTGTGGGAAAATAAAAAACAAACAGATAGACAGACAGACGGACAGACAGAGTTGATAAAGGCTTTGTAAAAATATATATAGTGTACTGAAGATAACCATCAATGACGAGCTTATCAAAGGTTCAAAATGGTGGACGCGTGCTGTTGATTTCAAAAAGTCTGCAATATGTTTAACATTTCTTCTTTTTTACTTTACTACCTACATCTACCTGGGTAGACACGGATTTCGAAAACGGCTCTAAGGATTTTCCTAGAAGTTTGACGGATATATCTGTGTATCCGCACCAAAAAAAATACTGCTTAATTGCCACTTGGAAAAAACTGTGCTTTCACCTTTATATTTTTTCAAAATATTATCATCTTAAAATTAAAATTTAATTTTGCTAAGGAATCATTAGTTTTCTGAGCAGACTTCAGTGGGAATTCCCTGATGTCTTTGGTAAAGAGTGGAACAAATAAGAGACATGCAGAAACATCGTTTTATGTAGATTTCCCCAGCTTGGATGCTGTGACAATATACACATGTAAAAAATACTTATACAATTTGTTATTTCACAATATTAGCACTATATCTCTAGTAGATCCTGAATTGTAGTCTAGATTACTGTCTTGAAATGTTTTTGAAGTCTGGATCTATGTCAACTATGCTCCATAAACTAGAAACAGATGACCTTAACATCACCAGCCCCATAGATCGCAATGTCTGAAGGGGACACTTTACTTTACTATAGACTAGATGGCCGTTAGTATGATTTTGTTTTCGGGACGGGGGGGGGAGAGTTGATATAAGGGAGGTGTAAAAATGTTCCTTTTTTATCTGTTACGAGACAAAGCAATTCTTACAGAAAGCAAACAGTTTGATAAAGAAGGAATTGTTTTTTAATAATTTGTATTTATGTTACTTAGGCGTCAACTTTCCTTGGCTGACATAGAAGAGAGCACCTGGCAGCATGCGGCGTCGGAGACAGCTGGAGGTCGTTCATGAAGACCGCGGGATACACATTTGAGACCAAAAGAAAATCTGCTGCCGAGGACAAACGTAGATGACGAAAAGAAAATCTAAATCGACCACCTGAGGACAATGGTTTTGCTTGCCCTGGTTTTGGCAAAATATGTAGGTCACAGCTGAGGCTAAGCAGCCACGGGAAATACTGTATTCCTCACTAATCTTCGGACTCGAAGACAAGCCTTATATATATAGCAAAGAACAAAACAGCAGCCCATTGAAATAGATATCCTTCAGAGACGCTGGAGACGGATATGCCACACCCTGCGCAAGCCCGCATCCAACATAACAAGGCGAGCCCTAACCTGGAACCCTCAAGGAAAGAGGAATAGAGGACGGCACTGGAACACATAGCGCCGCGATCTGGAAACAGAAGCCAAGCAGATGGGCAAGACATGGGGACAGTTGGAGAGACTCGCCCAGAACCGAGATGCGTGGAGAAAGCTGGTTGGTGGCCTATGCCTCAGTAGGGACCACAGGCAGAGATGATGATGATGAAGAGATTTATATAAAACATACATGTTACAGGCAAATTCTCTAGAATGGAATGTCGGATTTTGCTCCTTGCCATCCTCTTCCTCCCACACCCCCCCCCTCCATTACTACGGCAAGATATTCACCCAGGATGAACAGTTTAAGGTGTTAAAATACCTTGTTGATAAAAACATGAATCAATCACTTCAGCCATGTCTTTAGCCCGTAGCTTCAGCCAGGAAATGTCTGATATACAAGACAAACATACAAATCTCCTTCACACAGACATAAACAAACAACAGCACACTAAAACACAGACACCTGGCCGGTTATCACTCTACCAACCTCGTACCCACCAACCCCGCACACCCCGCAGTCTCACCTGTATAGTTCTTTCATGTCTGCTGCAGTGATTTCCTCCCATGCACAGTATGTATATTTAAATTCTCCTCCCATGGAGTCGTAGGCGTTTAATTTAATGCTATCAATTTAGATTTTATACTAAAAAAGAATAGAAGCTTTCATCTTCACGAAAAAAAAATTTTTTTCTCTTCAACTAAAGAAATTAAATGTATCCTATTAATCTTACCTATAAATAAGCTTTGAATTTTCCTATTTAGAAGAAACGTTAAAAAGAATTTTAAGATTTCTGTAAGTTATCATTAATCGGTATTTATGAGATATACTATACAATGTCAAGGAGGAGAAATAACTTCCAGTCGCTAACTATTAAAAGAAATGAAGCTACAAACGGAAATGTTTGGGAGATTTCATTCTGCGGAAAATATGATAAAAAATAATCAAATAATATTTTACTAATATTGGAGTGTCAAGGACTCTCTACTCAACAGCACTGTCGCCGACTTAGTAAAACAAATTGAGCTTTAATTTGAGCCTGACCTCAATGTTTTTTACCGCTAGTTAGTTGCCCGTTTCTTCTGAGACCAAAAGAATACCCGATGCCGAGGACAGACGTAGATTGCTAAAAGAAAATCTAGATCGACCACTGGCGGACAACGGTAATGCCTGCGCTGATGTGGCAAAAAATGTAGGCCACAGCTGGGGTTGCGTAGCCACGGGATATACTGCACTACTCCACTAATCTTTGAACTCGAAGACAAGCCTTATATTAGTATTATTATGCTAGAAGCGAAAAAGTAGTTATTCTCTGGCGCTGCCAGGGTCTAGTTTAGTTAAAGAGAAACAAAATTCATTGTTGTCCCTTTAACAGTTTTCACTGAGAAATTTTCTGGTGATGTGGCAGGTCTGCAGCAGTACCGCTTTTTGACAGGTAACGAGGATGTTCCTAGGGATGTTGAGGGCTTATAATAATAATAATAATAATTATTATTATTATTACTATTATTATTGTAAAAGTTTGAAGTCATTAAGTGAGAATCTAATCCTTCCTTCATGCTGATGAAAGAAGTTAGAAAATTCCCTTCTTATAAACATATTTTTTTATGGTACATAGTTTATCTAAACTTTTATTTATGCACAACGGATACACCAAGAAGCAAACTATTTTTTTTTCCCGCAGGATATGAAAATGTCTAATTGAGCTGAGAGAAATAACAGTAGACTATACAATAATTAATAAAAATTTGAATTTTGAAATGATTTTTATTCTAGTAATTTTATCACGATCCGTCATAAAAAATATATATTGCTTATATTTCAAAATTGAAATCCATAAGAATACATATGCAGAGAGTGAGAGATAGATAGAGAGAATAAAAAAGAGAATACACTACAAGTATCAGTATGAAGTAAAATGCTATATTTGAAGGAAAACGAAATTCCTCTAATATGTCTTTTATCCACCGGCCGCCTCCGATTTTTAGATCCCGCACTTCGCGTGTTAAATAACAAAATTATGACACATTCTGAAGCGATCATAAAGGATTTGTAATGTAGAAATAACAAAAATAGTTAAAGGAATGAAATAAAAAGGAAAACAAAACACGTGATTGTCGTAAACTGTGTCGTCATTGTCGCTATGTTTGCCGTAGCCATATTTTAATACTTTTGTAGTGCATAGGTACAAATCACATCTCTACCTTGGATCTTTTCTACATAAATCTTGTCCAGGTCTTACTGTCCTACTCGTTAAATGCTATCGAAAGAACAGAACAAACAAAATATTTAAAATTAAAAAAAAAAAGCTTATCTGAGGGGAATAACTCCATATTTATAGTCAAATATCTCAATACTGTAAGAATTATTTCCCTTTTTATATCAAACTAAATTACTCTAGCTCTCAATAATCAAATATTCAAAGGCACTACAATTTAAATATGAGTCTGTCAGATATTTGCATGCCAACGATGTACATTTCGCCTCTAAAGAAGAAAAAAAGGTAATTAAAATTACAAATCTGTTTCTTTTATGTACAACTTGGAATAACAATCATGAAAGAGAAAATGTCATCTCATTTAGCTAGAGTGCGCTTACATCTCAATGTGCTGAGTGCTCTTACATTTTACCGTGATGCTCGCGCTTACATCTCACGTGCTCCATGCGGTTATTTTTTTTTACCTTGCTCCACGCGCTTACAAACACACGTTTCACACAGAATTGACAAACATTTATGTGGAGAGAAAAAAATATGCGCAGTTACTTACTAGGATACACTTCTGATAGCAGTCCACTTGGGGATAATCCGATACACTCTCTACAGCATACAATAATCCTTAACCGACTAGTAATAGCCAATAAACATCAAGATCAAACGACTGTCAGCATTCAAAGTTTTTTTAGTTTACCGTTATATATAAATGTAAATATAGACTCCTGAACAAAACTGAACCGGAGTATTTTGTTTTTAAAGCTACTTTATTTCGTTTCTTTTTTTTTTAATGCAACAGATGTCTTTTTTTTATATTTCGTACACTTTTTTAATTGACTAACACTTATTGTGATGACGTCATCGACGTGCCAACTCGGAAAGACACAAACACATATACAAAGCTATAAAAACTATAAAAGCTTTGACATAAGACTGCGCACCCGAGCCCCGCAAAGTCTGGAACCCACCTTGCAGCTTTGTCTTATGGCGTGGCGACAGGCAATCGGCACTCAAAGGGCGCACCACCGCTGCCACTTTCGCGGCTCGCGCAGATCCGCCAGCTAGCGGTCGCTTTGATCTATGAAGTGACGGGGTGAGCAGTGTTAGTTTCTTAGCCCCAGATTCTGGAGTAGGAGTTATCTTTTCTTTGTTGACGTTTGCAGTCCTAGTGCCTCTAAGGAGGATAGATAAATATATGCCTCTGAGATAAACTGATATGTCGAATAACGAGAAAGATATTCAGGCTTTGGTTTTCAAGCACCTGAATGCTCAAGCCGTAGAGAGCTCAGCAAATAATGTATCCTAAATCAAATGCATATTATCACAGAGATTTGCAGTCGTAGAAATCAAAAGGAGATAAGCAATTGATAAAAAAACACATCATATATCCAAAGTTAAAGAATTAAAAGAAGAAAATATGAAAATGAAAATAACAATAATAAGAAATCATAATAATTATAACATTTTCTTATGTTGAAGTAAATTTGTATTTTGTATTTTCATTTCCAAGTAAAATTTATGTTTGTCAAATGATAATCTCTGCACACCAGAATTTCACTATACCAAAAAAAAAGGTTAAATTAATACGTGATAAACAATAGCCATAGCCACACTTCGCACAGCTAAAGCACATATATAAGAGAGTTACGGTTTCATAATTTCATCCCACAATAGCTATGTATTTTTTAAATTCTTAGCAGTTTAGATCTATGTATACCAGAACTTACGTCAGTTAACCGCCTAGGTCAATTTTGTAAAATAAATTGTTTGGCTAAGTCTTGAACATTTGTTTTAATGTTTTTCTAAGCTAGTGTGTTTTGGCTTTAGTACCTACAATGACCTACATATTTAGTAAACTATTCTGTCAGTCAGGTACACGTGCTTTTTCACTTCTCATTCTCGGAACCAGTTTGCACAATTATTCATTGTCCCTAACAACACATGAATACATTAAAAAAAACTATTAGTTATTAATTAATTATTTAATTACTCGTGATTAATTAATTTTGTGTTCATACAGAGACAGCACAGAGTCACATGAAATTACGATAAACAAACAAAAATGGTAACAATATTTCAGTCGCACAGATTTACAATTGTTAGTCTATATCAATTACACATTAACTACCTGTTTGATTGCAAATATTTGATACAATTACACTTTATATAAGCTTCGTTTTTAACAAGTATTGTTATATTCCTCTTGTTTGTTTTTTTAAACAAGATATATTTTCGTGATCTCAGTTCACAGAGACTTCTCGCTGGCTTCTTTCTTTTTTTTTTAAAACTATCAAACAATCACTAGCCTTGAACCTGATTTCCAATGAACCAATGGGTTTAATTGAAAACTGTCACATGAACCAATGGGAATGATTCTAACTTGTAAACATCTACGTCACAGCAAGATATTCTAATAACAAAGAAAACAATGTTCCTACAGAGAACAGTACAACAACAATGACGTGTCTCTGATAACAACAAAAAGAGGAGTTTTTTTTTTTTGTTTTTGTTTTTTTTTTTGTAAAAAGAATAGGAAGATTTTTATGGAAAGTCTTTTTTTATAGCATGGAATTTTCAAAAATAGGGCCCGCTTTTGAATTGTGCGGTACATTGTAGGCGGTCGTTAATCATTCTTATTGCGCAATATTGTTTTTAAAAACAAAATTTACAAAAAATTCAACTTACTTTCAACAACCATTTAAATACATCATTGTAAGAAGTCAGTTTTTGTCTCGAAAGACCATATTTCGATTTACTAAAAAAAAATTTGTAACTGCCTTTTTTTTTTTACATAATCGCTTTTACAAGATTTGTACACGAAGAGAAACAGAATTGTATTTTTACTCAGGGGAACTACTTCTTGACATGCGCAATGTTTCTTAACATTTTTATGTCCTAATCATCTGAGGTGTCATTAAAACTGGATTTACCTGGAGATTTGGTTATTTCATACTTTTACTACACTGTACTCTCTCTCTCTCTCTCTCTCTCTCTCTCTCTCTCTCGTTATCTCCATCTCTCTATCACTCTATCCATTTCTATTTTTCTGTCTCTCCATTTCTCTTTCTCTCTACATTTCTCTCCCTCTCTCTTTCCATTCCTTTCTCTCTCAATCTTTCTTGCTCTCTCTCCCCCAGGTGAATTCATGTATTACCCTCAATTATAGGTAACAATACAAAGTTTCAATTTGATCTCTTTCGTTCACTCTCAATCTGACTTTCTGTCACTCTTTCCATCTCTCCGTCATTCTCTTTTTCTAACTCTCTCTCTTTCCATCTCTTTCTCTCCCTGTCTTTCTGTCTCTTCTACATATCTCTATTTCTCTCTTTCTTTATTTCGCTCTCACTCTCTTTGTCTCTCTCTGTGCGCCAGTGTCTGTCTGCCTCCGTCTCCCTCTTTTATTTTAATAGTTTTTTTCCTTTTCTTATTGAATATTTTGTTCGTTCCCCCCCCCCCCAATGAAAAAAAAATGCTTGACCTTTTTGGGGGCCTATACATTTTGCCTAATATTTAATCTATAACGTAAAAACACTCATTTGGGCCCCCCCTCAAGTGGGGGCCCGAGGGGATTTTTAAAATGACCCCCCCTCCTCCTCCCGCCTTAGCTACGCCACTGAAACCATAATAATGGCCTCACTTTTACCACACGTTTAACTACATTATTGTTGTTGTTGTTTTTTTCGAGCGTGGGTGCTGTACTATGTGTTCACCCAATTCCCATTCGCGGATCAAATTGAAACTTTGTATTGTTACCTATAGTTGAGGGTAATACATGAATTCACCTGTATGTATACCAAATAAATTACTAATGAGTTATAATGAAATGTAATAATTTGGCATAGAAATGGGCAGAGCTGCCAGGCACAGTCCAGAGATATGGACTTCATTGTTTTGTGCTTGCCCTTATATTCTGTATTTTTTCCTTAAGTATTTTTTTAATATTTTGTTTATTTTACATTTCTTTAATTACATAAGAGAGTTTCAATAGAAAACATTCATAAATAAATACTGCGAAGAATCACAACAGTTTATCACCATCATCGGCAACCTGCGGCTCGCGAGCTGCATGCGGCTCCTTGGGTGTGAAGCTGCGGCTCTTTAGTTCTACACGCAAATATTATTAATTTTATCGAAACATTTTTTAAAGTAGTTCTGAATAGTTTTAAGAGGGTTAGGCATAAATTCTACCTCTCAGCTGCTTGTGCTCGCTTTTCACCACACCCCTCCCTTAATACACGAGTCGTCTATGTTACCAGTCCGTCAGCTCTCGAAATGACGCCATCGTCGAATATTTCTATGTAGGTTTCAATTCGCTTTTGAAGCAAGACTGCGTGCTTTGGCTGTGACGTAAATTTTGTTGTTTCAAGCAAATGAGTTAGAAGCGATTATCTTCTCAATCTTATATGCAATCTACAAGTAATGCTAATCGGACAAGCTTTGTGGTACCGCTAGAAATTGCACAAAAAGGCAAACCATTTATAGATGGTGAGTATGTCAAACACTACTCCCTAATTGCATCTGAAGAACTGTTTCGCGATTTTAAAAACAAAACAAAAAATCTTGAGAAAACAAATCAAAGACACGGCACAAGTTGCTGATTTAGTCAGTTATGATCCAAAAGAAATAACTTAAAGGATTGCTACCTCGGGACAATTTGGAGGGAATGATATAGTGTTTATCGTACAATAATACATTGAAAACAATAAGATCAATTAAAATTAATTAATTCAAAAGAAACTGATAGAACCAGAAATATGACTGGAAAAAAAAGGATAACAACGATTCTTCATAGCAAAATAAACCATGGATTATTAACGTTTCACTGAATAATACACCCAAAAAGTACCATGTACCCAAAACGATTCGAACCAAAAATAGTTGAGCTAATGAATTCGGCAATCAAGATTGTTAACAGCATCTTGTCCAAAGCAATCTGCCGTCGTAAAATTAAAGAATTCTTAAACAAAATGGAGATTCAGTATTCTGAGCTCCTTCTTCCTAATAAAGTGCGATAGCTTGCCAAAGGTAAGGTGTTGAGACGTTTTGCTTTGTGCTTGAATGAAATAAATACATTCCTAAATGATAATGGCATTAATCTCCCTGTATTAGAACGACAAGTATTTGTAAACATTTTATTTTATGGTTGATATAAAAGAGAAATTAAATGAGCTGAAACTAAAACTGCAAGGAAAGGGAAACCCTTCCTATGTTTTTGGTAGAAGAATTGGTTTGTTTTGAAGAAAAATTAATTCTTTTCGCAGAAGATATTGAGAGTTAAGTCACCTCATTTTCAATGTCTAAAGCAGTATCGCAATAAAATCAGATCTACTGTTGACACGAATTACTTAAGCACTGTTAAAAAAATCAAAGATAATTTTTTTGACAGACTTGAGCAGTTCAAAACCAACAAAACCATTTTACCATTCCTAGTAAATCCTCTCAACACAAAGTTACGAAATCCACATTGATCCATTTGGAATTGATACGGGATTTCTAGCTTTATGGAATGGAAAATTTACAGAGTTAAGAAATCAAATGAGAAAAGTTAGAGCTCCAGAAATGTATGATCGTAACGCAACAAAAGTGGACAGTTTTCAAAGAAATGCAGAGAGTTGATTCGGCGCATGGAATAATCTTCCAGTTTGCTACAGTGAGGGCATTTGGACATATGTTTTGCAAGAAAGTGTTTTTTTTAATGAATATAAAAGCAAACTAAAAAGCCAACTAACAATTGAAAGTTTAGTGTTTCAAACTAAAAACAAGTTGTGAGCCAAATGGATCTAACTTTCTAAAACCGTTTGAAACCAACGTTCCCATTGAATTTGTTTTTTTAATTATTTGTTTTATAAGTTCAACTTAGTGTTTAAGTATATGTTAAACTTCTTTATTTGTTTCCGAAATAAAAATATTAATTATGTTATAACGCCATATATATTTGTTGTGACAAATACTAATTATATTTTAATAAACGGATTTTTTTAGTAAAAAAAAAAAATAGTGCAAGTACTATTTATTGTTGCAAGAAAAAAAAAGTGCGGCTCTTTAAAACTTTAAAATTGTGTAAATTGTAATTTTTGGCTCTTTCGACTCAAAACGTTGCCGACCCCTGGTCTAGTGTACTGTACAAGATTTTCATGCGCTTAGCACACCTAACTTTCTTATTGAATATAATAGAGTTTTCTCCATTTGTAGCAGAAGAGATTTGGTTAAATCTTGAAGTAAAAGCACATTACAGAAAACATAAGGGATGAGCTTGCATGTTGTAACAATTCAGACATATTCACCGAGTCAGCTGTCCCTTTGCATTTATGTCATCGGCCACATTGGTTAACAACGATACATGTCGTAACTCAGAGGTTCTCAAACTTTTCTCTGACTCGGGGACCTCTTTCTTTAGTCAAAACTTGTCCACGGACCCCTTAGTGAAAAATAGCGACATAAGTGCAGAGTATATAAATAACAAAGTGTGAACAGTGTAGAAGGAATGTGTATTGAGATGATAACTTTCGTTTAAAAGTAAATTCAAATTTAATGAGAGATATTTTAATGACGATTGAGTTTGTATATTTCTATTTACCCACGGCTGAAGGAGCACAAAGCTCTAGTCGGTTTCTTATTGATTTGTCATTACGTTAATCTAATTTCTACCACATAAGAATACAGGAAAGCAGTCGATAACTTTTTACAGTGGCCCATAATGTAGTATAGAATTTTTTTTAAAACCAGAATTGATGCAGTGGCGTAGCTAGAACGGGAGAAGGAGGGGGGGGAGAATTTGAAAATGAGAGTTATTTAAACATTTAAAATTAAATATTAAGCAAAATGCATCGAACCCCAAAGAGATTAAGCCCTCAATGGCCCCCAAACGATGGAAAATTACTAGCTACTCCTTTGAATTGGTGGTTTCCTTGTTTAAACACTGGTTTAAGTTCCTCGTTCGTAGATATTTCAATAATCTGCTGCTGTATTAGTATGGATTTATCTGTGATAGGGATCTGAATTTGTCCACGCGAAAAAAATATCCAAATGAAGAAAGTTATGAAATATTTAAGTTGTCATAGAATAACGATTAATAAAGATTATTATTATGATAAAAGAACGAGTATTCTTTCTCTGGCGCAGCCAGGGTCGAGTTTCGTTAAAGGGAAACAAAATTCATTGTAGTCCCTTTATCAGTTTCCACTGAGGAATTTATTATTATTATTATTATTATTATTATTATTAAAATAGTAAACATATTAAACAGTACTGTGGGGCGATTTCATTATTATTCAAATTATCTTATCGGAGAAACTGTGAAGAAGTTATTTTAATTGTGTACAACTTTCCCCTTCCTTCGTGTCGCGGAACTCTAAGAGATCACAGTTTGAGAATCGCTGACGTAAATATTTAGTGCTGATGCAACAGTAGACAATGTTGGCAATAACAGTTTACAATATTATAAACATACTCTCACATTGTCAGAGAATTCTTGCACCGGCATTATTACTTCATAGTTTCAGAGACAGATTCCACGGATTGATATTCTTCCAAACGGGTTCCCCTGTCACATCAGAAGTACACATGCACACACACAGACAAATTTGGCGCGCGAAGGTCTTGGCAAATAATGTTTTCATTTAGTTAGGTATTTAGAACTGGCTGGGGAGGCGGTGGGTGAAATGGAGGAGGAAGATTTCGAAAATCAGAATGGAGAACACTATGACAAGTAGGTTAAAGATGGTGGCCGTTTAGGTGTCTAGGGGGTTTTAAGATTATGAGGACCTTAACTTGCACATAAACTTACAGGCACAGCATTATGAATGCAGGCAACAAATACAGTTACGTAAGATATATGTCCAGTTTATTTACATAGAGAAAATAAGTAAAGGTAAAATGCTGTACAGTGTTAGGATGGGGCCTAACTATTTACATAAGATGAGACTATCATCATGAGATATGAGAACCAAGTGGTCTGAGTGTCATTATACTGGTTGCTTAGCTTTAAGTCCTATCCTGGTGAAAGGGGAGGAGGGGCAAACTCCGTCCAATGAACACAACACAGATATCGTACAGGATGTTTGTCCAGATAAGAAAGGGGGAGCTTACTGTTGTCGATAGACTGGCGAGACACGTGTCAGCTTAAGACAATACAATGTGACGTCGATACCTAGAGAGAGAGGGGGTGGTGGTAGGGGTGGTACTAGCGCCATATAAGCTAAGTTGAGAGAGTAAAGATAAGATACTAAAATACATTAATTAAATGCTTAGACCCAAGTGATACCTAAAGGGGGCGAAATTTATTTTTATCGCAAACGCAAGTACTTTTGTTGATAAATTAAAAAGTTGAAGCAAAGAAGCAGTTAATAAAAAAAAATAATAAAGTACATTATTTGTGCTGATTATTAATAAAGCATATCTACTTTTGTAATGTGTCGATTTGACCCAATAGGTCAAGACATCTAGGAACTATACATATCGTAGAGAGGGATGATACCAGTTTTAGCGCACGCATTGAC
>JADKLZ010003886.1:37444617-37465617 GCA_021533235.1 Biomphalaria straminea
TACATATCGTAGAGAGGGATGATACCAGTTTTAGCGCACGCATTGACCCAATAGGTCAAGACATCTAGGAAATATACATATCGTAGAGAGGGATGATACCAGTTTTAGCGTACTCCCTTGACTGTGCTCCCCCCCCCCCATCCCCCATTTATACACACACAGACAAAAAGACTTGCATTTCTCAGTGAACCATTATTTGTTAAGGCTGATGTATATTGTATTTGTTTTATTTAACCTGTGTGTGTGTGTGGTGGTGGGGGGCGGTCGACGTAACTCTGTTACCCCCTCTTTCCTCCCCCCCTTCATTATTTTAAATGGCACTAAGGCGATGTAAGGAGATGACCATACGGGTATAACAAGTACAGTAATACTTACAAATTGTATAAAAGTAGAATTTATAACTCTCAATGTAATGGACATATTCTTACAGAGATTCCATTGCTATTTTTTTTTCATATTGCTTTCTTCCAATCCCCTACTGTAGCCCAAATGTTTATTTCATAAAAAAAAAATATGATTCTCATAGATACTTAAAGAAATGTAACCTCTATGGCAATTACTGCAAACAAAAGTCTTAGGAAGTACTTAATATTAATGTGAGAATGGGGGGGGGGTAGCCTGACGGACAGTTCGGACTCAAAAACTAGTTGACAGCATATCTACATAAATATGTAAATATTTATAATTAAAATAGGGGTCATTTTGGTTTGTTGTTTTTTTCATTATATTTTAAAATATTAGAGTCTATATTCAATACATTTTCCACATAGTTTCAGTGATATGTTACTTAAACATTGTACAACAGAACGAAACAAAATAAGTTCCGGAAGTTCAAAATTGAAAATATGTCCTTCAAAACTGTTCTCTTTACAATGAGGTCCGTACAAGACACTGACCCTAAAACACCCCAATAGAAAGAAAACTATATGGAGAGGTCCCTGATTTTAAAACCACTGCACAGTTCATCTTATGTATTGGTCTAGTCATCTAATATAATAATGACAACGAAAATGAAGAAAAACAATATGTATGTATTCTCTTCTTATCTACTTTCTCTTTTCTTTTCTTCCACATTTCTCTTATTTGTAAGTAAAGTAAGTAAAGTGTCCCCTTCAGACCATGAGATCTATGGGGCAGATGATGTTAAGGTCATCTGTTTCTTTGGCCAACGGTTATCGAGCAGGGTGTTATGTGGTCAGCACAACGACCAACCGCCTTTACTTTTTCCAACTAAAGTCAAGTACACATTAGAGATGGGTGGAATCAGGGGCGCCCTAAAAATCCTGGAATTCAAAAGCCCAGCCTTCACCTGGATTCGTACCCAGGATCTCAGATTCGGAAGCCAAGCGTTTAACCATTCGACCACCGCGCCCCTTAAAGTAAAGTTCCCCTTTAGACCTTGTGGTCTATAGGGCAGATGATGTAATGGTCATCTGTTTCTGTGGCCCACGGTTAACGAGGGTGTCATGTGGCCAGCACAGTAACCAACCGCCTTTACTTTTCCCCAACTCATGTCAGGTACCCATTAGAGCTGGGTGGACTCAAGGGCGCCCCAAAATCCCGAAATTAAAAATCCCAGTCTTCACCAGGATTCGAACCCGGGACCTCCGGTACGGAAGCCAAGCGCATTACCGCTCAGCCACCGCGCCCTCAAAAGTAAAAGTGTCCCCTTCAGACCTTGCAATCTATGGGGCAGATGATGTTAAGGTCATCTGTCTCTTATTTGTACTTTCTCATATTTTCTTGGCTTATATACACCTTCTCTTATTTTGTTTTCTCTTGTATTTGTACTTTTATTTGAGTCTTGACGTTATTTCGGTCTCCAGATGTTCTCCTCAGATTTGTTTCAGTTATTCTCTTCTCTTATTTTCAATTATATATTCAATATGGACGGTCACTCTCGGCTCCTACTCTGCACCCCCCCCCCCTTTCCCCCCACTGTGAACAACATATTCAATGACTCTAATATTTTATTGCATGTCATGATGTCAACAGGAAAACAAGGCCAGGGAGAGAGGGAGGAGAGAACAAGATGGGATGGGGGGGGGGAAATTCAGACTTGTATTTGCACCATGCATTCAAAGGGAAAGAACTAGAACTTCTATGTAAAGTTCTCACGTCGATTCAAAGAATTTATGTCCAGAAGCATTTTGTTAAATGACGTCATCAAAACATGCGTACTCTTGCGTACATTCTTTCGAGTGTCAGTAATGCATTCTTCTTCCTTATGGGAAGACGACGGGCTGTTAGAAGTAAATATATTTTAACCAGCTGTGCTGGATCTATGGGATTCATTTATAAACATGAGTCTGCCGTGCTAACGAGTACAGTCCTTAGTATAACGATCTACAACTGCTTCCAAGTACTCATTTCTCCCAAACTAGTAACAAGTGTTAGGTAGTTAATTTAGTATTTCGCACATTTTTTAGATAGTTAGTTTAGTCTTTTAGAATCGCGCACTTTTTAGTACCGACATTGAACGCACATTTTTATGACGACACAGACTGTAGGGTTAGAGGTTAAGTTTGACGTAATAGGATTTCAGTTACCGCTAGGCTCTCGGGGTGATCAGACGTATTTTATCTTTTGACTAGACTGTGGCCATCTTGTAAATAAATTATTGTTGAATGTTATCTCGAAGTCAGCTTAGTCATTCAAGTTTTTGTTCGTGTTATGTAATGTCTTCTCTATGAACTCGCGAGATTAAAATACATCTTCACAAGAAACTCACGCATCTAGTATCCTGAAGCAACTTAGAAAATATAGTAATCTACAAACACAACAAGAAAGGGAAGCAACATTACAGTGGCGACCCCGTACCCGTACGCTCTAAGGGTCCCGCTACGTTAACGGATCCAGACGTCTTCGTTGAAGTTCATCGTTAGTGCAGTGGTGATCACGCCTGAACACCAGCTTTATGAATTGTTACTGCAGTCATCATCGGTACAGCAGTGCTCTTCATCGCTCTTAGTCTCAGTGAAAAAACTTTGGTTTAACGGTCGACGGGTCGTTATACTGAAACAGTGATACAACACCACAACGCCTGACTCCTGTTCATCAACATAGACAACGAATCAACACAACTGTGAAGCAGTTTGACGTACAGCTAGTGCACTCATTTATCGTTGCATCGCCTTATTTGCCTGACGCCTAGATCGTCGCTGATCACGTAGGTGTTGGTAACCTGGACATTAGTTAGCCGTTAGCGGACCTGCATACAGATGGGACAACAGAAACAGTCGTAGTCACAGAAGGTCAGAGAAAGACAGTTTGCCCGCTGTCTCGTTTGATATCAAGTTAACCATTATTCACCCCTTTTCGTCATCAAGAGAGTCTACGCACAGCCGCTTGCTCAGAAGATCCGGTATTACTTTTAACGGTCGCTGCAGTTAACCTTGTCGAAGGTCAGTAACATTTCGTCACTTTATCGAAGTTTTATCGTCTGTTTGAGAGTGAATCTCTCTTACACTAACTTTCCTGAACTGGAATTGTTGGTGATTGTTGTGGGAACAGCCTTACCCACTGTTAACCGTTATCATCGTTGGAGATCGTCGAAGGTGACCTTACCCACCTATTCATCGTTGGACTTTGAAGGTGCTATTTGTCCTGTGATAGCACATTACAGACTACATTGAACATTTCGTTTTGAAGCAGTGGACCTTATCGTCGCAGAGAACTTTGTCGTCATTTTCGTCAGCCCAGGTCATTTGTCGTTTGGAAGGAGACACTTCGTCATCATCGCAACTTACTCGTTGGACTTTGGATTTCGTAACCTATACATTTCGTCACAGCAGAGAATCGTCGTCATCGCAACTCATTCGTGGACTGGAGTACTATAGCTTATAACTTACATTCGTTGGAGCAGTGAATCTGTGGCACACCTGTGGCATTACGTATCGAAAGAAACTGAACCGGAGAGCATCGACAGGACAAGAGAGCTGTTGTGAAATTTGTCGTATTCGCATAACCGAACAAGGGGCAGATATAGCAAAAAGATAAGTACCTTATAATTTGTTTCTCTTTTATTAGATAGTATATGTTTAGATTCTCCCCTTAGTTTAATAGTTTTTATCTAATTGGAACGCTAGCCTAATTTAATTTAGGTGCGGTCGGACTTATAGATAGACGTGAATCAGATAAATTCTATAACTATACGTATAGGTTTAGGATTGTAACAATCGTCTTGTTCATATAAACATTTTTTTTTTCTCTTTGTCTGATCTTATATCACTTGTATCACATCGTCTTTTGTATGTATTGTGGAAAAGTACGAAAATAAAGCTACTTAACTAAGATAATTAAATCTGGATCTTATGCCAGTTTGTTCTAGGTCCCATCATTAGAAGAAAGACTCATTTAGTATATGTTCATTTATTTTAAAATTTTATTATTTTTTATTGTTCATAATTTATATTAGATATGTTGTTTTAACTTGTCACTATATCTCGGGTAAGTTATGTTTGTATGAACTTGATTAGGTTGAATAAATCTAATCTGGTCGGATAAATTTTCATAATTTATCCATGAGAATACCTGGCTATCGTGACCATTTTTGGTGTCTTTTCTAGACCTAAAATAAAAGTTTTTGTGTTTTAAAAGCACATTAATTTGAGACAAATTTTCGCAAATTTGCTTAAAATATTTAGCGGCAGAGAGAAGAAAGGATTTATATAACTCAACCAGTAACGGTAATGATTGTTTAATTATTTAAGGGCATTGATTGATTGAATATATCGAATAGACTAATCATTGAACTAGATCTACTCATCTGGATCTGAGCAGACGATAACTGGTAGTGTCAGTGACAGTAGACTGAGTAGAGTGGTGGTAATACTAAACCAGTTCTAATCTAGATAGTAAAATAAGTCAAATACACATAATTACAAACACTTGTAATATTAAGAAGTGAGTAGTGTAAAACTTAAAAGTTAAAAAGACATAAAACATTTAATAAAATGGCAACACCTTCTAATGACGATTTGAAGGAAATAAGGGAAAATGCCATTCAAGAAGGAAAGATGATGGAGTTAAAAACAAAAGAATTGGCTGCATATGTACAACAAATTGTGGACAAAGAAGTAGAACGTAGAAGACAAAAAGAGGAGAAAGAACTTGAAAGACAAAGACAAAAAGAGGAGAAAGAAATTGAAAGACAAGACAGGATTAGGAAGGAAGAATTGGAAAGACAGGAAAAAGAGGCAGAAAGGAAATTTAAAATTGACATGGAAAAAGCAAAAGCTGAAACAGCAGCAGCACAGACAACTACAACGCAAGCAAATACTACTCAGCCTCAAGCAACCACAACGCAAGCAACTCAACAAAATAATGCTAATCCTCAATTTTGGCTTAAACGCAAATTGCTAAGTTTTGAAGAAGGCAAAGGTGACATAGGTGATTTTTTAAAACGATTCGAAATCAAACTATCAACCTTTAATGTACCAGAAGATGAATGGTCTGAAATACTACTGGATTTTGTACATGGTCAAGCCTTAACCATATGCCAAAATCATGACCATAGGATAGAAGATAGTTATGAAAAACTTAAAAGAGAACTTCTTAATGCTTATGGACACAATGCAACTACATTTAGAAAAAAATATTTTGAGAATATTCCATCAACACAAATTGAACCACAAACTACTATAAATCAAGAAAAAGATTACTTTAATAAATGGTTAAAATTAGAAAAAGTAGGGAATTCATTTGAAGCTTTGAAAAACTTTATTTTGATTGATAATTTCTTAAATAAATGTGACCCACAATTACAATCTTTCATTAGGGAAAGAAACCCTAAATCAATTGATGAAATAACAGAAATCATGAGAACTTATAAAAATGCCTACCCAAATAACCCATTTTCAGTAAAAGATGGAAATAAAGTTGACTTAGTAGGATATACTAATGATAGGTACTCTAAACAAAATGAAAATAGATTTGAAAATAGACATAGAGATAGTTCTAAATCTAGAGTGAATCATTATGATGAAATCACTTGTTTTAATTGTCAAAAGAAGGGACACATAGCTTCTCATTGCAAAAGACCTAATACATATTACAGATCAAATGATAGGGATTCATATGACAGAGATAGGAATCAAAACAGAAGAAGCAGTAATAATAATAGAGACAGGAAACAAACAAACAGAGTTTTCTATACAAATGATAATCATAATAGACATGACAGTGAAAACAGTGAAGTTGAAGAATTAAGTTATTGTAGAGTCAGAGAAGAGATTAACATGATAGAAGATAGGAAAAATAGTTTTTATTTAATCCCAGGTTTTCTGAATGGAAAAGTTTTGAATTTTATTAGAGATTCAGCTTGTTCTACAGTAGCCATCAGATCTGATTTTGTAGATCCTTGGTGTTATCTAGGATACAAGAAAAGTGTCAGACTGAGTGATGGTACTATTAAACAGTATGAAGCTTGTAGAGTATTTATCAAGACTCCATTCTTTACAGGTTATTGTAATGGTGTAGCCATACCCACCTTACCACAAGACATGTTGTTGGGAAATGTTAGGGGTATTCGGTCATGTACCATGAGAAATATTGATAGTTGGGAAAACAAATACAGTTATTTGTTAAATACAAACAGAGACCAGAGAAATACCAGACAATATAATAGACATATCTCAGGTAGAAGAAAC
The DNA here is from genome assembly GCA_021533235.1 of Biomphalaria straminea. Classification (NCBI taxonomy): domain Eukaryota; kingdom Metazoa; phylum Mollusca; class Gastropoda; family Planorbidae; genus Biomphalaria; species Biomphalaria straminea. The sequence goes on from JADKLZ010003886.1 coordinate 37,451,268, forward strand.
ATGACTTGTTACAATTGCAATAGACAAGGACATTTAGCTAGAAACTGTTGGTTTTGGTCATACAATAACAATCAGAAGATTGCAAGTTCTCATTGTTATGGAAATGGTTGTAGCATAAATCAAAACAGAAATAAATATGGTGACTATGAAGTAAACAAATATAGAAATCATGATTACCAAAATAATGACACAAGACATAATGTGAATTAAAATAAGTATTCTGAATATGTTACTGTATACTATTCAAGTTAACACTATTTGAAAAGTCTATGAGGAGATGTTATTTAAAGGTGTATACAAATACAGTTGAAGTTAAATTAAGTTTATGAAAGTGACATTATGTGTATGATTATAAGCTCAGACATATGGAACATGTTGACCTTAAATTGGTATATTGATTGAGCAATATAAAGTTTGAAATGAAAGCAATTAGTAACTCTGTAAATAATACAAATGATCAATTGTCTAGAATGACATTGACATAACCAAATATTGTATAGATATACAATGACAAGAGTTTATTCTATGAGGAAAATTCCATAGAATAGTATTATATTTTAAAGAGTGAAAACTCTATGAAAGTATTATTTTTGTACTATGTTAATAGTACTATATTGAGTCAAGAGGGAGAAGTTAATATGTAAATAGTGTTGATCTGAGTTTCATTCATATTATTTTTACCATGATAAATTGTGTTCAATTCAACTGAAAGTGAGTATATATGTTTATTTTATATCATTATTCATCATCCATCATTGACGGTTAGGACAAAAGGAAATTGGTGAGTGAAAGAGAAATGAATTATTGGGTATGGGATGAAAGGATATGATTATTGAAATTATTTACAGTTACTATAATGCATTGAATGTTTATTTTTTACAGTAAAACTTGTCCTGGAGTTGTCTCTATTTCGGTGTGTTGAACTGTGCCATGAACAATTGTGAACTTTGTCTTCGTATGGATGTCTTCATGTGCCATGAACTGTTATGAAATATTTCAAGAAATGAACTGTGTGCTATGAAGGATGAAGAAACATGAAGATTCAAGATTTTATTTATTTATTTTTTCTTCCCCATATGATGCTTTCAGTCCCTTGTAAAGACTTGGACTGATTTAGGAAAAAAAATATTGTCATATTTTTTTTAAGGAAAGGGGGAACTGTTAGGTAGTTAATTTAGTATTTCGCACATTTTTTAGATAGTTAGTTTAGTCTTTTAGAATCGCGCACTTTTTAGTACCGACATTGAACGCACATTTTTATGACGACACAGACTGTAGGGTTAGAGGTTAAGTTTGACGTAATAGGATTTCAGTTACCGCTAGGCTCTCGGGGTGATCAGACGTATTTTATCTTTTGACTAGACTGTGGCCATCTTGTAAATAAATTATTGTTGAATGTTATCTCGAAGTCAGCTTAGTCATTCAAGTTTTTGTTCGTGTTATGTAATGTCTTCTCTATGAACTCGCGAGATTAAAATACATCTTCACATGAAACTCACGCATCTAGTATCCTGAAGCAACTTAGAAAATATAGTAATCTACAAACACAACAAGAAAGGGAAGCAACATTACACAAGCAAGATATAAAAAAAAAACCTATCTCTACACAATAGGCTACAACCAAATTACTCAATAATTTAAAAGTTGTTTCCCACAATCGATATCAAGCAAAATAATTAATCACCAATAATTATTTGACTTATTTGTCAAGTTTTTTAAAAAATTGAAACATGTTTCGTAAGGTGTAAAAAATAACTGTTTAAGGTTTCAACTTAATCCCACAATGGGTGTGGGAGAAATAATGTGTACAATTATTTAAAGGGACAAAACCCAACATATTTAACCGTATATGTGAATACTGAAGGATAATTTTCCCTTTTTGGTAGCAAATAAAGTTATTAATAACCAGTAATCAGTTGACTAATTGGTTAATTTTATTTGTTTCATATAATGTCTACGACTACGCCAAAGAATAATTATGCAAGGTTTCAACTTCAGCCAAGAATGAATGTGGAAGAAATAACGTTTCAAACTTTTTACCAGACACACAAAAAGACAGACTAAATTATTTGATACAAACTCCGCAGTCATTTTCAATAATTTTCATAAAAGGTACATTTTTATTTTCGTAAAAAAAAATTTTTAAATAAAATGGATCTTCTTGTAACGTTAGATGACTATCACAGCCAGCTTGTGGTCGGTTGGTTAGCCTTCTAGATGACAAGCACATCCATCTTGTGGTCGTTTGGATAACTTTTTAGAAGCACATTCAACTTGTGGTCGGTTGTTTGGCCTTCTAGATGACCATAACATCCAGCTTGTGGTCGGTTGCTTAGCCTTCTAGATGACTATCACAGCCAGCTTGTGGTCGGTTGCTTAGTCGTCTAGATCAGGGGTCGGCAACCTTTTGAGTCAAAAGAGCCAAAAATTACAATTTACAAAATTTCAACGTTTCTAAAGAGCCACAAGATTTTTTTCTTCCGAACATTTCATTAAAAATTATTTGAACTGACGATGGTAGAGTGCCTTTAACAAGATGCTGTTAAAAATAATGATTAACAAATTCATGACCTCAACTATTTCGTCCGTGCAGTAAAAGTAAAAACTTATTAATTTTATTTTGCACCATCGTAGTTGCCACTTAAATTTTCCTGTCATACTCCTGGTTCCATTAGTTGCTATTGAAACGATTTATTTATATCGATTTTATTGTCTTCAATGTATTTTCGCACGACATTAGCTGTACCTTTTCCTCTGGTTTGTCACGAGAGCGGTAGCAATCCTAGAAGTTCTTCTTTTGGAACTTGGGAAGACATATACCTGACAAAAAGGCCAACTTTTTCCGTGTCTTTTATGTCGTAAGACTCATGATCTATATCAAGTAATAAGGCAGAAGAAAATAGAATTTCTTAAACCTGCAAATATGTTACATTTCAAGACATGAAGAGGGGTGCTCTGACAAGTACAAGTGGCTCTAAGATAAAATCGAATCAGATCAATTTATAAAGTATTTTTTTCAATAAAATAAAATAATAATAATATTTGGGCATGGAACCAAAGAGCCGCAGCTTTACATCCAAAGAGCCGCATGTGGCTCCCGAGCCGCAGGTTGCCGACCCCTGGTCTAGATGACAAGCACATGCCTTAAAGGCTTAGGAGAAATACAACCAATGAACATGTAAAGTTCCCATTTAAGAGTTAAGTTTTGACCGAGAAGATGATGTTAAGTTCATCTGATTCATTGTCAAACGGTTAACGAGGGTATCATGTGGCCCCCTCAAAGACAAATTTATGCTCTTGATGTGCGACTTAAGAACCGATTTGAAAATGAAACCTTGACCTTTTTAAAGAAAACGTTGTGGCATACAGTATACACAATTCCTTCAGACTGACCATACTGTATCCCTCCTAAAATTTGTGGAATTTTGAAATACAAACATTTTGGCTAAGTGAAGAGGACCCCCTCCCCCCGTTTTCCCCATAAGGCCAGATACGACCCTGTCTTGTTAACGTTAATTGCCCATTTGTGTCGTCACTTCCTGGTAATTGCGTGCGCTATGCTCACCTTCTTGCACTGGCCTGTCTTGAGACGCGCGTGCCTGGCATTTCTCTTTGGGTTCTAATTCCATCTAGGTGCTGATTTAGATATCTGGTGCCTCTCAATTATCTTTTTGTCAGCCTTCCTGCGTCTTTTATATCTTTCTTTCTGTACGCCTTTACATCTAGTTCTGTTATAACTCTATTACAGTGGGAACATTTCTGTACTGTATTTACTCCAACTTAAGGCCAAATTTAAATGTATTTTCTTTTATCCTTTGAACAATTATAACGATAGACTAGAGTTTTTTCTCGTGTGGCTAACGAGCCTAGTAATTCTTTTTTCAGCGATATACATTAACTGATAAATTTCTAATAAAATCGTTCAAGTTGTTCTTCAAATCAGAGGCTAGGTCCATTCTCCTGTGTAAATATTGAGAAACTTGTCCCTAAAGTTATTGCTGGAGTACACTAGGTTTTTTAAAAGTGCATTTCTGAATTATCTATATAATTTAAGACTAAGACTAAGACTTGCTTTATTGATCCTTACGGAAATTTGTTGTGATTACAAGGTCTCTTTTCTCAAATAAAAACAACACAAAAGAAACATTATAATATTATTAATATCAGGTGGCCGAGCCTTGCTCGGTTAAATAATTTCATATTATTATTATAGCTTTTATATAGCGCTACTTTCATGCTTATAGCATGCTCAAAGCGCTTTGGTCCAATCTCATTTGTGGACCAGTGGGGGGGAGGGGGTATCTAGGAGTTGGTTTTCCGTGCTGCCTTTGGGCGCTCAGTAAACACAACTCTGCCCGAGTCGGGTGTCGAACCTCTAGCCCCCTTCTAGGTAGCCAAGCAAGCCAAGCTCAAGCCGCACTTAGCCTCTCGACCACGCTTCCCACTTTAATATACCCGAAGTCATTTTTGGATTTTTTTTTATAATTACGAAAATGAACGATTGGATAAAGACTACTAATTCGAAAAATTTCTTTAGTATTCTGTTTGTTCTATATGTAAATTGGTACGTTCAGACATTTAATTTTGGAATTAGTATATTCAATTATGGCTTTAGTACGAAACATCGAGTGACGCAAATTTCTACGTTATTGGGGAAAACTTCAAAGACTTTCTTACAAGCCAATAATAGTAGGCTACGATAGTTTTACGCTGTCTAGACTGTAGGAGGACTTAAGAGACTTGATATTTTATCGCCATGTACAATTACATATAGAACAAACAGAACACTAAGACTGTCAGACCATAAGAAGTTCATACCGGCTTTTGCCATCCATCTATCCCAGTGGTGCTACTGGTGCTACAGCCCATGGAAGGATATGGCCTGCTTTTACACATCCCTCCATTCAGATATCTTCTAGGCCTTTCGTCACCACACCCTAACCCCAAGTTTTTTACTAAGGTTTATAGTTAAATCAAAAGTGGCTGCAGCGTACGCAAACTCGTTGACCGCTTAGAATATTGTGTGTTGGTTTCCTTTTCGAGTCGATGTGAAGCTCGAAGTCGCAGATCCTCAAGTTTCCTTAAACGCTCCTCAGAATTTTCTAGCTTGACGATATTACTAATGATTGCATTTACGAATAATAACGTTATGTCAATAAAATATTAACTTCACGTCAATAATAATAATAATAATAATAAAATTATTATGTTTATATAAATAATGTTTGTCTAAATGAATCTATATAAAAGACCTTCTAAAAAAACAAAGATTTAGATCGAACAAAATTATAATAATATTTGTCTTCTATAAATTTAGAGTGGAATTGGCAATGCTGTTACATCTAGATCTAGTCTAGGAAAAAAAGCGATTGAAATCTGGCTGAAATCCTATAGCTCAGACGTAGACGTATAGATCTATTTGTTTTCCTGAAAAGTTGTGAACATCTTTTCTTCTAGAAATTACAACAGAAAACCTATTAGATTATTATTAGATCTCTTCAACGCCGAAAACCTCCTGCTATTAGGGAAGAATAACGGCGAGCAACATGGCGGTTTTTTCGACGGAGAACTGAGAATCTAGTTGTAAGTCTAGAATCAAGACCTAGATCTAGACGTAGATTGTTTGTTTGTTGTTTTACATGTTTCGGATGTTCCTTCAGAATTGAAGATAGTTACTTCCTAGTCCAAACCTCCCGCAGGACGACGGGGGATGGGAGCGGGCAGGGTTTGAACCCGGGACCATCGATAAATTCAAACGACAGTCCAGCGTGCAAACCGCTCGACCAGGCAGACATCCAGATTCCAGATTCGGCGTCCATATCTTTCTTTTCGGCCTACATTATAGCTAATTAAAAATATACAATTAATCAAATTCTTATTTTAACGTGCCTTATAATAAAGGGATCAAGCGATTAATTTGTAGAAACACTTGGAAGCACTTGAGCGTCTTCATATAACCACGTGCTTGATTGATGTTCACTGTTTTAAACCTTCAACTACGGTGCGCAAATAGTTTTGTCTATTCATTCAAACGCGATAAAACTTGTTGCAAAGAAATGCTTTAGTGAACGGATGTAAGCCAGTGACGTAGGAGGTGTCAAGTTTTTTTTCCCTTTGACGTCGTGGGAAAAAATTTCATTCATAAATTCTCCATGTCATTCATAAAACCTTCAAACCAAAATAAGTTTTTCCATAATGAGACATTTTTCAAACCGATATAACGGTCAAACTCGAGTTTTCCCGATGTGGCCAATGAGCTGAGATTTTTTTTCTCACTAACATTTAGATACGTTGAAATTTTAAAGAAAATCGTTAGAGCCGTTTTCGAAATAGAAGAAATATAAATATATATATATATATATACAAGAATTGCTCGCTTAAGAGTATAGGATATATTATAGTACACTATATTACATTTTAGAGTGTCGAGATCCAATTGTATTGTAACCTGGCGGTTTATTTGTTTTTGGCTTTAATTTGTGTGATGTTTAGTTGTAATATAATTGGCCCTAAGCGCCTCCTGACCAGCTAACATATTATGAAGAGTGAAGAACCGATGTAGTAGTATTGTGTTAGAGACATAGTAATATGACTTCAAACCGGTCTCCAGTATATTTGGTTAAAAAACAACTTCATATATTTATATATATATGTGAACTTTTCTTGTCTAGTAATACAATCTCAGTCCTGTTTCAATCAAAGTTTCACTGGAATAAACATAATATTTAAAACAGTTGCCTCCCTTTCCTTTTGTCTAATTTGTATCACTTATTTAATTTTATTCGGATGACTTACAAATGTAAATCTGTTTATTTTATTGAGTTAAAACAAAATATTACGTGCTCCCACTGACCGTACAAGCGCAGCGAAAAAAAAATACATTATGTAATTGTGACATTTTGTTACGTAATATGGTCAATAAAAGTACCATTAGTGAATCATAAGGTGAGTGTAGATCTACGTTAAGACAGACGGGGATTGACAAGGACAATAGATTTGAAAGATCATGGTGTCGTCGGTACAATTACTTTCTGTCCAATATAAATGGTATGTCTGCCTTTTTCTAAATATTACTAATAATTACTAGAAGAGTTCAAGGTTTGGACGTGCCACAGTTTAACTGATTAGACCTTCGTGCTTTTAGACACTCTTGATATCTCGACTATGTGATGAAACAACACAATAACATAATCCTGTTCATCACATGTTTTGTAATATTGCATTTAAAAAATAAATAGATTCCAAATGTAACATTTAAAAGTTCTTAGTTTTTAAATAAGATTTGGAATAACGGATTAATAATGCGAATTTTAATTTCTGTGCTTCACTTGTATTGCGTCTGCTAATTTAAAATTTATAGAATCACAACCAAACAAAATGTTGGTGCACTCAATTTATTCAAACCTATATGGCTCTACAATTTAACAAATGTAACCATTACACAATGAGGTCACTTTATGACCAATGTCCGATGAGTAAGCTAGACGCCCTTTGCGCCCGAGGTCGAGGGAAGATGTAAATCTAAGTTACACGAGCGACTTTTCGAGTGTTGTTTCTTTAATTCACTGAGTAATGTCGTAAAACGTTGTTAAAACGGTCATTCCGAATGTCGTGAGGTGGTAAACATTGTTTTTACGACTTCTCTTGTTAGCTTGAAAAATCTTCATGTTTTCAGGCATGGGTGTTTCAAAAACTATTTTCCTAGACATTTGACAGCCTAAATGGCCACGAAGTGAAAACTGGTTGGACCGTTAGAATTTTTCAAAATCTTCAAAATGTAAACTACTTTTTAGAAAGCTCACTCACTATGTCTGTCTGTCTGGGTAAAAAGTTTTAACATCTTATTTCCCCCATTTCCGATTTTCGGATCAAGTTAAAACTTTTGCACAATTATTCATCGAACCTGACAAGACCTGAATAAATAAAAAACAATTAAACAATTAGCAAATTAAATGTTGAACATTTTCTCTCTTTTCCAATTTTCTGATCAAGTTAACTCTTTCTCTCCTAACTGACGATACCAACGTTGATTCCACCAGAAATGTGGTAAATAATTACGGAAAGAAAGAGTTAAAATTTTGCATAATTATACATAGTCGATAACAATGCACTTATCAATCCAAAAGTTAACCGATTAGTTAATCATTTAGTACTAATTAACTAATTTTGTTTTATATCATCGTCATCACCAAACTCCATTTGAGTGAGGGCCTGAGAGGCTCACATCTTCTCTTTCAAAATCCCTGGACAGAAACTCTGCTGCTGTTTTGCGTAGTTCATACATGTCAACATTAAGGTCGAGAATGTTTTGTTTCCCAGAACTGTTAAGACGGGTTTGTATAGCAGAAAGGAAGCTAAATCCTTTAATTTTCAGATAAATGACAATAGCAGTTATTTCCCCTTAGATAAGCTTTGGTTTTAAAAAGTATTCATTTTCATGACATTGGTTCAAAAGGAATTCTCGCCCTAGACTCAAAATCAAAGATTCTAGTTTCAATTTCTATATAGCATTCGTTTAATTGTGTGTTCGTTACACTTAAGGGGCTTTTTTGCGACGGTACGCACCGGTACGGCGAATCGGCGCCTTTAAAAAAAAATACTTTTCTTGTATTTTAACGCATATTATTAATTTTTATTAGTTAAAAGTTAGGCAATCAACTACAGAGTACCGGCATCTAATCAATGAGTACCGGCACCTAATCAATGAGTACCGGCAACTTATCAATAAGTACCGGCACCTTATCAATGAGTACCGGCACCTATTTTTAAAAAAAAAAAAAAAAAGCAATGCTTACACTTAACATTAAATTTTTTTAATGAAATCCTTTAATTTTATAAAATTATTGCTATTTTTTTTCTTCAAAGATTTATCCCGCGCCCAAAAAAAATATACAGGGGAGGGAGCTAAAAGTTATTAGCAGCTTTCTGAGTCTGATACATTTTTTTTTTACTTTGATTGAAAAAAAACTCTGACACCACCAACAACAAGAAACTTAAGACACAAAAGACATTTTCTTATGTCTGAGTGTCTGTGTGTGCTTTCATTAAGCTAGTAGACAAATAGTCTCTTATTACATAGACATTTGGACTGATAGAGACATAAGACACATAGAGACATAAGACACATAGAGACATAAGGCACATAGACACAGAGACATAAGGCACATAGACACAGAGACATAAGACACATAGACACAGAGACATTAGACACATAGACACAGAGACATTAGACATATAGACACAGATTAAGGTTGTCTTGTATTGTTTGTTCTATCTTCAAACAGATTACTTTGTAAACATATGAACCGGAAACACACATTTTGAATGTTTCCTGATCTGGAGAGTGTAGCGAACAGAAAACTGAAACACAAAAAGGGGGGGGGGGGGGTGAGAAGGGAATGTAAGATATAGTCAGATAAAAAAAAAACGTTTGAGGAAGTTAGAGAGGGCATTAAAGTAGGTTAAGGAAGGAGAGAGAATGAAAAAAGAGAGAGAGAGAGAGACAAAGAGAGAGAGGAGAGAGGAGAGAGAGAAGAGAGAGAAAGAGAGAGAGAGAAAGAGAGAGATAAAGAGAGAGAGAAAGAGAGAGAGAACGAGAGAGAAAGAGAGAGAGAGAGAAAGAGAGAGAGAAAGAGAGAGAAAGAGAAAGAGAGAGAGAAAGAGAGAGAGAAAGCAAGGAAGGAAGAGGGTGGAATAGAGAGTGAGACTAAGACATATGAGTGAGAGATTGGGAGAAAGAGCGAGAAAGAGACAGTGAACGAAAGTGAGAGCGTGTCAGAGAGAGTGAGAGAGTTGGAGAGAGAACGTAGCCTATGTAAGAGAGAAGAACGTGCAAAGCTGAGTAAGTTGGAGAGAGATATGCATTGAGATGAGTGAAGGCAAAAGAGAGGAGAGAGAGAAAGAGAAAGAAAGAGACAGATAGAAGATAGAAAAAGTGAGAAAGAGAGAGCGAGACAAAATAGAAAAAGAGAGAGGGAGAAAATGAAAAAAAGAGAAAAAGAAAAAAAATGGAAAAGAGAAAGAGAAAGAGCAAATGGAAAGAGAGAGAGACAGAGAGAGAGAGATTTAGCGGGTGAAGAGTGAGAGACGAGAATATGTAGAAAAAGGAAGCCGAAGGGGGAGAGAGGGAGGTTTGAACAAGAGACAAGGATGTCACATTAAGTGTGTTCAATAAGACAAGAGACTGACACTTGAACTTCTTAATGAATCTTAGAACAACAAAATGTTTACTTTCTTTTTAGATGTATTTCCTGGTTACAAATATAAGTGTGTGTGTACATATATATATATATATATATCGAATATATAAAAGGAAAACAAAGGCGTATGTATGTATGTATGTATGTATGTCCCCGTATAGAAATCAAAACCATTTCACCGATCTTGACAAAACTTGACAGAAATGTTCCTTGGGTACTAACTTAGACCTGTATGTATGAATTGTAGCCCTAAAACAAACTTAAAACCCTAAAAAAAAAATTAAGTTTCCCAAGTCTATTACAGCTATACTATTTTATGAACTAGGCTTTGTTTACAAATGTTGACATGAGAAAAAGATCGAAAGGATTTAGATCTAGATTATTCTAGATATAATTTTAAGAAATACACTTTGCACTTATAGATTTTTACTTTGACGCATGAAAATACAAAATATAGTCTAATGATTTAATTATTTAACAAAATTAACCTTCGAATTTGTGTTTCAAAAGGATTTTTACATAAATTCGTTCTTTGTATCTGCGAATATAAAAATCCTGTTGAACATACTTTCATTAGACATTACCGAAAGGTTACACATCTCTCTATTCCTAGATTGACCTAGATCTAGGCATCCTAGGTCTAAAACTGTAATTCAACTCAAAGATGATATAACTTCTCTTCGCAAAGATAGTTTAAAGCTTTAACACTTGAACATACTAATTATAGTCCATTCATTTCATATTTTAATCAAATTAACATTGAAATTTGTTTTCTAAAGCATTTTTACATGATTGCAACTATTATCCTATTATCGCGTAAAATAAGGTCAAGTTTCTATTTATAGCTCCATTAATGATTTCTTTTTATCGTGAATTCGCGCATTCGCTTTACTTTAAACATTATTATTTTCTTTGTTTCTAATGCACAATATCACTGACTACATCAGCATTACGCAAATTAAGACCCGCGGACAGCGGGTAATATCTGTCTAGTATATATATATATATATGTATATATATATTCGAATGGTTAAGTGCTTGGCTTCCGAACCTGAGGTCCTGGGTTCGAAACCCGGTGACGACTGGCATTAAGCATTTTTGGAATTTTTATGCGCCCCTGAGTCCACCCAACTCTAATGGGTACCTGACGTTATTTGGGGTAAAGGCGTTTGGTCGTTGTGCTGGCCACATAACACCATACTCGATAACCCTTTTCTCAAAGAAACAGATGACCTTAACATCATCTTCCCCATAGATCGTAAGGTCTGAAGGGTACACTTTACTTTTTTACTTATACAATATCTAAAATAAATGCATAAATGCTTTAACAAAAAAAAAAAACAATAACACATTAGCTTTCAGAATTCAAAGACTAATAATTTTTAAGATTAGCAGCTTTGTAATTGGATACAGATTAAAGCCTGCAAAATATTAAAAAAATACTTTAAAAAAAAACAAAAAAGAAAACTGAGCTAATCTAATGGTAAGAACTTTACATTTACAACCACATATCTTAAACTGAAATATTGATTTCCTTTTTTGAAATGAAACAAAATTACTTACCAATGATAATCAACTAAATGTAATTTTTTTTTAAAGTGATTAATTTTTATTAGCAACAATGAATAATTGTGTCAAGTTTGAACCTGATCAAAGAATGGAAAGTGGGAGAAAAAAAACTAAAGGGGTAGAATGGGCAAAATCACTGACATATATCTCAATACTGTATGAATAAGCACCCTTTTTCTATTTAAAACAAAATTAGTAATTTTTTATTGGTTCATGTATCATCATCGACTATAAATAAATGTGCACAATTTCAACTTGAGAGAATCGGAAGTGGGAGAAATAATGTGTTAAAAATGTAATTAGGGGAATAAATCCACATATACATTCACATTTCTCAGACAGACAGACAGAATGAGCTGATATAAGATTTGTAAAAATTGGCTTAATAATTAAATAATTTTTAAACATACACAAAGACACACACAAAGACACACACAAAGACACACACATAACTAGTAATGTATCAATCTTTTGGAAAACATACACCTCTGTTTATTTGAAAGCAGCAAAATATAATTAAAACGTCCTGCTTATCCTGTTGGACGTCTTGGTTACGACAACTAACGTCAACTGCAAATAATGGTGTTATAGACGACAATATTAACTGGCCATCTTTCTTCCCAACATTAGATAGAAAGGTCCCGCTAACTTTAGATTTCAGCGTCTTCACTTCTGTCTCACTTCATAAGTCTGATCAATCTGTGCAAGCGTACCAACAGACCTAAGCTCTCAGACATCTGGTCGTGTCCACTACACTCTTCTACCCACCCCCAACACACACACACACACATATATACTCCAAAGTCTTTTGGGTACAGGCGGTCTGACGACAATCCCTTGCCCGGCCCACATCCTTCCATTCCGTGCCTGGCATTCCAATCACGCGCCCTTATTGAGATTTTGATATAACTTAATCTACCAGACCTCACAGTCAGAGCGTGAACGAGTGTAAGAGGGAGCCACAGAGAGGCAGGAGGGAAGAAAGAAACAGTTTTATTTTTACTTCAGTAATTACCGTCTCTACCTAACATATCCATCCGCCAATGGCCAGACAACAATAAGTTGACCTTATTTAGTTTCCTGTAGGGTACGAAACAAGTTTTCGCGAGAAAAATAAGTTCTGTTGTGCAAGCAAGCAAAATATTTAAATGTTAGTTGAGTGATAGAGGGGGATAAATGCATGGGCGTAGCCAGCGAAGGGGGGGGGGGGGGAAATCGGTAAAGGAGTTTCCCGGTTTCCCAGAAAAAAAAAAGGGTTATTTAGTGAATTTCTAGCTTTTTTTTTTTTACGGGTCCGCTAAAAATGACGTTTAAAAATACGCTCAGATTTTAGTCTCTGCTATTTTAAAACAAAAATGTAAACTGCAGGCTAGAATTCTTTGAACTATTCAATGTGCCGCCTATGCAGCTCACGGAATTTTGAGAGTGAAATAAACGTAGCAATTGTGACAATCAATAAAGTTGTGATTGACTTGGTCTCAAAGCCAGGCCAAACTTTTAAAGAAGGGATAGCCGGCGTGAAATGGATTAATACGAATTGAAATCGTCACTGATATTTAAACTTAACTTTTTTTGGTCGGTTGTTTTTGTTTATTACTTTAAAATAAGATAAGATAAGATAATTGTATTGTTCCAAATAAAAGGAAATACAGTTTGACAACAACTGCCCACTTGAGAATTACTCCTATACCAATAATAGTATCGATACAAACATGAACACCATTCAAACATCATATACATTACCTACATGACTACGTGTGTTTTATAGCAGTCCTTGGGATATTGCAATAATTCACATTGGCTAATAACAAATAGAACTAACGAAGCGTCAGACAAATGACCAGTGGTGAGTACAACGTAATGACGCTGGACTGTAATACTTTTCATCAAGTTTTAATTTGTATGTTGACTCAGAGATGACCTTTCTGTGTAGTTAAAGTAAGCTGCATTAAGTATGTTGGCTTGAACAGTCAGGTGAGGGAGGGGGCGGGCTGTCCGGACACAGTGAGTACTTGGTACTGCCATGAATCACTAAAATTGTGACTCATCCAAGGAGATCTAAGTTTAAGTTTAAGTTTTTTTTCTTTCTCTGCCAGACTGTTTGCATTGTACTGGCTACTCTCTCTTTTGTTTCTTTTGTTTCTTTTTTTTTCTTACACCGCGACATTCCCACATCTAAATCTCACAGCTGAACTTCTTTTCATTGATTGACCAGTGGTCAGTGTTATCTTAATATGGTCATTTATGTCCTGCAACTTACAACATTCAGACTCGATAAGATGCTCTCTACTAGGTCAAAGTTCATTCGATTCGATAACCTCTACTAGATCGATGTTCTTGCAATTTGATACCCTCTATTAGGTCGAGGTTTACTCGATTCCAATCCATCTATTACGTTTTACACCCGCTATCGGTTCTATGTCTAGAGTCTAGAGGAAACACTTTGACACCGAAACAAGTCGATACACAAATGGAATCGATTCCTTTAATGGTTCATGTCCAGCCTTGAACTCTGCTGAGCATATGCTAGTGGAAAGAAGTACAACAGACAAGAGTGCATCAGATAGAAGTACAACAGACAA
>JADKLZ010003886.1:37471784-37485100 GCA_021533235.1 Biomphalaria straminea
ACCAGCTGCCTTTATTTTCCTCAACTAAAGTCAGGTACCCATTAGAGTTGGGTGGACTACATGTCCCGAAATTCAAAATTCTTGTCTTAACCGAGATTCGAGCTCAGTACCCAAAGTACCACTCAACCAACTCGCCCCTAACTCTCTACCTAGTTTTATGAATAAGACTTCAACAAAGAGGCTTTTGTTTCGTGATTATAGATGAAAACTCCAATGCCAATCTACCGTACATCTCAAGGCTAAATTGATACTCCACGTGAAACTGTTGTGAGCCGTAACACTGCTTTGGTGCAGAGTTATTTATATGAAAACTGATTTCCTGTAAACTCTCCTGTCGATACAAAGCAATAACTTCCAACAATCTTTTTTTTAAACTCTATCAGCAAGTTATAAAATCGAATTTTAAAGTTTGTGCAGTACAGGATCGGATAATCTCTTACACAATGTTTTCCAACAGACATGTTTCTTGAGAGGTCAATATAATTTAATGTTCCAATGTTCTGATACTCGAGGCTTCATTCTCTTGTGCCAACAGCTCCGTTTTCCGGCAATCCTTGCTGTGTTTTCAGTGTTAGCTATCTGACTATTCTAGTACTCAAAGTCGCCCCATGTTATGCCAGCCCACGCTCCAGTTACAAAACTGTGCGCCCCCCATTATTAGAAACCCAGGGCTGACACACGGATGACGACACTACCAATCACTGACCAACTAAATACCAACTTTCTTCTAAACCTCATTGTGGCCTCATTACTGACCCTCTGGCCAATGGTGATAATTACAGGGTATTCCCCGCGACAACGGGAGGACCTTGTGGTCAGCGCCTGACCGAATAACAAGCTTTGGCGCAAGCTGGACAACGGAAGTGGTGGACACTAAATTCGGTGTGAGGCGACCAAGACGGGAGAGGGGGGGGAAGATATTAGGCATGGCTTGTTAGTTCGGTAGTCTTGAAACAAATGAGCAGATAACTGTGAAGAACTCTGAAATTACTGCCCCTGCACAATGAAAGACCTAAGGGAGAGCAGTAGTACTATCTCTCGTAAGGTCTCATAACAGAAGGGAATCAAGTGTAAACTAGTTTGCACGCGCTTATCAAAATTTTCACTTTGTCCCTCAGCGGTTCTCAACCTTTTATGCTCTTCGGCCCTTTTTAAAATCCATCACTCTGTCGCGACCCCCCTCCCCCAGACATACACATACAGCAATAGAAGAGTATACAATAACAACCCACAATTTCGATGATCTTAGGCGACCCCTGGCAAATCGTCGACCCCCCCCCCCAAGGAGGTCGCGACCCACAGATTGAGAGCCCCTGCCTTAGAAGAAGCAAATATAGGTGGCTATTATAGGTCAATGAAGCAACGCTACGATAAGCAAGAAGATGACCTGACGGTCTAATCGTAAGAGATTCTAGTTCAATCAGCTCTGGATTCCACTAAGAAGTATTCAAAGGCTTCACCTCTGGCTCTGGCATTGATCTTCAGTGACCTAGTGAAGGATCGCGGCGAAGATTTTTATGCATTCGGCGATAGGATAAAGGATTTTTATTCCCTACAACGTAATGAAAATATGTCCGACATTTTTTTTTTTTTAGAAAACATAGGTTAAGACCGAATCTAAAACAATAAAATTCGAAATAAGATCAAAATGAAGACTGGATACGATGACATCCGTATTCCTAAGTATATACATCTGATAGAAGACTTACGGTTTTGTCACGTGATCATCAGATCTCTCAAAGATCGCTTTGCAGGTAACAATAGCAGGAAAAGAAGGAGATGCAGACAAAGGAAGCTTTAGGAAAACAACCTTAAGGGATGGACGTGCCTTTCAAAGACATAGTCTCTAATCCTGACAAAAGACGGAGTGGGTTGGAGATCCCTACAGATCTTGTTTGAAGCCCCAAAGGTCCAATACACTAAAAGACGAGAACCTAGATCTAGATGTTAGAAAACCTAGCGCGAAATGAAACGTCCAGTAAGGTCACTACGTCATATCCCAAGAAAATCAGATCTCTTGGTAAAATGACAAGTAATTAAACTCTTTTGGGAAAAGTGTGGGAGAGTTTCAGAATCCTGAAATTAAACTTCCAAATAGTTTCAATAGCCAAGTAGGTCAACTCTATAATGTACTAGTTTAGAGAGTATGCTAGATTTATTAGACTTGTGACTTGTGTACTGTTTTTGGCGACGGTAAAAGTAGCGACGTAGTAAGACAGACGAATGACGTAGTAGACTTAGGCGAACAAGAAGAGCAACATGCCGTTAGTATAGAAATAGTTGTGAATGATAGTTAGATAAGATTCGACGTTTATGAAGAGTAGACAGACTTCCCAGTTATAAATAAATGCGCAATTTGCAACAGTGAAAGTCGTTATCAAGGGCATTATTAACCTGTAATGTTCTGTGGCTAATGTGGAGTAATAAATGAGATAAAAGTGAAGTCAGATAAAATATTAGTCCACGACACTACAATGAAGTGTAATGAGGAGTGAAAGAGCGCAGATTTATTATCGGGCCGCGTTTCCTATTTACGTTTCTTCAGTAAAATTTCAATTGCAATCTAATTCATTTTTCTATTTAATTTTTTAAAGTATCAAAAGACATTTAGGGGCGCGGTGGTCGAATGGCTATGCGCTTGGCTTCCGAACCCGAGGTCCTGGGTTCGAATCCCGGTGAAGACTAGATTTTGAATTTCGGGAGTTTTAGGGCGCCCCTGAGTCCACCCAACTCTAATGGGTACCTGACTTTAGCTGGGGAAAGTAAAGGCGGTTGGTCGTTGTGCTGGCCACATAACACTCTGCTCGATTACAGTTGGCCATAGAAACAGATGACCTTAACATCATCTGCCCTATAGATCGTAGGGTCTGAAGGGGAAACTTTACTTTTTTAGGTCTGATTGAAATAAGACAACTGCCCTTTAACTCTTTAAGACCTTAACGTGCCATGTATCGATTTAAGAATATCTTAATAAAATTATCATTTATCCTAAGGGAATGTGCTATGTTTATTATTGACGATGTTTTGTTTTCTTTTGTTAAATAATATATTTCAGAAGAGTTTCACATCGGAATGCTTTTGCTGGTGGCCAGGATTTTTAATTAGGCGGTCAATATTCCAATCAAGTCTAGCACCATCATTCGTCCACGTGATTTAATCAAACACTTGACCTCACCCTGGGATTAGTTTCCGATCGAAATGACCTGGTCAAACCCTGATTTTAACAGCATATAAGGGTTTGTGTTTTTGTCTGTGATTGTTGTTGTTGATGGTCGTTGACTTGTAGCACCAAACTGCTGGTGGACAACTAAACCGCTGTAGGCGTAATATATCTTAAGTAATAAAACTTGAGCTTGAATAAGTTCCTCTTGTGAACAAACTAGATATAACTTTTTTTAATAATATATACAAAAACGACTTGTGATAAAACGAAATAAATGTAGTAGACTTTAGCAGTGGCGTCACTAGAGTCGGTGTCAACCGGTGAGGGGAGCTCGGGGTGTCACACCCACTCCCCCCCCCCCAAAAAAAAAAAATATGTTCCCCCTAAAAAACAAACAACTATTGTTTACTTTATTTCTTTATGTTGAACAATAAAACAGTATGCTAATTCATTGCTTGGTTACATTACCGTTTCACCCAAAAATGGTTTTTGATCCTATTTTACAATGTTGTTGTATTTTCGATATTTTATCTACATTTATTATTTAAATTAAAAATTTACAATTATTGAATTGAGAAATATTGAGTGGAACCTATTTTTTTTTTAATTAAAGATTATTTATTTAAGAGTTCTTTGTGGAACTTTTTAAAAAATAATACTAGTGTTTTTCAGCTGCTTCTGAAATACAAATGAAGCAAGTTTTTGTGCTGCGATACATCGTCGAGCAAAGCTTGGAATGCCAACAAAGAATGTTGATCTGTTTTGTAGATTTCAAACAAGAAATTGAGTCCATTGGAATCACTCTGATAAAATAGAAAGAGAATAAGGCATCTTGCAACAATTTGTCCAAATTTAGCGACATGTTCAAAGCAAATCAAGTTGTGTCACAACAGACGGTGGAATTCTTCAACATCGAGACGAATATGAGATTAGGGTGCATCTTATCCCATTCAGGTTCCTATGCCGTAAACCAAACTGGGCTTGATTTTGCAGACGACATAGCATTACTTTGAAATATAATTAATTGTACACACGATAAGACGGATAAAAACGCACTGAAAGTTATGTGGGTCTGGGTTACCCAATACCTCATCAACATTGGTCATACAGATCCTGAACTAATAGAAGTTCGCCTATTTAGACAGTGTTAATGATGGTGTTGCATGTACGATTGGAAAGCAGCAGCCTTCTTTCAATAAGTAAAGTATATCTGAACAAACAGATCAATTACCCTGGAGTATAAAATCCAACTACTCAATACAATCATTTTCACAACGACCACCTAACTTCGAGACGTGGAAGGCTGAAAAGAGACTGAGCAGTGATGGCCGAGAAGGATCATACGAATAACATACCGAAATGATGTTATCAATTGAGAAATCTTTTCCAGCACAGGTATTAGCCGTCTACGGAAACTTCGATTGACATTTGTGTGGATATCATTAGACGAGACACGTTTACCTAAGTCAGCCTTAACATGAAAGCGAAAAGAAAAACGCTAAAACATAGCAGTCCTCGTCTAGCATGGCGTAACCCCCCTTTTTTTTTAAAGTTCTAAATTTCGTGGGAACCAGACCAGCTGAGAAGTGGCTTTAAAAGTCACATTAGACTTATTTCTGTGTATGAAGATTGCAGCCATATATGTCTAAAGATGTGCGAG
Organism: Biomphalaria straminea; assembly: GCA_021533235.1. Classification (NCBI taxonomy): domain Eukaryota; kingdom Metazoa; phylum Mollusca; class Gastropoda; family Planorbidae; genus Biomphalaria; species Biomphalaria straminea. The sequence goes on from JADKLZ010003886.1 coordinate 37,476,608, forward strand.
GGGCTTAACTCTATGTGTTTCTGAATAATAAAACATGTTACGTTCGCCACTCAACTGGTCAGAAATGATGTTTGGAAAGCACCTTGAGCTCAGACGCCCGAAGCCCCGTCCGCCAAACATATTTCTACATTTCTGATCTTTAGAAACTCTTTCTTCTGGCGTCTACAACGCATTAATTTCTTATTATAGGAAAAGTTACAAGTCAAACAATTAAATGAAGAAGGTTTGTGACGTGTTGATACTAAACTGTGAAAGATATTCCAGGTAGAAATTTTCTTTCTAAAAATTGCATTTTTTCAACTTGGGTGTCACCCCCTGTTGGGTGTCACCCGGTGCTGACCGCACCCCCCGCACCTGCCTAGTGACGCCACTTGACTTTAATAATGACATTACTTAACAAAATGTAATTCACTACAATAACACAACCTTTCAGTCTCACTCTCTGGAGTCGTCTGTCCTAAGATCCAATTGCGACATTTCTGTCTATGTTGCATAAACAATTTTTTTCATTTCAAAAATGTTCACTTAAAAGTTATAGTCTAAAACCTATAACTTTTTGAAAGTCGTATTTCTGACATTTGCACAAGTCTGCACTATCTAATGAGTGTGTAGATTGGTCGACAAGTTTCACTGGGGCTACTGCTAGCAATGAGTTAATTGGATCACCAATGTCAATGTTAGAGACCAAATAAACAGCGACAATTTGTAAGATTAGGTTTTTGACTTCTGGCTCTGGTTTAAAGATTGCAACCTGCAGTTTAGATATTTTGGTTTGTGGTTAAGAGATTTTGACTTATGGTTTAGAGATTTTGACTGATGGTTTAGATATTTTAATTGTGGTTTAGATATTTTGATTGTGGTTTAGAGATTTTGACTTGTGGTTTAGAGATTTTGACTTGTGGTTTAGAGATTTTGATTGATTGTGGTTTAGAGATTTTGACTTATGGTTGAGATATTTTGGCTTGTGGTTCAGATTGACAAAAGCGAGAGCTAATAATTGAAATTGTAAAAAAAAAAATATTGTGACTCACAATGCGTATTGAGAGTGCTAAAAGAGAGTGGTAATAGAGAGTGCTTAAAGAGAATGCTAATAGAGAGGGCTAAATACGTCATTGTAAAGTTTCAGCTATGTCTCGACTATGAAGTAGTGACGTAACACAGACGTTTTTATTTTCTTTCTCGTTTTGACGTCAAAGAATCGCAATTTTTCGTAACATGACGCGGCTTGCAACACCTTCATTTCTATCCAATCAGAGGATGTCTTAGCTCTGACCACTTTTTTGTTGTTGTTCTCTTTCAAGGTTTGCTGACGCAACCAGACCAATATCTCAGAGCTCAGCAAAAGACTCTCACAGCATGCTAGAAATGTGTGGGTTGAGGAGCTGAGAAGTGTGTGTGTGTGAGGGGTAGAGTGTGAGGGAGTCCTCTCTGCTTCAAGAAGTGGGCCTCTCTGTCCAAACTATTGTCGCTGAACAAAACCCGGTAACACTAAACTAATGACAGATTATCTTCTTTATCTGAGACGAAATTAGAAGTCTGTGGGCCTCCTTGTTTTTATTTGATTGTATTGTGTTTTATATTTTCTCTATCTTCCTCTCTCTCTCTCTCTATCTCTCTTTCTTTATCTCTTTCTTGCTATCTTTCTCTCTCTCTACTGCTCTTTTTCTCAGTCTTCCTCACTCCCGCTCTCTGTCTCTCTTTCTCTCTTATTCTATATACAGTTCTCTTTCTCTATTTCTCTATATGTCTTGCTTTTTTTTCTCTCTTTCTTTTTCTCTCACTCTTTTTCTAAATTGTTCTTTCTCTTTCTTTCTCCCTCTTTTTCTCTCTATTTCTCTTTCTTTTTCTTTTTCTGGCTTTCTTCTCTCTTGCTTTCTCTTTCTCTTATTCTATTATTTCCTCTTTCTTGCTCTCTCTTTCCTTGTCTCTATCATTTTCTCTATACAGCTCTCTTTCTATCTCTCTTGTTTTTAGCGGCCCCCGTAAGGGGAAAAAGCCGCTATTAGGTTTGTGCAAAATGTCCGTCTGTCCGTCTGTCCGTCTGTCCATCTGTCACACTCAGGGCGCCAAAACTAGAAGAGATACGAAAAATATTTTTTCACCATTAAATGCGGCTTGAAAAGTTTAGGTGCAACGGCTACTTTTAGTTTTCTAAAAGTAAACCGTTTAATTTATAAAAATTATTATGCGAGCGATTTTTTAATAATAAAACACCAATTGTGAAGCAATTACGTTAATCTAAGGGAGGAAATGTTACTATATGAAATGCTCTTGGTATGTAGATATCACGCACATTTTTTAAAATGAATTTATGTCTGTCTGTCCGTCTGTCCGTCTGTCAGACTCAGAGCGCCAAAACTAGAAGAGGTACGAAAAATATTTTTTCACCATTAAATGCAGCTTGAAAAGTTTAGATGCCATGGCTACTTTTAGTTTTCTAAACGCAAACCGTTTAATTTTTAAAATTAATTATGCAAACAATTTTTAAATAACAAAACACCAATTCTAAAACAATTACGTAAATGTAAGGGAGGAAATGTTACTATAAGAAATGCTCTAGACACATAGATATCATGCACATTTTTTTAAATGAACTTTTAGCAGCGGCTTTCGTGTACTAGCGTAAAGACCGGAAATGACATGATTCTAAACTAATTTCTAAAATTTAAAAAAAAAATCAGATTTTTTAAAATAAAATTGTATAATGCCCCCATTAACATGAAATTAACATATTTTTTTGTGTTTTGTCTGTTGGTTGGTCTGTCCGTCACGGTTAGAAAAAAACACTAAAGGCTTTTGAAAATATGATTTAATCTTTACTGTTCTTTCAGAAATATTGCGATAGTTTAAGGATGGGAGCATACAGAAATTGAGCCAGGGACTTAGAAGGAACATCCGAAACATCTTGTGAATAGGTGGATCTGACAGGGATCCGACTCCGACGGGGGCTGCCTCTGAGTTTGTGTATCACACAAACTCTCTTTGTAATCTTGTTTTGTTTTTGTTTTCTCCCAACTCTTATTTATTTAATATCTTCAAACGTTTTCAGCTTTAATTAATTTCTCTATATGCATCGGGCTAGTCTAACTTCATAGTAATACGCGCTCGACACTGATTGTTTGTCTGAGTTTAGATCGGACACAAACTCCAAACCCTATATGTCTTTGTGTTAGTTGCAACGTGACACACCAGTCACAGCCAACGTGACACACCAGTCACAGTCAACGTGACACACCAGCCACAGCCAACGTGACACATCAGTCTCAGCCAACGTGACACACCAGTCTCAGCCATCGTGACACACCAGTCACAGCCAACGTGACACACCAGTCACAGCCGACGTGATACCCACAGTTCGCGAAGGAAGATACAAATATGGGGGAAGGCTCTATCAGACTATTATAGATACAGTGATCTGATTGAAAGAACTGAGTATATTCTATGAATGACTGATTGATATATTGACTGATATATTGACTGATCTATTGATTGATATACTGACATATACTAACTGATATAGAGACTCAAACCTTGTTTATGTTACATTTTAGAAACAATGTGCATATGTTCGTACATATTTATGGGCAGCAGTTTCTAGTTTCTGAAATTTCTACGAGAATGTTGTTATCTTTGTTGTTGTCTGTTATGCTAGAATGAATTTATGCAACTAGATCTACGTAGAAGCTAAACCTTCATTTGATATCATGGGCGTCGGAATGTTTCGCAGTGCGGGGAAGGGGGTGCAGGTTGCGACCTTTAGTCGTAGCTATAACTTCCTTATTACTTTCTAGTTACAGTGTTACACAGATTATTAAAGAAAAGAACAAGTGCACACACATTCTTTTATTAGCACTACATGATATTCAAAGCACTGTAAATACTAGTTTCATGAAATACAAATAAACCAGCGAATAAACTAATGTACCTGTTGTTGAGTTTATCCATGAGGCTCGTGCCTCCCGACGGTAAAAAAAAAAAAAATGAAAACGTTGAAAATGGCTGCCGAAACTGTCAATAACTTTACTGAATTGCTTCTGGTCGTGATGGATAAGCTGGTGATGGACAAACTGGTGATGGACAAGCTGATGATAGACAAGCTGGTGATGGACAAGATGGTGATGGACAAGCTGGTGATGGACAAGCTGGTGATGGACAAGATGGTGATGGACAAGATGGTGATGGACAAGCTGGTGATGGACAAGCTGGTGATGGACAAGCTGGTGATGGATAAGCTGGTGATGGACAAGCTGGCGATGGACAAGCTGGTGACGGACAAGCTGGTGATGGACAAGCTGGTGATGGACAAGCTGGTGACGGACAAGCTGGTGAAGGACAAGCTGGTGATGGACAACCTGGTGACGGACAAGCTGGTGATGGACAAGCTGGTGATGGGCAAGCTGGTGATGGACAAGCTGGTGATGGACAAGCTGGTGACGGACAAACTGGTGATGGACGCTTATCGTGCTGAGAGTGTTCTTCACGTCCAGCTCTTGCATCGATTTAGGAACCCTAACAAAACATCTGGTTTGAGAGCCCCATAGGGAGGGGGGGGCAGTGGTAAGATCACAGCTCCCCGGCAAGCTCTCTATCAACCTGACCCCCGAATTACGATGGCTCTTTTTTTTTTGGACCATGTCAGTATAGAAGAGAGGAGATTGTTGACGCGTGGGTAGCCCAGCACTCGCCAATTTACCACCGAGGCTTTCTCACTGCAATGGAGAGGTCACTCCTTCTCAAGTTGCAAAGGGAAAAGATCGCCTCTCGAGAAGTAAATGGCAAAAACATGGTCAGGCATCAACTGCTGATTAGCGTATTCTAGTTTATTACAATAATAGTTAAAAAATGTCCTTGCAGCTGTACTTAAGAGGAAGTGTTGGTGGTTAAGTTGAACTTTCCAAAAGATTCTCTAAAATTTGTCTACTGAGGGAGGGAGGGGTGCACGTACATGGTCTGCATCGATTCCTGATAAGCCTAGGGCGGCCTAGGCTCGTTTTGTGAGCTACAATGGTACACATTGTAAGAATATTTCATTCTCCATAATAAAGATTATTTTTATTATAATTGTTGTGAGTCTAATATAATAGCTTATCCATACAACTGCACTTCAGTGGAAGTACTCGTGACCTCCGTGACCCCATTCCCCCTTGGCTGTGCATCACTACAGTTGCTATTTAGAAAAAGTTAATGAATTGGAAGGTGCAAGCAATCGCTAAGAATTCGGGTACTCGAGAATCCAGGAGCGTCCACGAGCACGACATTGCACCACCGTGCGGGCGCCCTTTTTTTTTAGACTCTGGATAACTCGTCATCGGTATAAATATTGGTTTCACTAGTAGTGCTACCGAGAATACATTTTTTAAAACATTATCTTTGTCAAGTTAAAGGGAGGTAACTGTGTAAAAACGCCACCAAATGTATATATTTATAGGTTGTTTCCCATGAAAAGAATTTAAAAAAAAAACGAATGTGAGTATCAGTATAAAAAAACAAAAACACAGAACAATATTATACAGATATATGTAAATCTAACGTTCTCATTTTAAACTAATAGTAAAATATGCATGCACCTATCTTACTGATATTACTACAGTATCGGGGACACCTCTCAAACTCCAACCACAATGATTTTAGAAAGTGCAAATAAACACATTAAAGAGTCGTTCCAAGGGAATTAATCGAACTTCGAAAATGCATTATTTTTTCTTGACCCAATGATGCCCCTTTGGTACGAATTATAGTTAGGTGTCTAGTTAAGGTCCGTTTGTTCCCAGGCCTGCAAGCCATATACTATTGTGACCTGAACACTCATTTTTCTTTTGCTATTTATATTATTCATAACAACGGCGACCAGTCGTGCAACACACATCGGCCCATGCAGTGCAATCCATCCGGTGTGTCCCTGGCAGCAATAGACATCCTATTGAATTATTACCAGCTTTTATAAATACGTCTTGCACAAAAATACTTTAGGGCCATTATATATTAACCGGCATAATAATAATGGAAAATTGTATTAGGAAACATGTAATATAACAGTGAAAGAGAGTCCACCTCTTGATCGGTGCAGAGTAGTACGAAAGCTCCCACAACCCTGTCACGAATCCATGCACTGTTCCTCAAGAGAGCGTTACAATAATGGCGTATCATGCACGGTTAGCGTGGAATAACGAAGGGAAATGGAGGCGGCCCCCAGTATTACTTGGCCTTCGGCCATGATTTCTAGTCCATGCGTCCGGAGTGCCAGTGGTATTGGAGTGCCAGAGGTATGTTCTATAGACATTGACTAGGGTCACTTCCAGACAGACCTGTGGTGAGACAGATTTTTTTTTTACTTTTTGATATTTGTTTTCAAACGGATTCAGACAGATTTTTTTTTAAAACTTAGAGCTCAGCTCTTAGACTATCCAGCTGTACTTCCCAAGCTACTGTGGTCGCTAACCCCTTTGTCCGCCTCTGTCAACAGTCTGTCCCTCGTCTCCGACTTTGACTTGCACCAGCCTTTCACCCCCCTCCTCTTCACATGTCTATGTCAGTCCCACTTAATGCTACATCAGAAACGTTCAGCCAAGACAAACACACACACACTCATTTCATAACACGTCATAAGAAATATTTTTTTTGTTTCCTCCCCCAGATCATTCACCTGTTTAGATCGAATTACAGAATTGTGATCGTCATTCGTCTGCCTCATCGAGCGCCACGACTTTTACCCGCTTCTCCCATGTGGCGCCCCATCAACCGCATGCCACCAGCAGGGGCACACCGGATGGATTGCACTGCATGGGCCGACGTGTGTTTGTGTGTTGCACGACTGGTCGCCGTTCTTATGAATATTTATATTTAGAGATGGAATTCCAGACAACGCAATAGCTTCGTGAATTTTGGAAATTATACTAATAGCGCGTGCATTTAAATAATTTACAAAGGCGATCAGAAAAAGGAACATGTTGACAGCACACAGTACAATAATACCAAATCACTTCTCTGAGAAATGAAAGGGTGGGTCTCTGATTGCAGGGCCGGCCATAGATAATTGAAGGCCCTATGCGAAGTGAAGTTGGTAACTCACAATGAAATAGAAAAATAAAAACAGACAGCGAAAAAAATAAAATGACGTAGTTTATTAAAAACCTAGTCAAGGGAGTGTACTCAAACAATAATGTTGGTCACAAGTTAATTCTTCCCCACTAATCGAAGGCCCTAGGCTGCTTAGTTGGCCTACGCCTAAGGCCGGCCCTGCTGATTGGATAATGGTCTTATGATTATTCGGATAAAAAAATTCTTTAAAAAAAAAAAATTAAAGCTTATCAAGGGGCAGTAAATCTCAAAATTTCTCATCGGAAGAAGGTAAATCCATGGTGTGCCATAAGAGGTACGATTTTACTCCACCAGAAGAGTGTGTCAGCCGGAATGTGAACGCGCTAGGAGGAATAGGATAATAACAATAATTGTGTATGGTTGTATTTGATACGCAATGTCTACCCTACTTAGTTACATGATTTGGTCTAAGGTAAGGCTTTGGTCTGATGGCAAACCAATTGGAGACAGGTATACGAAATATTAAAAACAGTATAGATCCGTTTATATGCAAAGACTAATTAGAACAAACAAAAACAATCCCAAACAAAGCCGGGTAAGTTCATAGCTAGTATTTAAAAACAAAACTTTTATATTGCCTTTTTCTTTAAATACAAGGTTCTGTATTTTCGTATGAGTTACCTCCCCTATAGGTAAGTATTTGGGTAACACGTACTATTTGATAATTACTTCTCTTAAGATATATTAAGACCCCTGACCTGAGCAAGTAATGCAATGCTTGACACTTGTCTGATGCATGCTCTGTTGAATTGTCTGAGAAGACGTTAGACCAGGGTTCTCAACCTTGGGTCGCGACCCCTTTGGGGGTCGAATGATTTTTTGCCAAGGGTCGCCTAAGACCATCGGAAAGTTCATGTTTTTTTTTTCATTTTAATTTCTACATAATGACTTCATAGTACGGTTACAATAGTGTTATAACAAGCACATTTGTATCATAGATGATATACATTGAAGATAAACGTTTTCAAAAAAATTAAGCACAAATTCATTGAACACTAAATAAAATTACATAAAGCTTTTGCTATGTAAATACATCATGGATGTCAGATATATACATTTCAAACTTGATTTTGATAACATTAGCAAAATCACATTCAGTGTCTACTTAGGCCTATGAATGAAATAAATGTTACGGTTGGGGGTCGCAGCCTGGTGGGGAGTCGTATTAGGGGGTCGCCTAGATAAAAAGGTTGAGAACCGCTGTGTTAGTAATGGAGCTCAACCTGAACGTTTAACCTGGTTCATATCGTTCTTGTTCATGTTCAGATTCTGTGTCTATGTGTGTCATGAGTGCCATCATCAACAATGTCATATGTCTTACCCCTGCAGTCATTGGACGTCAAAGAAGCAGTGCTGGACATTGTGGGAAATGTTCTTGGTGCATTACCACTATTG
>JADKLZ010003886.1:37485500-37501849 GCA_021533235.1 Biomphalaria straminea
ACGTCGTATACACTTTGGGCTGTCATTAAGATGGTCCCGAGTTCAAATTCTTCCCCACTAATCGAAGGCCCTAGGCTGCTTAGTTGGCCTACGCCTAAGGCCGGCCCTGCTGATTGGATAATGGTCTTATGATTATTCGGATAAAAAAATCCTTTAAAAAAAAATTAAAGCTTATCAAGGGGCAGTAAATCTCAAAAATTTCTTATCGGAAGAAGGTAAATCCATGGTGTGCCATAAGAGGTACGATTTTACTCCACCAGAAGAGTGTGTCAGCCGGAATGTGAACGCGCTAGGAAGAATAGGATAATAACAATAATTGTGTGGTTTTATATTTGATACGCAATGTCTACCCTACTGGGTTACATAATTTGGTCTAAGGTAAGGCTTTGGTTGGATGGCAAACCAATTGGAGACAGGTATACGAAATATTAAAAACAGTATAGATCCGTTTATATGCAAAGACTAATTGGAACAAACAAACAAAAACAATCCCAAACAAAGCCGGGTAAGTTCATAGCTAGTATTTAAAAAAAAAACTTTTTTATTGCCTTTTTTTTTTAAATACAAGGTTCTGTATTTTCGTATGAGTTACCTCCCTTATAGGTAAGTATTTGGGTAACACGTACTATTTGATAATTACTTCTCTTAAGATATATTAAGACCCCTGACCTGAGCAAGTAATGCAATGCTTGACACTTGTCTGATGCATGCTCTGTTGAATTGTCTGAGAAGACGTTAGACCAGGGTTCTCAACCTGTGGGTCGCGACCCCTTTGGGGGTCGAATGATTTTTTGCCAAGGGTCGCCTAAGACCATCGGAAAGTTCATGTTTTTTTTTTTTCATTTTAATTTCTACATAATGACTTCATAGTACGGTTACGATAGTGTTATAACAAGCACATTTGTATCATAGATGATATACATTGAAGATAAACGTTTTCAAAAAAATTAAGCACAAATTCATTGAACACTAAATAAAATTACATAAAGCTTTTGCTATGTATATACATCATGGATGTCAGATATATACATTTCAAACTTGATTTTGATAACATTAGCAAAATCACATTCAGTGTCTACTTAGGCCTATGAATGAATTAAATGTTACGGTTGGGGGTCGCAGCCTGGTGGGGAGTCGTATTAGGGGGTCGCCTAGATAAAAAGGTTGAGAACCGCTGTGTTAGTAATGGAGCTCAACCTGAACGTTTAACCTGGTTCATATCGTGTCTTGTTCATGTTCAGATTCTGTGTCTATGTGTGTCTATGTGTGTCATCATCAACAATGTCTTACCCCTGCAGTCATTGGACGTCAAAGAAGCAGTGCTGGACTTTGTGGGAAATGTTCTGGTGCATGATCACTATTGGAATTTGTCTTTAAAAGTAAGAGGTATGAAATTCAAATTTTAGTTTTTCTCATTTATTTTCTTATGCAAATTTTAAAAAGTTCTTTCTAAACATTATAAACTCTTTTTATAAATATTTGACATCCACACTACCTAATTGCAATGATATGATATAGAAGGTTTTTCACTTATGTAGGAGAACACTAAATCCAAATGTGACATAATAATGAAGTGAATATGAATATCCAGATTAGTTACTTTTGTATATTTAACTAGTCGACCGGCGGCGCAGCATACGCCGCTATTTTGAAGTCCAACCTTAAGGCCACTTCAACCTATGCGACCGCTGTGGGCCCAGCTCTTTTATAAGAGTCGCTCTAATTTTAGGTGTATAAAATATTAAGTTAAACCATTTTATAACTTGTAACAGATTTACTGCGGCCTCATGTCGATTTTGTAAAAAAATTGCAAAGAATACGAAAAAGTCCTGCAAATATCCGGAAATTATTAAAATCGTTTCAAAACTCATACAAATCTACTGAAATATACAGATGAAAGTTGTCTGCTATTTTGTGACTACGTATTCTCTCCTTCCTCCCCCCTCTTTTCTTGTTTTCTCGTGGACTATCCGCAGAGTGATCTTAACATTACTTCGTGCTACTCGACAAAACACTTAAGGGAAGAAAAGAATTATGTATATAGATTTGGAATAACGAGTTGTTAGCAATCTTCTTCCTTAACTTAGGTGTGTAGGAAATTATTTCTATCTGGTATTTTTCGAAAATTGTGACATTTGGAAAATATAAAAAAAAATGAAATGTGTTTCCTGGTAAGGAAATTAGACATTTTTACCGAAATATTTGCCTTTTAAAAATAATCATTTATTTGCTATCTTGAGAAAAAAAAAAAGAGACGTATAACTTGCGACAGGCCTAAACAGGGGAAATAATTAAGCAACGCGGTTACGTCTATTTACGATCAAAAAGTATATAATACTAGACATAAACCTTAAAAGCCTTAAAGACCAACTGAAGAGGTTTTGGGGTCAATCACAGAAACCGTTTTAATACTTGTTTTCTGTAAAATAAGGCTTTAAAAAACGTCCCTGCAAAATATTTCTTACAACTTTTCAGCCGTTAATGAGATATTAGCATTTTAATGTGGGTTTTAGGGACACTAAAAAGTCTTAGTCTCGTAGCCATTCGAGATGTGTTTCTTCCTAACTACAGGGGTCCGTGACGTCACTGTCTGGAAATAGGTCACGGTACTAAATTTAGACCTAAGCTAGCCTAAGCGAATTAGTGTTCGCCGGATTAGCCTAGATCCAGTCAAGCGTACTAGTATATCGAGTTTTAGTCCATCGTACAACGTTGATCAGTCAACTAGACCTCTTGTTACAGTCCACGTTTGGTTTTTATGACTGTGTAGTGTGTAGGCCTATAAGCTAATCACATATAGTAAGCCGGTTTAACCTAGACTCATTCATGCGTACCCAGAAAAAATGACCACAACACAGTGTTTACGTCCACCCTATCGTGTAGTACACATGGTATTTTTCATTCTGATAATGATAATAGTAAAATAGATTTATATGCTAGAACTAGAAACTTTGGTTGTAGAAACAGCTCTTAGACTATCAGAATTTACTTATTCAAATGCCCTTGGAATGATAATGTGTGTAGAGATGGGGTGGGGAGAAATAAGTCAAAGCTAGATATTATAGTTACTTGCTCACTTTAAGTACAAAATCAGCTTCCTGAACTTGTATGATTCAAGAGTAATCCCCACATTGGAAGCAGTTATCTCAATGAAAAGCTGATATCAATGAAGAGCTCAATTTGTTTTTTGTAATGCCAATGCAGTTTTAAAGCAGAATACCTAACTAATAGTTATGCAGTTTTAAAAGAGAATTGCTAACTAATAGTTAACTTTTATTTTTTGTTATATTAACATATTTCAAAGTAATAGGATATTATCAGAAAATAAGATAGCAAGAGCAAAAACAGCTGAGGTAATGTATTTGATCAGATATGTTCAAGCTATTAAATATTTCAAGTTCTAATATTAAATTGTTTATCTAGCTAAATAACTTTGGTTGCTAATTTTTTTACAAAATATCTTTGTAAAAAGTGTCTTTTTGGAAATATTTACATTACATTAACTAATTTATAAATGTAAACAAAATATACATTCCACAATTATAATAATTAACATTTTCTTTGTCTGCGTCTGTCTTTAGCAAGTTCGTGAGAGCTTTACAGTTGTTTCTTTCAAAGGCAATCTGCGTTTCCCTATGCCTGGTTTGTCTGGATAATGAATTAGATGTGACAAAATATACAATTGCAACTGGGTTCGTGTGGTCAAGAGAAATGCTGCATTCATCTGTAATCTTCGGAATTGAAGATAATGATTTATAACATTATGTATGCATTAAAATATAAAGAGCATTTCCCAGAAAATTGAGTATATACCGGTATAAAGAAAATTTAACAAATTCGTTAATTCTAAAAATTTATGACAACATTAGCTTAAAACAAACCAACAGAAAATATGACACATGTATAAGACATTTTTATTTAAAGATTATTGTCATGACCATATAACACTGAGAAAATTTCTTCTAAGCCATTGAGAGTCATAGCATCAGCTTTTAGATTTGTAATTAAAAGATGCTTAACAGTCTTATAAAACAATATTCCAATCAGGCAGCCATCCACTGTTGGACCCGTCAGATCATCTTTTAGCCAATGTCAGGTTTCTACAATAAAACAAAAAACAAAAATTATATATTTATTTTGTAATAGATCTATATACACAAATGAAAATTAACTAATATTAAATATGAACATGAACATTAATATCAGCCTAGAGGAATCTAGCACTACTTTACTAGAAAATAATTAGATTATATAGCCCCATAGTATTAATTCTTATAATTGGCTGCCTGGTCGTTCGGCTTGCGCACTGGACTGTCGTTTGGATTTATCGATGGTCCCGGGTTCAAACCCAGCCCTGTACAATCCCCCGTCGATTGTGGGAGGTTTGGACTAGGAAGTAAACTACCTTCAACTCTGAAGGAACATCCGAAGCATGTAAAACATTTTACAAAAAAAAATTCTTGGAGTCTAATGATGAAAGAAGATGTGGAAAGAGTTTTTTAAAGTAAGTCTAGATTTTATAAATCTAGATCTATATCTTCCTTAGGCTTAAGATTTATATATTAATAATAATAATATGCTTTCTAAATAAACTATTATAATCTAAATCTTGTAGTAGGCCCTACTACAAAACAACTTTAAGATTTAGAATTAGATAAAGACAGAAACTTCCCCATGACATATATATATTATATATATATATAAATATCTAATAATAATAATAATATATAAAATATATTTATATTATTACAGACCACTACTCAGCACTAGTGAGGTGACCTACTCACCTAGCCCTCTAAAGGCTATACCTATGACCTAAGTCTAAGCCTATACTATATATATAATATTATATACTATAGTTAACTATATAATAGTATATATAGTACTCTAGTGCTAGTAGTGCCAGGCTAGTCACTAATAAAGTCCTAAGATCTAAGTCCAAGTGACTCCAAGACTATATTCCTATATAATATATATATATTTTATATACTAAATTAGATCTACGACTATAATAATAAAATCAGTATTCATTATAATGATTATATCTACAATAATCTACAACTACATTATGATTAGTGTCATTAGACTACAAAACTTGTCAAAACACTGTAAACAGCTGACGTCACTGACGAGCTGATCTAAATTAAAATGTAGCTAAATATCTATCATTAGATATCTAGATCCATATCTAGATCTAGTTGCAATCTAGTAATATGACTAAATTGTTTACGTTAAGTTGGTCTTAATTAAAAAAAAAAAATATCTAGATTTAATCTAGAATCCGCTAGCTAGTCTAGATCTAGAATCTTGTGTCTTGAACTCGCCATTTTCCCCCTGTTTCCAGACAAAAACGTCACTTCCGCTTTCGGCCATGACATAGCCATTTAAAATCTCGTTATTTTTTTGACGCTTTCAAATGACTTTTTCTAATATAAATATGTGTTTCTTTTAACTCAAATTTTTAGGAACAGTATTTAATACCATCTACTATCCAAATCAATAGTTATCTCAATTTCGATAAAAACCTCTTCAGTTGGTCTTTAATGTTCCTAGTTAATCAGAATCCTACAAATGTGGATTTCTTTTTCATATGTTTAGGACATTCTCTGATACTTACTAACAAGTCCTAGTCCTAACCTCCTCCTGGAGGACAGTGGATGGCAGTGGGAAATGTTTGAACTCGGGACCATCTTAATGACAGCCCAAAGTGTATACGACGTGACCAGGCAGCCACCCAAGGGTTCATCAGTGACATTGGCTGAAATGTTTGAGAACCTCGTTGTTGTGTCATTTGATGAAGATTTTATCCTATTTTGGTTTTAGTTTTGAAATGTTTAAGTTATTTGTTTCACATTCCCCTATTCTCAAATAGGTGTTGAGACATCAAACTTAACTCGCAAAACGAAAAATAGTATTTCTAAATGGTCAATATCTACGTTGCATCATATGCACTTCAAAGAATGTTAATGTATTCAAAATAAAAAATGCTAAGTTATAAACTAGAAATTGGAGGTTACGTCTAGTTGTACTTAAGTTTCCTAAATGTGTTATGCAATAAAAAGTTGTTTTTTTTTTACTTTAATTTTATATTGTTTATTGTTCTTTCTGGGATTCTAAACTATTTAGGTTAAAATTGTTTAAAAAATTTAATTAATATTTTAAACGTTTTTACTAATGATTTTTTATTTCTTCTTAGTCGGATCCTATACTATCCTGTGCACAAGTCATTCTTAACCAAGAAGTGGGAAAAAAAAGTTCACACCGGGGATCAAACCCATAACATATGTATTACTTTGACATTGTGGACACTTCAGTCAGAAATTGCGAAGAAGAGCCCACTGGTCGTCGCCTGCCCGACAGGAGAAATCATTCCTAAGGATTATAAGGATAATGGGCCAGCCTAGAGAGCCCTCCGATTCCAAATTGGACTTTTGGAAATTAATGTTTTCCAGACAGTCTAGTTCCTCATAATTGGAAGTGTTTTTTTTTAATTACTTTTGTACTAGTTGACCGGCGGCATAGCATATGCCGCTATTTACCAGGGCCGGCGACCGCAGTGGGGGCCGCATTTCATAGGACACGCAATTTTATAGGACCCGCTCTAATTTAAAGTGTAAAAATTATTAAATTAAGCCATTTTATTATTTACAACAGATTCCCCGCGCCATCCTGTCGATTTAACATCCCTATAATTATTTCTCTGTTAAGCTATTGCTTTAAAAGAAATCAAACACATTTTTAACAAAATATAGTCATTTATAACGCTGTTAACCATCAAGCTGTAAGGGAAATAAGTCTTTGGCATATGGTTGAATACAATCTTCAATTACAAACATAATAGCACACTACAGACTGAAAAGATAAAATATAATATTTAAAAAGTCGAAGAACAAAACTCCACTTGTCTCTCTAACCTTGCTAATGATTTTTTTTTCCACCACAATTGTCCACAAATACTCGTATTAAAGGTCTTTTGCAAGTTAATGGATTTTTTTTTTAAAGAATTATAAACTATTTACGCTCTAGTAAACTTTTCTCTTTGACTATAAAATACATAAATAATTCGAGTTTTAAATATGGTTCTAATTTTTCGCATTATAAAATAAGTAAAGCGAATGCGTTAAAAAAATTATTAATGGAGCTAAAAATAGAAATGACCTCTTTACTTGTTGTTGCATGTTGTTGCACGTTTGACCTCTTACTTTGAGAAATAATATATAGATAGCGCATTTTTCGTGCATTGGCGTCTCTTGTGATGGGGTGGGGAGGATGAGATATCTGGGTCTCCTTGCTGCCTCAGCCAACGTAACTCAGCTAAGTCGGGATTTAAACTCGACCCCCCCCTCCTCCCACTTGAGAGTTAAGAGATTTATTGCAATTCAGCCACTCATCTAATAGAATTATTTGAGTTACAAAATGCATGTTGTTTTGGACAGACGGTTCAAGTGAAGACATACAGAAATCTCAGGACAACCAAGCAAGTATATCTGCAGTGATGTGGGACCAGGTCTAACTACCATCTTTGACTACTACATGGTCAGCTTGTGTGTCATTCACCTTACCTGATTATATGACAGGAAGTTACCTAGCCACTGACCTTGCCGTCATGTCATGTGACACACGGAGGCCATGCTCTACTAATTTCGAATTGTTTGGATGTGATATCTTCTAACACATCCGGTGCAGGTCTTCTAATAATCCCCTAGATCTACATGTTTCACTACTAAGAAATACCTAACCCAGGAGATTCCATCTCTCACATTTTGCTTGACATGGCCGACCTTGACACGTGACATCAACACGTTGTATACAGTTACAATCATGTCTTCAGAACTGTGTGGTTCACATCCTTAATGTTTGAAGATAGAAATCTGGACAAATCTAGTTTGGACAGGTTTAATAAGGATGTCATGAGGAACTAGAATGACAAGATATATGAGTGAAAAGTCGCTGTCTGTGAGAGTAACAGGGCCGGATTTAGGTTTTCGGAGACCCTGGATAGAATTTTTGTGATGGCGCCTCTCTCTCTCTCTCTCTCTCTCTCTCTCTTTGGTTTTAGATGCTTAAAAAAATGTCGCTTAAAAATTGTAGAATATTCAAAGGCATGTCATATTTTCAAAGAAATGAAAGAAAAAAAATTATAAATTTGTGTTTCAGTGTCAGTGTATCTCGTGTTAGCATTTTGGCATTTGGAAATTCAAAATGGGTTAAAAGTGTGTGTTTTTGAGGTCTTTTCGACCTTATTAGAGATAAATCAAGAAGCGAAAAAAAAACATTTTTTAATAAACTTCTCCTATAAGAAGCTGATAGTTTTTGTTGTTTTTTTTTTTTTTTTTGTAACATTGTTTAATTCGCTTTCAATAACTAATTGATTGATTTTAATTTTGAAAAATCTGTTTTTAAACCCGTAAAACCTGTATGGAGAGTTGTGTGCAGGAAAGCGCTCCCAAGGAGGCCAATACAAGCGCTACAAAGACACCCTCAAGAGCTCACTCAAGGAATGCGATATCTACATTCACGGCTGGGAAGCACTAGCTCTAGATCGCTCCGCATGGCGAGAAGCTGTGAGTCTCGGAGTCTCAGGATTTGAAGTAAAAGAGTGGCCAGGGTGAAAGAGCGCCGAACCAACAGAAAGCAGAAAGAAGAAGCAGGCCTATCTACAACTGACAAAACCCACCCATCCCACGTATGCGGCCGGCTTTTCAAAGCGAGGATTGGACTTTACAGCCATCTTCGAGTCCTTGGGAAATGAGAAATGTGCTCATCTTCGAACACGAAGGAGGAGTTATATAAATCATGAACGCCTTTGTATTTATTCAACTCTTTACTGAGTACAAAGAAACATTTGAGTCAAGTGCGGGAATACCCGCTGAAGGTGTTCAAAATAGCCAAATTTCTTTTAAGAGGATATTATTTTTTTAAATTACAACGGTCAAACCAGAGTTTTTCCAGTGTGGCCCAATAGCTAAGTTTTTAAAAATTTATTTCCTAAGGAGATACACAAACTGTTAAAATTCTAGAAAAATCATTAAAGCCGTTTTCGAAATCTATGTCCAGGTTCCACTCAGTGTCGTAAATATGTTGCAATTTAGCAAGAGAAGTTGTAATGATAGACATTTTAAAACAGTTGACCCGCCTTTTTTTACGGTCACGTGTCTCTCAGTGGCTTACGTCATCAGAGACCTTACGTCATTCTGTTTGTAGGAACAAACCGAATCAGATACCCCATTTGAAATAAACCGTGCTGAGATTACTCCCTTAGAGCACGGAAGAGGAAGCGTGCAGTGAGTTGTAGGGTCGCCTTATCCCCGTACAAGGACAGACCCTTTGCCACACATGGACCAGTTCTCTCTCTCTCATTACCTTGTCCCGATCGTTCATCTTGCAGAGCGCGACATTCGTGGAGAATGTGCTCTATTGTCTCATCGTCCTCGAAGCAATGGCGGCACCGTGTGTCGAAATTCTCCCTCCATCGCCCAAAGTACGCACCAATTGGGCAATGTCCGACTCGGAACTGGGCTAGGACTGCCTGTTCCGCACGGCAGAGCGTCCACCATGCGTCCTTTTGGTCTGGTCTACTCAACTGCTTGTGAACCTCTCGGCCTTTTTCGGAAGCGCCCCAGCTAGCGTACCACTGTGCCAACAATCTGTTGTCGGCTAGGGATCGTACGGTCGCAAGACTGTACGGTTCATCATTTAAGGTGCTCGTTGCTACCGCGGTTCTCGCTAAAAAGTCAGCCCTCTGATGACTGACCAGACCACAATGGAATGGAACCCACTGTATAAAACTATTTACATTGAGCTGCAGAAGGCGCTCCACCACTGCGAGGAGTGCTTCTACCCGTCCGACGCCTGCAAGCTGCCCTTCAAGGACATCGAGGGCAGAGATTGAATCGGTAAAGATGACCACGTCCGCTGGGGCCGTGGATCCATCCCCGACTCTTTCCGCTACCCACTCCAATGCTGCGAGCATTGCTTCGAGTTCAGCTTCGGTGCTGCTCTTGCCACTGCAGGGCCCACTCAGCTCCACACTTTCGGGGTTGCCTGTGAGTCGCACCATCGCCCCATATCCGGCTTTGGTAGTGCCCTCGAGCGTCTTCACGGAGCCATCCGCGAAGATAGTGGTCACTCCGGCCGGGTACGAAGCGATGGTTTCTCTGGCGGTTTGTAGTAGCCGTTTAGGATCGCACTGCTTTGTGACTGCCGGGTCAATCAAGCTCCTTTGCACCGTCGGCATGCGGAAAGCTTAGGAACAAACCAGACGTCTACAGGACGTCTTTCTAAACACCAGGATGATCTTACAACGATCTAGTCAATTCTAGTCCATCGCAAATGTGCAGACTCATATGACTCATATACCTATAAAACGCTCTAGATAGGTGAATGGAGGCTACATTGCTAGGGACTCCCATATCTTCTTAAATGAGAGTACGAAGAAGTTGTGTTTTTTTTTTGGGGGGGGGGTGTCAGGTGTGATGGTCTAGGGTATGCCTGGTCCTCACCTGACTACTACTAACTTTCTGCCGGGGTTACTATATAGCCGCGGTTCGTCTGCCTTGGCACACCTAGCAGCATACAAGTAATAAGTTAGTTAACTAACAATAACAACTGCTACAACTAGAAATGGATACTAGTGGGTTGTATATATCAAACAATATTTAATGAAATAATGAATATGATGGGGCATAATTAATGAATACATATCAATAGTGCATCGATCATTTACAAATAGTGTACAAATACATTCTACACAACATAGCGCACCTTAACATTAGTGCCAACGCCGACCAGGGCTAACAACGCCCACACCCAACGCCATGGGTGATAGTCAACACCAAGTCTACACCAAATAGACACTCTATAAGAAAACCAACATCCGCCCACCAGAAGCAAAGCTGAAGCAAAAATGACATCAACAAAAACGCGAAAGCGCATTCTTAGAAACAAACTTATGGTGCTCTAAAAAAACACTCAAAGAGAAAGTGTGCATGACATCCATGACAGGGGGGGGGACGTTAAAAACCCCCATAGAAATAGGGATTTTTTTCTGGTTAAATATTTTAGTAAAGTTAGTCTTTAGATAGGGCGGAAAAAATTTAATTAGACCACATATTATACTTTGGCCATATGTCTAAAAGGGAAACTCATAGTTTTTCAAATTTGAGTTATTGACATATTTAAATTCTGCGTAAAAAGTTGTAATAGTAAACTTTATATCATTTTTTATTTAAATGCTTAGAAACATTTATATATAATAAATTAGACAGTAAATTCGCCACGCCTCCTAAAAAACGGGGTTCTTTGAGATTTGGTTTTTATCTTAGGCATACGTCACTTCCATCAACAAAACTGAAAGGGAAACTAGATTTAACCAATCGTATCGCTTCTTTCTTACAGTAGCTGTCAGGCTCTTAGGCTTAGTGACGGTATAGTCCAGAGCTATGCCATAGTTTTATATATAGAGAGAGAGATGTAAAAGCATTAAGATAACCAACTCGAGAAAAAAAAATTTCATCTAAGCTTCTCCCTATCCCAAGAAGTAAATATATCGTGTGTCTGACTCGAACAAACTGGTCAGTGTAAGGCTAGTCTAGACAACGTGTTGTCGGTCATGACAAGACAACCAAGCGATAATGTTTGTTGTGTGTTAAGTGGTCAGGCGAGAAAATATACACTGCCGTGGTTAGTCAAGCATGTAAATCTACTTTCAACATGCATTTTTTTTTTTTGCTTACAATATTTAGATCTAACTGCATAGACGAAGATATATTTCTTTTACGAGAATGTAAACTTGACTGTTTGGCTTTCCGTTATTCAGTAGGTACTTGGAGTAGTATAGGATTTGTTTATCTGTTCGTGACGTCACATAGAAATTCCGTGAAAATCTGACCTTTTTGGATGCGCAGAAAAATTACGTCAGAAAAACATCAATTACTAAGTTATTCTTGCAAATTAAAAAAAAAAAAGAATAATATATTCATTATCTGTAAATCAAAACACACATTATATCAAAAATTGTCAAAACCATGGGAGTTTCCCTATAAGGGATAAGCAGGCGGGGACCTGTTACCAGACAGCAATAGGATAATTTTAAGAAATTTTCTGATTGGGAAAGCGCTTGGTTTTTGAACCTAGAGGTCCCAGTTCAAATCCAGGTGAAGATTTTTTCTTATTTCAGGATCTTTAGGGCACCTTTGAGTCCAGCCAGCTTTAATTGGTAACTGAAATTAGTTGTGGAAAAGTAAAGGCGGTTGGTCATTTTGTTGGTCACATAACATGCTCGTTAACCGTGGGCCACAGAAACAGATGACCTTTAGATCGCAAGGTCTGAAAGGGGAATTTATTTACTTTTTTCTGCGAAAAAAAAACTTACGCGTATTTTGTGTGTATGTGTTTTGTGTGTCTATGACTTCACTTCCTCCTTCTTCCCGCCCCCCCCCACAAGGTATTCACTAAAAGATAAACGACACGGCTAGAATCAAGTGAATTATGACAACGGCAGAATATGACACGTACAGAAGAAGGGTAAAATAAAATGAAGCATTAAAACGGAGAAGATAATGTCATATAGATGTTGGAATGTGGAATCACTGAAGCGGGACGGTCTCACAAGACAAGGTTAGGGGGGGAGGTGTATGGAGGAGGTTTTCTGAGAATGTGGATGTGTTAAAATATTTTTTGATCCCACACAGTTGAAAGACACCTGCATTATATGTCATTTTTTATTTTGGTCTCCCATCTGATACTCCTTCCCGGCACAGTAACGCATCTACTTTATTGTGAGGTCTTTTTTTTATATTTAGTTGTTGTTTTTTTTTTTATTATTTTCCTTTACAGCAAAAAAAAAAATGAGATTATAGACCAGTGTGTCTCAAACTTTTTTGTCTGCCAGCACAGTATAAAAGCTACAAAAATTTCGCGGCACACCACCAAGAGCAGTAGTTGTTTTATAATAAAAAGAAAAAAATATTTTACTTGTTTTTAAGTATTACATTAAATGTGAAGGATCCTGCCTGTTTTTTGAGAGAAAATGCGATCTAATCAAGACTCCAAAGTTGACAAACTCGCATTTCATCGTCTAATGGAAGAAGGCTCTCTCTTTTCTTAGACTTGCTTTCAGTCAGTGCTGAAAATTCAAACTCACAAAACCATGAAGATGCCAATAGAACAATTATTTTGATTGCTTTGAAACTGATTGCAGGATATAACTTGTTGATTGAAATCCAAAACACATCAAGGCTTTCCTCGACAAAACATGTCTTAAGAACTGCATCGTTTTTTAAATCAATGAACTGCTCTTCTTCTTCAGTTGTAACATTTGTAGCTTCATTGTTTCCAAATGGATAGCCAACCCATCCATACTAATTACTTCCGTCTGTTGGAAAGTAATGCTGAAATGCTGACTGCAGTTGTGTCAAAGTGTCCAGAATTTCGTTGATGATTTTATTTCAAGCACATTCATTGTAAGTAGGAAAGCAGTCGAAGATCGAGATCTTACGTTGCTACAATAACAATTTTTCACCAAATGACTTCAGTTTTGAGGATGCAGTGATTCTTGTCTCGATGGTCAATGAAGAATTAAATTCAATGAATTTAATTTGTCAAATAAATCAGAGAGAAATGACACCTTAACCCATCAGATCTCGTCATGAATAGAAAATCCAAAGTCTTTTTTTTTCAGCCTCCAAGAATAAAATCAGCTCAGCCTTGAGTTGGACAACAAGCTTTAACACTTTTCCCCTGGAGAGCCAACTAACGTTGGTGTGATACAGAAGACATTTGTAGTCTGAATCCATTGCTTCACAAAGCTGAGGGAGAAGTAGGGATGCAAGCAGTCGAGATTTGATGGTTCACAACTTCAATTACTTGATCCAGAACAGACATCAAATCTTTCGGCAAAGATTTGAAGACAAAAGCTTCTCTGTGGATCATGCAGTGAAAAACTAATACATTTGGATTTTCTTAACGCACAAGAGTGACGAATCCCTTTCTATTTCTCTGAATGGAAGGACAGCAATGGGTGCTAACGCTTACACAGTTTAAACTGTAGTTTGAAGATAGAAATGGTTTCGTTCATCACTTTGAAGATATCTTTGCCTTTGGTCGTAGTTGGTAAGTCTTTGCAAAATTAGAATTCGTTGACACGTTTTTCATCAGTTATGAACCGAATAAAAGCTAGCAGCTGGGCTTTGCCGCTAACATCAGTGGATTCATCAACTTGAAGAGATCACAGCAGAGACACTTTATCCTCAGTCACGTTGAAGTGTTCGCAGATTTGATCTTGTAAATCTGACGATAAGTCTTCAATTCTGCGCGAGATAGTATCATTTGACAAAGGAACTTTTTTTTAACTTTTTCGGCCGCATCGGGTCCAAAAATCGTTTCAACAACTATTGCTAAATCTTGTGCAATGACTGATTCAGCCTCTGTGTGTGCTTTCTTGCGTTTTGCTAATAACTGAGCAACCTTATAACTTGCAATCAATCCCTTTTCTTGCAGCTTTAGGTAGTTCGTAAGTTTCTGAGCTTGTTTAATTTGTTGAGCACTGATGTTTTCAAAGTATTCCTTCGGTTGCTCTCTAACAGCTGCTTGTTTTGTTTCCAAAAAAGTCTCTTCAATTTGTTTGGAACAAGTGCCTCATTCGAAAGAATTGCATTGCAGATGGATGGCTGCCTGGTCGAGCGGTTTGCACGCTGGACTGTCGTTTCAATTTATCGATGGTCCCGGGTTCAAACCCTGCCCGCTCCCATCCCCCGTCGTCCTTCGGGAGGTTTGGACTAGGAAATAACTATCTTCAATTCTGAAGGAATTTCCGAAACATCTAAAACATTTTACAAAACATTTTATAATTATTATAGCTTTTATATAGCGCTACTTAGCGCTATATAAAAGCTATAATAATAATATACTTTCATGCTTATAGCATGCTCAGAGCGCTTTGGTCCAATCTCATTTGTGGACCAGTGGGAGGAGGGGGTATCTAGGAGTTGGTTTCCCGTGCTGCCTTTGGGCGCTCAGTAAACACAACTCTGCCCGAGTCGGGTGTCGAACCTCGAGCTTCTTCTAGGTAGCCAAGCAAGCCAAGCTCAAGCCGCACTTAGCCTCTCGACCACGCTTCCCACAAACAGATCAGACAGAATCGCTATGGAGAATTTTCAGGTCCCGAAGATATGAATCATATCCGATGTAATTTTCTTTGTTCCTTCCTTTGTTTCCTTGCTTTTCATTTAACGCTTTCGCAGTTTCATTCTTGCTAACGTATTTCTCCATGGATAACAATGAATAATGCTCATTGATAATTAGTTATTATTAGCGAACACCTAAATAATATTGAGCGATCCACTACAATTACTGGTCGTTGTAAGTGGGGATGTCGTCGCAACGTAAAATAAACATTTAATAGTAGGCAGACCTGTGTAACGCTGCACGTATGGTGTTCTGAAAACTCCCGCGGCACACAGTTTGAGAAAACTGTATAGTCATTATAGACGAACCAGAGCAACTGCTGCCAAACAAGTGAATTTGTGCCAAGCATTTTGTGTGGCCACGGCTCTATCGATGTCATCTCACGGAATGTAGATTAGCACTAAGATAACAGATACACGGTGTCTGTGAGTATTACGTATGCAACGGATTTCAATAGGACGCGTCCACACCTTGATTAAAAATGAAGAATAAAATGTGTTCTTGATGAAGAGAATACACCAAACGATGTACCTTGACATCTCCGTAGAGAGATGCAAGCTAAATGCAACAAAGAAAAACAATGTTTTGTTTTAAAAATGTTTTAAAAATGTTTTACATGTTTCGGATGTTCCTTCAGAGTTGAAGATAGTTACTTCCTAGTCCAAACCTCCCGCAGGACGACGGGGGATGGGAGCGGGCAGGGTTTGAACCCGGGACAATGTCTACACATTGACAAAATTTAAATAAAATTTATTCTCAATTTTAAGTTTCGCTTGTTGTTTAGTTCTTTCTAAATTTTTTTTTAAAAATATTTTAAAAGGTATTTTAAAAAAATAATACTAACCTTGGAGCAGTGGCGTAGCAAGGGTGGGGGAAGGTGGAGAGAATTTGAAAGTCACCCCGGGTGATGAGATGAGTGTTTTTTACTTTAGA
This sequence comes from Biomphalaria straminea, assembly GCA_021533235.1. Classification (NCBI taxonomy): domain Eukaryota; kingdom Metazoa; phylum Mollusca; class Gastropoda; family Planorbidae; genus Biomphalaria; species Biomphalaria straminea. The sequence continues at coordinate 37,501,620 of JADKLZ010003886.1, forward strand.
AATTAAATATTAAGCTAAATGCAGGGGTACCCAAAGAGGTCAAGCCCTCCGGGCCCCTAAATGATAGCGAATGTATGTCTACGCCTTTCTTTGGAGGCGTTATGGCTGAGTGTTTGGCTTCGAACAGATGAGTATTAGGTTCGAATCACGCTAAGATTGTTTTGTTTTATTCGTAACTTTTAGGAGTCCACCCAACTGTACTGGGTGCTTGACCTTGGCTGGACACGGCC
>JADKLZ010003886.1:37514175-37541698 GCA_021533235.1 Biomphalaria straminea
AGTGCTAACCATTACACCATGGAACCACATGATGTAGAAATTAATCAAAAAAACTTTAAAAAATCTTTAAAAGCTTTGACGGGCTAAAATACTAGTAGTGTTACGATACAAAAAAATGGAATATGAAAACAAGTTAAATCTACGAAATACTTCCTCCCCCAAAAAAAAACAATAAAAAAAAAAGCTGTTATTAAGGGAAAAATTACATCAATTATTTTGAATCAGTCATGTAACTAATTTTTAATGACCCAAAGTTTTACAAATCCATGAAATACAAGCTTTTTGTGCATCAGAAAACAAAGGGTTTGGTTTAGAAGTCCACTTTATTTTGGAGTGTACAATTGCACTTTGAAAGAAGTTAAAAAAAGGTAATCAAATACTCCATGCTGGAAGGTCAACGTGTTTCGCCACTGACCTTTTGAAATACTGAAAAGACCTTGGTTCGAATCTCGGTGAATACTGCGATAATGAAATTCTGGAATTTTAGGGCGCCCCTGAGTCCACCCAGATTGAATGGATATATGACTTAGTTAGGGAAAGTAAAGGCGGTTTGGTCGTTGTGTTCGCCACGTGACATTCTGCTCCTTAACCGTTGGCCAAAAAAAACCAGATAACCTTAATATCTTCTGACCCAAAGATCGCAAGGTCTGAAAGAGGAACAAAAGAAAAAGAAAAACAAAAAGGTCCCTCAATAGCAGAAATTATTATTATCTAGTTAGTTGATTTTACATGCATAATGTTTCTGAATCATTGGTTACGTTAATTAGAGGCCACTCAATCAACACAAGAGGACTGGGGGACTAACTCTTTCAAGCGAAATCTTATATGAAGAGCAAATACAACACAGTATAATACTAGACTATGCTTACGGCGCTCCGGGCTGTGTATGAAACTCCCCCAAGGCCCAGCGTAATATACTCTCCCCGGGGACCCAGGTATTGCTAAAGCCGCTTCTGAATGTAAAGTATATGTACTGTGGAATATATTAATTAAAATAATTAGATCGAAATTGTTTCCATAAACAAAATGAAAAATATAAAAAAAAGCTCGTGTTAATAAAAAAAAAAAAAAAAATGAGAAAACAAAATGTGCAGGTTCCACCGAGATTTGAACTCGGACCGCTGGACTCAGAGTCCGGAGTGCTAACCATTACACCATGAAACCACGTGATACGACAAGTCTATACAACAAATAAATTTGTCTTTAACTAGTTACATGAAAGAATGATTAAAAACATTTTATTAGAGTTCACTGGGAACTACAATGCAACATAAGTTTCTAGTAGATTCGTAGTAAACTAGTCGACCGGCGGCGTAGCATATGCTGCTATTTTGCAGGACCGCTTCCCTACCCAAACTTGGCCCCGCGAAATCTGTTTCGCATAAGGGCTCACAATGGTTAAGGTCATGACCTCCGTGACTCCATTTCCCATTGGCTGTGGTTAAGTCGGCCCTTCTATTTAGTGACGTATGAATATACCTAGTAGATTACTTGTTCTCTTCCCATGACTTCTAGGTCACAATGGTTAAGTCCGGCGCTGCTATTTAGTGTTTGTAAAATGTTTGTTTGTAAAATGTTTGACATGTTTGGGATCTTCCCTCGGAGTTGAAGATACTTTACTTCCTAGTCCAAACCTCCCGCAGGACGGAGGGAATGGGAAGGGCAGTGCTTGAACCCGGGACCATTGATAAATCCAAACGATAGTCCATCGCGCAAACCGCACGACCAAGCAGCCATCCGTAGTTACGGGTGAATACTACGGTACTTGTTTCCCCTCCCCCCCTTGTTTTTATTTTCGTGAGGTAACTCTATTCGCAAAAATAAGAGTGATGCTCCCTTTACTACCTCTAGTCCAAACTCTTGAGCCATAAAGAGAATTATATATATATAGGTAATAATAACCATGGGCGTAGCCAGGGAGGTCCCACTAGAAATAAAATTATACTTTCCACACCCTAAAGGGGAATTTTTAATTTTGTAGCAGTTGTTTTGCTTTTTGTTTTTTTAGGGAGATTTTAACCTTAAACCATTACTTTCACCAGCATTGCCAAGGGGCTTTTAGTGTTGTTTTTTTAAAGAAAAACCTCCAATAAAAAAATCTAAAGTCTATAAACTAAAGTAAATAAATCCCATGAAAATTGTTGAGGTTGGAACCACCTTCCAATAAAAGAAAAATAAATGAGGTTATCCTGACAATTCCTACAGTAAATGAACGAGAATTCAAACTACAGAATTTAAAAAAAAATGAAGCAAACTACAGTTATTTCAGTTTCAATCCCACCCTAAATAAAACATTTCAATTATTTGATTTGTTATGTTAGCAGACAATGGGACTCATTGAAAAATTGCAGTGAATAGCAGATTTGATATTTGACCTACAATATAGAAAAGTAGCAGGATATATTCCATTGTACGACATGCTTTCTTTTAGTTTCAATTAATACAGGAAATAATACTCGTCGCCTGGACCCCCCTAGATGGCTTGGTAGGGCTGTCTACTGTCGTTCCACTAACATCAGAAAGATCATATTCTAGGGTGCAAGAGAGAGAGAGAGAGAGAGAGAGAGAGAGAAGGGGAGAGTGAGAGAGAGAGAGAGAGAAGGGGAGAGTGAGAGAGAGAGAGAGAAGAAAGAAGGAGAGAGAGAGACAGACAGACAGAGAGAAAGAAGGAGAGAGAGACAGACAGAGAGACAGAGAGGGAGAGAGACAGAGAGAGACAGAGAGAGACAGAGAGGGAGAGAGACAGAGAGAGACAGAGACAGAGACAAAGAGAGAGAGAGAGAGAGAGAGAAACAGAGAGACAGAGAGAGAGAAGGAGAGAGAGAGTGTCAGAGAGAGAGAGAGCGAGAATTATTTGATGTCATTTCTGAGAAAAAAAAATTGTTACTTCTTTTCTTTTAGTGGCAAACCGAAGCCATAGCCCCCACCACCTTCCCGTTAAGCTGTTTGTGCAGGTCATTACTTCTTACGACCAGGGCAATCACGTTGACAGCGGTCAGCTGAGTCAATAGTAGTCCGTAGACTCTTGTTGACACCCGGAACAGAAGTTGTGGATTACTTTCAGCCTGTCCCAAGTCAGCGCACCCTATCCACTTCAACACACACACACACACACACACACTCGTGTATTTATGTACACATTTTTTCTGGAATGTTGACCAGTGTCTACTTGTAAATATTGACATAGGCGTAAATGATGACTCACGAAATAGGATTGTTTTGACCAAGTGTCTATATCATACTCTTCTGAAAAAAAAAACGATTTACAGCAGTAGGGGTGAACGACTGTATAGAAAAATACAATAAAAAATTATTTGGAAAAAAAAAGTTTATATTAGGGAAAGAACTGCACATTTATTGTCATATTTCTTAATACTATAAGCCTTTTTTAATATTAAAAAAAAATAATTATCACTTTTTTTTTCATTGAATCGTGTGTATCTTCGACTGTGAACAATTGTAAAAGTTTCAATTTGACCCGGAAATGGAAAGTGCTAGAAATAAAACGTGTAAAAGAATCTTGCCAGACAGACAGATTGACAGGCAGAGTTAATAAAAGTTTTGTAATAAACATGCTTGCAGGAAACCCTACAGGACCAAGTTAGTCAAATGAGGTTTGGGCAAGCAGGACTTCTCAGCTATAAACAAAACAAACACACATACACTAACATGCTTATGTGTCCAAAGTTGTCATGTATCGAGGCAGAAATGAAATGAGAAAGAAACAAACCGTTTCAGAAAGAGACACGCCGTTCGAGAAAGAGACACGCCGTTAGAGAAAGAGACACGCCGTTTGAGAAAGAGACATGTCGTTTGAGAAAGAGACACAATGTTTGAGAAAGAGACATGTCGTTTGAGAAAAAGACATGCCGTTTGAAAAAAAAGATATGCCGTTTGAGAAAGAAGGCACACCGTTTGAGAAAGAGACATGCCGTTTGATAAAGAGACACGCCGTTTGAGACAGAGACGGTTGTAAACAATAACTAAAAATAAGCCTAACAGAAACTCACAACTCCGATACCTGGAGAGCAGAAAAACAAACAGACCAGACCCCAATGCTTTCCTAACACGACCAACATGTACTTTTGTCATCATAGGACCCCGGACACAGCAGAAAGACAGCATATGCTCCGTAAGCTACAAATAGGTTCTAGTGAAGCTTGCCCTTGTGGAGCATCACCAGAGAATCTTAATCACCTACAACAAATCTGCATACTCTATCAAGAAACCATTGCAAGACACTGACCCTCCCTAAAGAACAAAAAAAAAAATTCAATGGAGAATGGCCTCCTTTGGAAACCACTGTGCGCAGGGCCGAATTGAAGTTGTGAAGACCCCGGGGCAGGAATTTTGAATTGGACTCTACACTTTCTTTTTAGAAACCTTTAATAAAGATCCACTTATGAATAATAATACTTATATTTAAAGTATGTCAAATTTTAGAAGACAAAAATAGGGTGTTTTTAAATTGAATCTCATTTTCCTTTTTTTTTTAAAGAAAAAATTCAATATACATATTTTAGTTATAATTTTGTTTTTAGTTTGTTGACAGTAAGGCCCTCGGTAGACGCTCTGTCATAAAACGGAGCTGTATTTACATATTACGAACATACTACAAGCGGACGGTTCTTAATCATGACAATGTTTTCACATGACGTAAGGTTTGAAGTGCTGGTGGCATAAATGCGAAAACAATGTTAGAAAAAAAAAGTTCTGACCGTCGAAATTCGGATATTTCTTTTTTTAATCTTCATTATGAAAGCCCCCCCCCCCCCCCTTTTTTTTTTTGTAGAGACTCCAGGGCAGTGGCCCGGCATGCCCTCCCTTAAGTACGGCCATTACTGTGCTGTTCATCTAAGATATGCGATTACTTGTCTGAATCCTTCTTCAAAATGAGAACGAAGACGAAGAAGAAGAAGAAGAAGATGATGATGCCTGTAAGGTCGTTTCACAAGCTCATCAAATCTCAAAATTGAATTTCTTTTTTAAGTTCCAACAAAGTCCAGCACACAACAAGAAAGACATACTGACTTTGAAAGCTTGCATCATAAGCGGGGAGATCTAGATGAAGGTGGCTGATCAATGCCTTACGGTTGTCTTCAATAATTCAGCAAAGATCGAAGATTGACTCCATAGTTGTACACAGCTTAGCGACTTACACTATCTTATCGTCTTCTTTGTATTATTCTAATGACAGCGACCTCTAACGGTGATATTATTGGACCTCATTCACCAATCGTAAATAAACACATTTAGCCACGTCCTAATATTGATAAAACAATGAAAAATACGTATCACGTGACAGCCTTTATGAATTACATAATTTGTATAGAAGATGTATAGAATCGCGTGGCTAAATGATGTTTGTTTACGATTGGTGAATGAGGTCCATTGACCCACTGTAGCAGTAGTATTATCACACTGGATATACATGCACAGATCAAATATAATATTTCAAGGTTGTTTTGTTTTTTTTTTTTTTTTGCATAAAACTTCACAAGTGTTGAAATCTTTGGTTTATAGTCACCTTGGCATAGATAATAAAATACAGACGTTACTTCAGACAAGAAGATGATTACGTCCTACATGTCATGCATCTAGTCATGCATGTTAACCAATGACTAAAATGCTGCCAAGTCACTGGTTTTCCTGCCTGGCTCAGGCAACCCATTCCATGCTCTACCTCTAATAGCACTAGGGAAGAAGGAGCACTTGTGCATATTTGTCCTAGCATATGGGACGAGGAATGTGCCTTTATCTTTGTGTCTTTCTGAGTATTTTATTAGGTTTTGTTTTTCTATTTGAAGATTTTGGTTTATTGTTGCTACTGCTAATTGCTACTTTACTTTTCAGTCTTCTGTCCTGAAGGCTTTCTAAATTTAGTGATTTTACTAGTCAAATGTGAATATTCGTTTGTTATGAATCTCACTGCTCTATTTTGTGTCTGTTCTAGTTTCTTAATGTTTTCTTGAGTTGAGGGGTCTGAAGCAAAGGTTAAATAAACCATAAAAGCTTTGTTCTATATTTTTTAGATTGCTTCATCAATATGGGGATTCCATACCAGTTTTTCATGTATTATAACACATAGGTATCTTGCATTTTTAGTCGGCTTACCATGAATAAGATAAGTGGAATTAATTTGTTTAATTTTTTGTTAATTATGTGTAAGTATGAATGTATGAAGTCCTTTCCAAGCTTATTAGTCTGTTTAGACAAGCGTATTTAAAGGAGACGAGCTTTTCTTCCATGTCTCTCTTGGGGAGTAAGTCGCCTCAAACTGCGCCACTTCAAACAACAAAACATTCATCTTCAAGGAAGTTTAACATTCCCAATACAGGTTCACAATTCAATTCATCAATAATTCAACTATAATCTTTAATAACGCGTAATGCCATTGAGCATTTAATTTACGTTGCTTTAAGTCCAGATCAACCTAATTTTGTTTTGACGATTCCCGGGAGGGAGGTGGGATGAGGGAAAGAGAGAGAGAAGGTCGAAATTCTGATATTTTCATAAAATAAGAAAGAAATGCAGATTATACCAAACCGATCTTAATACCAGATCGATGCCAGGAGCATGTCAGTTTAAAAATGCACGTATGAATGATACTAGGCCTGGCGACGGGGATTTGTCTTCGAGTCAAAGAAGACGTCTCTCGGAACAGCTCAATCAAACGATTGGTTGATATTTAAAAAAAAAGAGACTGAAGTCGTCATGGTTCAGTGCATACAGCTCATTCACTGATCAGCTTCACAGAAGTAAAAGGACTATCTCTGGTAGATAGGAGCACTCATCTCTTATTCAGTGGATAGTTAAAGTATCGACCCAAAGGGAACCATTTTCTGTTTTATTCCCCCCCCCTTTCCTGTGTAAGCCCCCCCATCTCGAGCTCCCCCAGCTATCACTCTACTGTCTCACCTTTGAAATCGGGCATCTGATACAATTGTTCAGCCATCCGCGACGTAGGGCAAGAAAAAAAAGAAATTGATAGCACCGCAGTCAGGGGGGGGGGAGATCATGATAAGGACAGTTTTCCGAAGTTTCTTGACGTGTTGAAAAAAAAAAAAGGGCAAATCTTATTCTCAAACTGTTTATTTTTTGCTTATTAATTCTTTTATTTGACCTTTGTTTCCATAATGTGGGTCTGGGAACTGTGTCGCTTTAAACCTTACCAAAAAACATACACTACATTAATGAAAGAGACAAACGTTTCTAGAGATATATAAACTTTTCGAAAAAAAAATGCTTATTGTACACACTTATCACAATCGCAGAACGGCTAAAGATATGCAGATCCGCGAGAAGAATCTTTTAAGAAATAATATAATATGAGAAACGTACAGCGTTGCCCAAATAGTAGGCTTGCAGTAATTAAACTATCTTTTATAAAGTTGAAGCCACTTGCAATAGTAATGCCAACATAAAATATTGCTCAAAGCATAAATGAGCAGCTTTTTCCTTGCTGATTGTACTTCATTTTAAAATGTAATCAGAAAAAAATCTAAAACATGAAATGATTTAAAAGATGGCATTCATATCACATTCACGGAAGTTGTTGCAGATCGGAACTTGTACAGCCCCGTGTGTCAGGGTGACCTGGAGGCGCGGTGGCTGAGTGGTAAAGCTCATGGCTTTCGAACCGTGGGACCTGGGTTCGAATCCTGGAAGATCGGGATTTTTCGTGCGCCTCTGAATCAATCCAGCCCTAAAGAGTACCTGACGTTAGTCAAGGAAAAGTAAAGGCGGATGGTCGTTGTGCTGGGCACACGACACCCATGCCACAGAAACAGATGACCTTCTCATCATCTGCCCCATATATCGCAAGGTCTGAAAAGCGAACTTTTTTACTTTAGTGCCCTGGAGAAATTTGAAAAATGTTGCAATGTTGAAAGAGAATATTTTGAGCATCTGGGAGATTCAAGTAAGTAACGAAACATTTGAGAAAGTAACGAAACATTTGAGAAGGTAACGAAACATTTGAGAAAGTAACGAAACTTTGAGAAAGTAACGAAACATTTGAGAAAGTAACGAAACATTTGAGAAAGTAACGAAACATTTGAGAAAGTAACGAAACATTTGAGAAGGTAACGAAACATTTGAGAAAGTAACGAAACTTTGAGAAAGTAACGAAACTTTTGAGAAAGTAACGAAACTTTGAGAAAGTAACGAAACTTTTGAGAAAGTAACGAAACTTTTGAGAAAGTAACGAAACTTTTGAGAAAGTAACGAAACATTTGAGAAAGTAACGAAACATTTGAGAAAGTAACGAAACATTTGAGAAATTAATGAAACTTTTGAGAAATTAATGAAACTTTTGAGAAAGAGATAAACCTTTTGAATAACAGATAAACTTTCTCAGAGATATATGCACCATTCAGAAAGGGGAATCAGAAAATCCTTTTTTGTATCCCTCAATCGAAAGGCCAGAAATGCAGTTTAAGAACCTCGCCGACCTCTTTAGATTATTTGTTGTAGACCTTAATGGAAAGACATGGCTTCCTATGACGGCCCACTTTATATGATAATTTAATTCAAGGGCCAAAATTATTAGTGTTAGATAGAGGATGGAGTGAAGTCCACGCAATAGATGCTAGATTTCGCTGGATAAATCTAAATAAAAATGCAGGGTGCAGAGCTAAAAATACACGATCCGACGAAATGAACAATATATGGTCTGGGAACAAATCGGCGGGCGTAGCTGGTGGATAATGTGATATAGAAAAATCTTGGGACAATCCGGATGTCTCTAGCACAATCGGCAGCCATGCGTTACTGCCCCTTGAACATTCACAAGCTGGTCCTCCTACAGATGGACTATATGAGAGACAAATACGTCCTCCCTCACTCCAAACACACTCCTCTCCCCCCTCTCTCTCTGTCTCTCTCTCTCTCAAACACACACACATACATATTTTCCGAAAGTTTTTTTTTTTTTCAAGTCTAATTGTAAAGATGTATATCTAGAGGTCAGGGTCTGTGGTCAAATTACTCTCTGTCCGCACCTGATGGACATCAAAGGGCGGAGATTACCTTAGCCTTTTTTCGTCTGGTACCCTAGTACTGTTCGGGTTAATGTATTTTTTTTAAAGCTGAACTGCTAGATTTTGTCACATCTCTTATCTGTTCCATGTACTAAACCAGAGCGGAACACTAGCGTTAAATAGGCCCACCAACAAATAAAGAGACATGACGAGTTTTTTTCCATACCTTTTTTTTTAATAATTAAAGAAAACTAGTTGACCGGCGGCATAGCATACGCCGCTATTTACCAGGGCCGGCGACCGCAGTGGGGCCCGCATTTCATAGGACACGCAATTTTATAGGACCCGCTCTAATTTAAAGTGTAAAAATTATTAAATTAAGCCATTTTATTACTTACAACAGATTCCCCGCGCCATCCTGTCGATTTAACATCCCTATAATTATTTGTCTGTTAAGCTATTGCTTTAAAAGAAAATATAGTCATTTATAACGCTGTTAACCATCAAGCTGTAAGGGAAATAAGTCTTTGGCATATGGTTGAACACAATCTGCAATTACAAACACAATAGCATATTGGTATCGCACTTTCTTTGGACCCGTGCTAATTTTTAGGTGTATAAATTATTAAATTGAACCATTTTATAAAACAACAGATTTTCCGCGGCATCTTGATTGACCAGGAGCCCCCTGGAAATCTCCTGAAATGTTATTAAATGCTATGCCGCCGGTCGAAAAAGTCCTGGAAATTTCCGGACATTATTAAAATCTTTTTAAAGTAAAAAAAAAAATACTATGCTATTTTGTGAATGAAAATCGTGCGGATTTGGATAGACTATTTATTTCCCATTCGATTCACACCATGTTGCGCCATGGGATCTTCCCATTTGCTTGTTATAAGTAAAAATGCGTGAATTCATGAATGAAAAATACTATGAATGTAGATTTAAAAAATGGCTAATTGACCTTAATTTACGCGATATTAAGAATATAGCTGCACTCATGCAACAATGCTTAAGAAAAACAAATTTGAATGTTAATTTGATTAAATGGACTATAATTAGTATGTTCATGTGCTAAAGCATAAAACTATACTTGCGAAGAGAAGTTCTATAATCTTCTTAGAGTTGAACTCGAGTTTTAGATCTAGATCTAGATCTAGGAACAGATTTTAGATGTATAAATTATTAAATTAAACCATTTTATAACATATAACAGATTTCCCGCTGCCTCTTGATTTACCAGGAGCCCCTGCGATATCTCCTGAAATGTTATTAAATATAGACCTACGAAAAAGTCCTGGAAATCTCCAGAAATTATTGAAATCTTTTGTAATTTAGTAGTAGATATATATATACACTAGTTGACCGGCGGCATAGCATATGCCGCTATTTACCAGGGCCGGCGACCGCAGTGGGGCCCGCATTTCATAGGACACGCAATTTTATAAGATCCGCTCTAATTTAAAGTGTAAAAATTATTAAATTAAGCCATTTTATTACTTACAACAGATTCCCCGCGCCATCCTGTCGATTTAACACCCCTATAATTATTTGTCTGTTAAGCTATTGCTTTAAAAGAAATCAAACACATTTTTAACAAAATATAAAAATTATTAAATTAAGCCATTTTATCACTTACAACAGATTCCCCGCAGTGGGGCCCGCATTTCATAGGACACGCAATTTTATAGGACCCGCTCTAATTTAAAGTGTAAAAATTATTAAATTAAGCCATTTTATTACTTACAACAGATTCCCCGCGCCATCCTGTCGATTTAACATCCCTATAATTATTTGTCTGTTAAGCTATTGCTTTAAAAGAACTCAAACACATTTTTAACAAAATATAGTCATTTATAACGACCGCAGTGGGGCCCGCATTTCATAGGACCCGCAATTTTATAGGACCCGCTCTAATTTAAAGTGCAAAAATTATTAAATTAAGCCATTTTATCACTTACAACAGATTCCCCGCAGTGGGGCCCGCATTTCATAGGACCCGCAATTTTATAGGACCCGCTCTAATTTAAAGTGTAAAAATTATTAAATTAAGCCATTTTATTACTTACAACAGATTCCCCGCGCCATCCTGTCGATTTAACATCCCTATAATTATTTGTCTGTTAAGCTATTGCTTTAAAAGAAATCAAACACATTTTTAACATTTTAAAATATAGTCATTTTGTCTCTCTAAACTTGCTAATGCTTTTTTTTTTTTCCACCACAATTGTTCACAAATACTCGTATTAAAGGTCTTTTGCAAGTCAATGGATCTTTTTTTTTCTAAATAATTATAGAGTATTTGCGCTCCAGAAAACTTTCTCTTTGACTATTGAATATATAAATAATTCGAGTTTTAAATATGGTTCTAATTTTTCGCATTATAAAATAAGTAAAGCCAATGCGTTAAAAAATGATTAATGGAGCTAAAAATAGATTACTCGTTGTTGCATTGTGTTGTTGTTGTCTGGCCTAATTCTTTGAGGATTATATATATAGATGTGTTTTCTAGAAGTTACTTCCTTTTCCCGGTCTATTGATTTCTTTATGTCTTTGCTATTTTGTGAATGAAATAGTGCGGTGCGGATTGGGTCCATGCACACCGTGGTGCGTGCGCCATGGGATCTTGCCTATTTACTTGTTGTTGTTGCATTGTGTTTTTGTTGCCGGTCTGACCTAATTCTTTTGAGAAATATAATATAGATAATAAAAATCTTTATTATCCGTGAGGAAATTTGTTTTACAAATGGGAATTACAACAAAAAACAAAACAAGGTTACAAAGACAGTTTGTGTGGAAACACAAACTTAAAATGGGCCTCCGAAATGATCCACCCAGGTAGGTAAAAAGGCAAGTATCAATTTTTTTCAGAAAGAACATCATAATTAAATTCTATCAAAGACAAATGATGCAGTCCTGTTTTGTTCGAGAATTTACAGTATTAGTTAGTATTAATAGTAAATAGTTGTAAAAGTGGTGTATTTTTACGAAAAATCTGCTTGCATATGTGATTTACAAAATTAGATTTTTCGCCTTTAGAAAAAAAAAAGTAGTCGTTGCATCAGCATTTTGAATTGACTGAAATTTTATGATGTCGGATTTTCACTTTCTTTTCTAGTCTACGAGATCATAACGGGACGGACAGACGAACATTTCACACAAAACTTATAGCATCTTTTCCACTTTTGGAGCCGCTAAAAAGGTATAGAGTGAACATTTGTACCATAGCACAAATATACGTTCATACCCCAGTTACTCTTACCACGTTTATATCAAGTCTATCAGTCTGTTTGTCTGTCTGCTAGTTATTTCTCCCGTTTTCTGATCAAGTTAAAACTTTACTTATTTGTTCTATCTAACAAAACATGAATCAATAAAAAATCTAGTCAGTTAATCAATTACGAAAAAAGTCAAGTTCCCCTTTCAGATCTTGCAATCTATGAGGCAGATGAAGAAATGGTCATCTGTTTTTTTTATTTTATTTTTGGCCAATGGTTGACAAGGGTGTCATGTGGCCAACGACAAACCACCTTTACTTTCCCCTAAAGCTAGGTGCCCATTAGAGATGATTGGACTCAGTGGCGCCCTAAGAATCCAGAAATTCACAATCCCAGTCTACGCCGAGTTTCGAACCCAGGATCCCAGGTTCGAAAGCGAAGCGTTAACTTTGCCACATCGCTACCAGTCAATTAATTTTTGGTAATTGATTATCTTGTTTGATATCGAAAAAAAGGAAAATAAAGTCTACGTTATTGAAAGATATGATTGTAAATGTGGATCTCTTCCTCTACAGCCTTTTTGTTTCTAGAGTAGAGTAATTAATTTTTTTTCTTGTATTTCTCTGAGTCACTTTCTCTTCTTGTGGTGTTGTTAGATGTCACAATATTTGAAGAGAGTGATGCCGGGGATTTTATATTTGTAATAATAATGACGATGACGATCTAGGATTCAACTGAGTAAAGCTTTGACTATAAAATACAGGAACCTTTATTTAAATCCAACATAAGTACAGCTATGTACAAATAAATATTAATACAACTTGTAGTTGAACAAATGCATAGATCTACTTCTTATGTAAAAATAATAGATCTACAAATGCGACTAACTCATAGCTAGTTCCAAGCCCGACTGCAGGGCGCACTTTGCAAACGAGCCTCTTTTTTGACAGCTAATTTATTCTAACCAATCAAATTTAAATTCAGACGTCTGCAGATCACGTGGCTGAAATTCCTGGAGCAAACTAAAAATAGCTGCCGGGTTATTCCCGAGGTACTAATAAAAAACCCAGATTTCATATTTGTATAAGTGTTCTTACTAAACTATGAAATACATAGATAAACTTAGAATTGCATATGTGACACTCTGTTTATCCTGTGCAATTTATATTATATATATCAGTGTATCCCTAACTTTTTCCTCAACGGAACACTTCACAGATTCTGAGTGTTTAACGGAACACTTCGACATTCTGAGTATTTAGCGGAACACTGCTTATTTCTTAGAGAGGTTAATTGACGTGTTGGTCAACTAGTTAAGTAGTTTAGTAGCTCACGGAGCGCCTATTGAGGCCTCTCCGAACACTGTTTTTCCATTTATGCTGCTCACACCAACACGCTATATGTAGTTGGTCGATTTTTCTAAAGAAATGTGGTTTAAATTTAAGTCAACACCAATCGGAATATAATAGTAATTAGTCATATATTTACCGCGGTGCTTAAGCCTCGTACTCCTTAACCTATTGAAAACAAAATTTATTGTTGAATTAGTGAAAGATAAATGAAGTGTAGGAAGCTGTTTCCAAACATATGTCTCTAAGGGAAAATATAGAAGACATGATTGGAGATGTAGAAGCAGACTCTATTTGTCCTGTTGTGTGTGATTAATATATAATAAAATATAATTATTCTCTCCCTTCCAGCTACACGACCCTTACCTTTGCCTCTCCCCACTAAATAATAAAAAGACAAATCAAATATCACCTTTAATAACAATACTCTTTCTAGTTCCATAAGTTTATAATGCCCTCTTTCAGTTTCAACCTTAAAATCTGTAACAATCAATATCTTAAACACGAATGAAAATAGATCTAAATCTAGTTTATAAAGTTAGCATTTTTTTTAATGACAAACAATGAGCAAGATCTACATCTACTGAGTCAGTCCACTACAAGAACGTGGCTGTATTACATTCCTAATCTCCGTTCGAGTCTAAACCCATTAAATCTTTTTTTTAGCCCGTAACAAAGTGAAGACCACAGTGTAAATTATACCTAGAGCAACGATTAGGGTAAAAATAATTTCATACTTCATATCTACGATAAACATCTCAACCGATTGGCTGTCCCGTAATGGTGGAGTCCTTTTTTTTTTTGAACAAAACATTCGAACTGTTTACTTCGGTGCTCGATCACCGTGTCGTCTTTCCCACCCACTCCCTTCCCATAAACCTCTTCGATAACACACATAACTTTTTTTTTTCTAATGTCTGACCTTTCAACCACCCACCCCCTATCATAAGGTGGTAAGTTCAATATGGCGGATATTTCCCCCCCTCGCTACTACGCTCCGCCTATCTAGGATTTTTTTTTTTTCAAAAATAGACCGCGAGTAGTTTTAGTCTCGGCCGAGCGAGCTGGATTCAAAACAATACCCGCGAATCTTGGACACTTGTACACACCAGTCGTAATAATGATACTGTACATTTGTGATGCTCTGCTGACCATACTATTTACCCAGGTGTGTAACTAGATCTAGGTATGTCATTTGTATTATTTAGACCTACACCATATTTTTTGTTTCATTGAGAGTATTGTTGTGTACACAGCAGACGAGAAGTGGGCGGAGCTACGAGAACGCTGGTGTCAAGGAGTGGAAAAAAAGTTCGACGCGGTGACGAGTCTCGATTTGAAACCGAGTGTCCCCTTATAATAGTAAGGAGTGGAACTTGTAACACACCTATCGCGTGTTAATCTCTTTTTTGTATGTTGTTTTTTTCAGTTACCGGACTGTGCATTTTTTTAAAAAATTTCTTGGCCATATTACTTATGATCAGTAAATCGAATCTGATCTCGTGACGGAACTCAAGCAAGTGCCGCTAAAAAAAAAAACGAGCGGTCCCGTATGTGTTCACAGGACGGCACAGGTAATACTCGTTGAGGCTTAGCGAGGTACCTGCACATGAAAGCAACAACGTGTGACGAGGGGGGAAAGCTACAGTGGGTCGAGGAGCACTCGTCTGCTTAATCCAAAAGCTTCTTGTAAGGATCAGTGACTTCTGTCTAACGAATCGGAAAAAGAGATATGTCAACAGTTGAAAGCAGGTCAATACTCGGAGCACACGTGTGACACACATTCTGCTTCAAGTTTGATGTTCTGGATTTCGTCATAGTAAGCTGCCAATTCCATTACTTTAAAATTATTGTTGATATTATTTTGGATTATTTTCTTGATCACGACCTGTGAGTAACTAATTCATCTTGTGCCTTTATTCGTTTTTAATTAATGTTATTAATTTGACGTCAAAGATCACGTGTGCTTTTTTCCCTCCCTCATTACCTTCTCGTTAACAATGGCGAGTAATTAAGCGTAAGAATTTGATCAGGATTTAACCGCAGACGGGATCAACAGGTGTGTATATTTATGCTTTTCGTTCTTCGGCTCGTGTTTTGATTAGAAATGAGAAAGCAGGCTGGTAAGCAGAGCAAATCCATGTCTTCGTCGAGGCACAATGCCACGGGGAATCACGAGAGCAAGGTCCAGACCATGGGCGAGTCAGACCCCGACGGCGACAATAACAATGTCCCACCGGGCGTGAAGATGGAGTCGGAGATGGGCCTGGAGTTTGCTCACCCTCGCAGTGCCAAGCCCGGCATTCTGCACTTGGATACTATTGACCTCGTCAAGAAAGAATACATGGAGCAACTTCAGAGGCAGCGCATGGCGTACGAGGAGGCTGAGCGCCAAGAGGAATACGACAACGGCCTCCACCTCAGGGCCGCATCTACGCCCGACGCCGATCATAACCGCTCGCCCCCGGGCTCAGCTCAGCAATACAACCTGTACTCCGACCACACGCAAATGCAGCACGCCCCCAACGACGGCTACCAAGAGTCCTCCCCCGCGACCATGCTGACCAGTGCCAGCTACATTCTCTCCCATCTTCATGCGGCCGGAGTTTCGCCCGGGGCGTACATGTCAAACGACGCCCGCGACGACCACGGTCATCTTGGTGAGGACCTGTCTGCTCACCCTCGGATATCTAGTGGCAGCCATTACGAGCACCAGTTAGCCCAGCAGCTAGTGGAACTGTCGTCCAGTCAGACCCTGACTTTACTATCCAATGTCAGTCCCATGAAAGGTAGGCCTAATTTCTTTTTTTTTTTTGACCAAATGAACTCAAACCCTAACCCTAAATAGTAAGGATTCGTGCACTTTAAAGTCCTTTTGTACTCCTTACAAAATATTGACATTTTTCTTCTACATTAAAATATCAACTATCACAATCAAACATTAGGTTATCTCAATGGAGTAGCTAGGAATTTGCCATCATTTGGTAGGGGCCCGGGGGGAGGCCTGACCTCTTTAGCGGCCACTGCATTTTGATATTCGACTTCATGACATAATGGGGTAATATTTTATATTTGATGTTAACAAAATTCGAACACTCATCTAGTGGGCCTCTCTAAGTGGGAGCCCGGGGGAATTTTTACCCCCCCCCCATCATAGCTACACCACTGGATTATCTATTAATCATCATATCGTTTGACCTATTTTGTAGATGTGTGGCCTGCATCTCACTCTTAGAAACATGCGGCTACCAGCATAATTAATATTCACGTCTGCTCAGTTAATTCTTTCTGTAAGCACTTAGCGCGTATTACCGCTTGGGTCTAACTGCACCATACCCACCTTACCATCACTATATCTACATAAGTTATTAACCGCATTGAGATCTGGGGTAGGAGCTACTGACCACTAGATCTACCTATGAAAATAATTATATGTAATACTATTATTGATTTTGGCTACAAAATAATGATTTTTGATGACGTATGGTATGCTAACTCCCCAATCTCCGGTCTCTTGTTTTTTGTTGTTGTTGTTAAAAGGGAGGGGGGGGGCGGGGTAGACAGTATATATTTAGTTGATCCAATGTTTAAAAAAAATTGTTGCTACTTAAGAAAATGTATGAATAGTTCAGGGCGATAGGCAAATGTGTTTTAAATAAAACAAATTACAAATAGGAGAACATGAGACCCGGCGAGTTATATTTAGGGAACCGCTGACTTAATATATAGATATATATATGTGTGTGTGTGTGCGTTTTTAAGTACCTAAATGAGAATGACTACTGATCTGAAGTGCTGATGAATGTGTGTATGATAATGTTAGTGAAATCAAAGCTGAAATGTTTTTGTTAGCTCCAGAGTCCAAGCCATTGGTCTGTCAACCCTATCTTTCTGTGTGATTGAACTCAACAGTAGCAAAGCCCGAAACGCACAGCATAACCCACTTGTAGGTCACCTGTATCACCACTATACAATTACCTTGAATGTCCACTCGGCACAGCATAAGTTAAGATAGAAACATTGATTACAACCAAGGCCATCCATTAAAATAAATGAAATACATTATAAAATAACAAGTGATCTACAATTAATACCTTAATGGCTTTAAATAATTCTAGCAGTATTTCTTTAATTTAGGGTTTTATAAAATTGAAATATCCATAAAATATTGCATTCAATTTGAACCAAAATAGTTACGAAAACGAGATGTGTATAAAGTAATATTTAGACCATTTCCTTTACTTGCAAGATAATTAAATCCGGCCATACGAAAATATTAAATATATTTAAAAATTAGCTATGACAATTCAGACAACGATCCATCCTCGGGAGCGCAAGTTTCAGTCATTAATTAATATTTTGCATATTTAGAACATATTCCAGTATTGTGAAAATTACTTTCAACAATTTCTTGATGCAGTATAAAGTCTGTTTACCCGAGTCATTCCATGTTGATGATAATCTGAATACTTTTTATATTTCACTTTCTTTCAAAAAATATATATATATATAAAATTTAAAAAGGAGGGGAGGGGTGGGGGCAAGTGCTGCCTCACAATATTAAGCTTTAGATTCGACCCTTCAGTGTCGGCCAGTCCAGACTAGCTTCAAATAATTTCTTAACAAATTTTTTTTTTTTTTGCTTCGTATGGGATATTTCAGAGTGGATGAACATGATGTAACATGCATGGTAATAATATTCCTGCCATATGAAAAAATACTTACTACTTTATTTTAATGACTAGTTTTATTTTTTTTAACTATTGTTTTATTCTTAAATATCCTTTGTATAAATTGTGACCCTTTTTAATTGATAAAAAAATATTAAAATCTAATAAATATTCAATCACACATCTAGAATTATGCAATCAAAAGATTGATATAGAAATATGAAGACATACTTTTTTTTCTACAGTTTTTATATATATATTTTTTTCTTTTTTTTTAAATAAAAAGCTTACTTAAAAGAAACAAAAAGGAGATTTCATCCTCCGTTTATTAAGCGTTAGATTTGATATACATGAGATAGAGCTATAAATTCACTCCACCTCTCCTCAAGAAAATGTTTTGTTCACACAGACGACTCGGGAGACTAATTAGGTCGATATTAATTATTACCGGTATTTACTAAGACGCAACCGTTTACAGACACACTCCAAGAGGGATGTGGCGGAGGAGATAGATGACCCTCAAAACGTAGGTAGGCTCCTAGAGCGTGAAAGTAAATAATCAACACAGTATTAAACGGATGGTCACAGTACACTTCTAACAGGATTTGAAAATGTACTAACCGTAGAAGATAATGAGTCATAGTATAAACAAAAGGTAGTCATCCTAGTTTTAATTTGTACCTATGGTTATTTCACAGATATAACACTTCCAGCTGTATTTTCTTTAATACATCAACTCTGAGTGTGCCAAATCTTCTTCTTCTTTTTCGTTCTCATTTTACATGTCGGAGGGTTCAGATCAGCAATCCTATATCTGATATGTACCGCGCAGTGGTTTCCAGATCAGGCAGCTCTTCATATACTGTTTGTTCTATAGGAAGGTTTTGGGGCTAGAGTTTTGTTCGCTTCTCTTGGTATAGTATGCAGGTTTGAAGGACATGCTAAATCAAAATATGATCAATCTTTTTAAAAACTCGACATGATTGCTCATATTCTTCTTTGTTTTCCTTTCTTTGTTTTACAAAACCTAATAAAATACTCAGACATAAGGATAGAGACACATTTATTATTCTGCATTCAAGAACAAATTCATACAAGTGCTCCTTCTTCCCTAATACCATTAGAGAATGGAATGGGGTTGCCTGAATCAGCCAGGAAAGCACAACGACTTATCATAGTTTAACTCATTGATTAACATGCATGACTAGATTGACCCATGAAATGCGTATGACGTAATTATCTTCTTTTTAAGATAACGTCTATAATATATAAGGTAAGATACTTCAACAGACCGGAACATGATTAAGTATGGATATCTCTCTCTCTCTCTCTCTATATATATATATATATATATATATATATATATATATATATATCGATGTTATTATGCACTTCTAATTGGTGTTTATAACTATTTTAATTTGATAGCCGTTTGTTCACTTTTCTATCTACGTAAATCTATTTTAAATATAGTAAATACTTCATGACCATTTCTCAACCAGCCACTTAGCAAAGGTCTTAAATCTACATTTATTATAGACCATTGGAATTTGCTTAGCCAGCAGCGGTGGTCATTTCTATAGTACCAGCCACAAGTAGGTCGCCTCAGCCTGAGACCCTTTTTAAATGCCGTCACTATTGTCAGGGGGGCAGTAATCCTTCATTGAATTTCCCAACATGCACCTTCCCGCTTTCCGAGACCTGCTCGATCACTATTGTGACCGCTGGGCCACTTGTACGGGTGGACAGTGGCCAGCATCTTGTGGGGGGGGGGGGAGGAGAATCGGAGCGCGGGCGTATGTGTAGGTGTTGACACTACACACCATTTCAACAGCACCACGCCCCACACACCCCAGCTTTTTATTTGTTCCATTTGAAGCACAGCACCCCAGACAGCCTAGACATCTTCTTATACACATACGCTTTCACAACAGATGAACAATATTTCAAACACCCTGACCATTATCCTACACGTGTGTACACATGCTTTGACCAACGTGTCAACACATCTGGGGGAAGACTGGACACGTCATATCAAAGAAAAATGTTCAATTGGTGGACAAAGGGGCAATGGTCACCTAGATCTATCTGATGTAAAAAAAAAAATTCTAACCCTTCTCCATTCACTCCACCGACCAGCAAAAATTAAGTAGCCATTCACACACCTATGCTGACCCATGGCCCTCGGGAAACGCCAGGCTATAATCTATAGAAAGCAAGGGAAGTGAAATTCTGCCCGCATTGACCCAGCTGGGCCTATAATAACACAATGTTAGACATAGTGTAGTGGAGTCCAGATACTAGCGTAGACCTAGTCAACGTATACTCTTACGTTATATATCTGAAGAAAAAAGATCCCCAACATTTTTTTTTATTAACCCATTAGACTGACAGTAATTAAGGCATGGGGGCTGTATTTAGGTTCAGCTGCTACTTTATTGTGATAATATTTCGTGTACAATGTTAATATGGATAGATAATTTAAAAACAACACAAGATACAGAAATTTTACAAAGAGAATTAGATGAATTACAAAAATGGGAATCAAATTGGAGCATGTCTTTCCACCCAGAAAAATGTCAGTTATTAAGAGTAACAAAAAAAAAAACTAAAACAAATTAATTCCACTTATCTTAGTCATGGTAAACCAGTAACACAGACTGAAAGCGCAAAATACCTAGGTGTTATAATAAATAAAAAACTGTCATGGAATCCCCATATTGATGAAACAATAAAAAAAAATCAAACAAAGCGTTAGGATTTATTAAAAGAAATTTCTATAAATCAAATAAGAACATAAAACTAAAATGTTATTCAACCTTGGTTAGGCCTAAAATAGAATATGCATCCTCTGTTTGGGACCCCTCAACTCAAGAAAACATTAAGAAACTAGAACAGACACAAAATAGAGCAGTGAGATTCATAACAAATCAATATTCACATTTGACCAGAGTAACACCTTTAGTAAAATCACTAAATTTAGAAAGCCTTCAGGACAGAAGTCTCAATAGTAAAGTAGCAATTATACATAAAACACTGAACCATAATCTCCAAATACAAAAACAAAACTTAATAAAATACTCAGAAAGACACAAAGATAAAGGCACACTCCTCATCCCATATGCTAGGACAAATCTGTACAAATGCTCTTTCTTCCCTAGTGCCATTAGAGCATGGAATGGTTTGCCTGAGCTAGCCAGGAAAACCAGTGACTTGGCAGAATTTAGGTCACTGGTAAATATGCATGACTGAATGCATGACGCGTAGGACGTAATAGTCCTCTTTTATTTATTTTTTTTTTGAAGTAACGTCTGTATTATATAAGATAAGAAGATAAGATAATTTCTTGTACAATGTTAACATGAATAGATTTTAGATATTATTATTAATATATCAATAGATATTAAAGATTATTATCTTATTTCACGAATTACTGACGCCCCATCAAAAGAGAAGATAATTAAGTCCTACGTGTATCCAAGTGTTAATCTTGCCCTTTATTTTTAATTAGAAACTTAAACTCTGTCAAGTTATTTAATTTTTTCCCTCGCTGATTCCAGCAGCCCGTTCCATGCTCTAATAGCACCAGAGAAGAAGGAGAACTTGGACGAATTTGTCCTAGCAAATGGAATAAGAAATGTGCCTTCATGTTTGTATCGTTTCAAATATAAATATTTTACTAAATTTATTTTCCGACGGTTATCAATTTATTTTCGATTTCCAAAGAAAGTTTAAAAAAAAAAAAAGAAGGCATAAAAAATCGTTTCAAAGTTGGCATTAAATCTGAGATTATATTTGACCAGATATAACGCCTGCGTGTGCTTCTCTATGAATTGCTTAGATGTTAATTAAACGGCAGTTCATAATATCTTCGCTGAAGAGTGGGCCTTGTATCACTTAAAGGGGGGAAACTCGCAGGATTCCACGGTCTGCCGAGCCCGGGGTCGAGTGTACACAAGTGAACTAAAACTGTTTCCCCGTGCTGGTTTCCCTATAGCGTTAACAGACGGATGATAATGGAGTGGCTAATACATAGGACACCACGTGTGAATAGGGCTGGGAGGAAGGGGGACCTCTGCAGTTCCAGCGTTATTCATGTGTCATGTTATGTACTGGCTTCTAGTAAAGAATATGATCTGTCCCATGCTCCACTGGAGCCTTAAAAAAAAAATTGTTGCTGGTTTGAAGATGAGGAAGTTAGAAGATAAAATACAAATGGACGCTTTCTTCCCGTCATGCCTTTGATAGTGTGGGGTATGTTCAAGGAACGACTTGGTCTAAAAACAAAAATTGTAACAATAAATAGGAATGACAAAATGCTTAGGGATACCAGGTATGCTACTTTGACGGGGGGGGGGGGGGGCTACTTCCTTAGAGCACAAAAGCAAATCTAGGCAAGTGAAGCTATATTTATTTTAATATTATTAATTTCTTGATTTAAATATTTAACGTTTTCACTTTTGAGTGTTGGTGTCGAATCACCTTCATAACATCAAAATAATGTTGAACACCATTTTTTTATCGACAGTTCAATGTTTTGTAAATATTCCCTCTGTTAGTTAACATTTTGTTTTTCATAGTCACAAAGTGGAACGTGGTCAAAAACGCAAGTCACAAACTAAATGAAAAAAACTAAACCATTCATTTCAAGCTAAGATCTCGCTCTTAGGATGTTGTGGCTTTTCTTTTTTTTTTCTTTTCAGTAACAAATTAAATATTAATTTTTAGTTGACTTTGTTATTTGAGCATAAAGTAGGAAATTAATTGTTTTGTCGTCGTTGTTTTTTTCTTGTACATAAAGTATTTGTTTCTGAATATCCCGGTATAGAATGGTGTGCTGGAACTTATTAACAAAACAGGGAGTTGTTACTAATTGAGCCTCTTATTGAACACGAACTACAATTGAACAATGTTATTTGACTGTGACAAACTAGATGGACATCTTGGCTCGAGAAACGTTTTCAAAACAATGAAGGAAAAATCGAGTAAATCGTTGCACTTTTTTTATTATTATTATTGGAGACGCGGTGGCTGAGCGGTAAAGCGCTTGGCTTCTGAATCGGGGGTCCCGGGTTCGAATCCCGGTGAAGGCTGGGATTTTTATTTCGGGATCCTTGGGCGCCTCTGAGTCCACCCAGCTCTAATGGGTACCTGACATTAGTTGGTGAAAAGTAAAGGCGGTTGGTCGTTGTGCTGGCCACATGACACCCTCGTTAACCGTAGGCCACGGAATCAGATGACCTTTACATCATCTGCCCTATAGACCACAAGGTCTGAAAGGGGAACTTTACTTTACTCTTTACTATTTATTACAGTCGTACTTCAAAAAAGAAGATAATTACGTCCTAAGCATTTCATGTGTCAATCTAGTCATACACAGTAATCAATGACCTAAACTCTGCTAATTTGTTGGTTTTCCTGACTGATGACTAACCTTTTCGATTCTCTAATGGCACTAGGGAAGAATGAGAGTTAGTTCTAGCGTATGGAATCAGAAATGTGCCTCTTAGTCTCTCATCTCATCTCATCTCTGCCTGTGCTCCCTACTGAGGCGTAGGCCACCAACCATAGTTCTCCAGTCATCTCGGTTCTGGGCGAGTCTCTCCAACTGTCCCCATGTCTTGCCCGTCTGCTTGGCATCTGATTCCATATCGCGGCGCCATGTATTACTGGGCACATCTCTAGACTATGTGAAGGATTTAAAAAAAAAAAAGAATAACTTTTACATATTGTATAACAGTAAAAGTCTACAATAAGAATAGATTGAGATATAGTCCAATGTTTTCCTAATTCAACAATCTACAAATTTAATGGTATAAAGATTTTGTCACAATTCCAAACATTATAATCACTTATCTTATCTTATAAACTACAGAGGTTACTTTAATCAACGACCCAAACTTTGCCAAGTCACTGTTCTTCCTGGCTGAATCAGGCAACCCAATGCCATGCTCTGATAAAATTTGAGAAGAAGGAGCATTTTTACTAATTTGTCCTAGCGTATGGAACAATAAAAGTTACATTTTTCACAGTTGTGAAAGAAATATCATGTTATCAATATATTCTTTCTTATGTTTTTTTATGCTATTGATTTTTTTTTGTTTCAATAAAAAGGATCGCATGTAGATTAGAATCAAAATAATTGACAAAAGCACTTAGTGAAAAAAAAACATACTAAGTGGACATTACTTGTTTGAATTTCCATATATATTATCTATTATCGAACACAAGATGCGAGAATGGCCACTCCACTGCATTGTTTTAATAAACTTGTCCCCAAAAGTTTCGTAACAGCAATGGTTCATTGAAATTATAATTTGAGATTTTCCCACACATGGAGGCTCCCACCATTTTTCACACTGACTTGGTGGTTAAAGCATTAAAATGTCGGGTTGTTGGTTTCAGTTTAATGCGAATATCCTCCAGCAGGGGAGACAACCTGATGACCAATGTTGTAGATAGGTGCTGTTTAGAACATCATTCTATCGATTATAAGAATGTCATGTAAATGTTAAATTTTTATTTCATTAGTAAAGTTTGAATATTTGTGTAACCCATGTCTACATGGCGATTAATGCAACAACGGAGGCATGTGTATAGCTTGATTTGTATAAAAAAATCATAAGATTCTTTAGTCTAATTAATGTGGTGTGTATTTTTCATACATTCTCACTAATACATTACTAATTAGTAATGAACTTAAAAAAAGGTACAAACTAATATAGCTACAGGAAACAAACCAACACCTCAATCTAGACTTCATGTGGTTACCTCCTAGCGTTGGGCCTACACAAGCCTTCAACAGAAACATAAACTTTTGGCGTTGTTTCTGTCAAGAATAACTTCTAATCTCAAACAAAGTTGTGCATTTTAATTCTTTAAAGTATAAATTTAAAAAAAAATAGAGAATTGTGATAATCCTTTTTTTTTAATTGATAAATAAATTGTGGTGTATTTTTTTAAAGTGCAACTATTGTAGACTAATAAGTCATTTCAAATTTTACCCTTTTTAAGTCAATAATATTAAAAACGAATAAAAAACAATGTGAGACATGCAGGATGGTATACATCATAATGATTATTACATTTAATTCAGTCTCTTTTATTCATAATCCATAATTTCACTAGAAGTATTTTTTTGAAGGATTACAGTATATATCTATTTTTTATATTTGTTCTGTATACTATTACAGTAGTAATCTGTCTATTGAATCACCAGTTAATATGGCCAGTCCCTTACTGGACCGCATCATAAAGAACTAACACCATTTGGTTACATGTTTGTTTGATCAGACCAGCCAATTAAGTGTATACAAAAGGATAGCGTCCAAATATCGTACCATTAAGCGGAATTATGTAAGCCCGGCACCCGGCCGTCCCCACCCTTTTAAACTTCCTCCCCCCCCCTCGCTCTTTATAGCTAGGTAAAACTCCTGAAGCTCGCAGACTACTTTACTGTCTTGCAAGTTTATGAAAATCAAAATGAAGTATATGTAAGAATACAGCCCCGAAACCAACCATGCGTGAGAATGCTCTGTCAAGCGTTCGCTCAAAGTGACTCCGATAGAAGCTCCGGCAGCGATCCGTATCCTTCAGGCAACTCCCGTGCGCGGAGGATCCACGCAGACAAAAGTTTGGTTTGTTGTTCTATCAAAGAGGACTTAAATAAAAGCAATAAAAAATGTTTGAATGTCCCGAACTATCGCCTTCCCACAGAAGCCTTTGGCATTGTAACTCTGCACTCTGCCTTTTAAACTGTTGCTCCCCCAAGGAGAGACCTCGGTTATGGATAATCCTCAGCTAAATTTTTTTTTTCGTTTTAACGTTGCATCCAGTTGTAGCGGTTACTTTGGTTAGTCTCAGAACGAGCAACCACTCATCCATATCGTATATCCACAGTCCGCGGAGCCACCGGAAAAAAAGAAAAATTAGAATATGAATATTGATATCATTTTGAGATTCAGCTATCAGGCGCTACCATCTTGAAGAGCGGGATCCTTACAAGACTAGGAGAAGCTTTTTTTTTTTTTTGAAATGTGATTCCTGTTAGATTAACTCTGAGGAAATATTCTAGACCTGAACAGAAAAATGGTACACATTTTAGATTTGACCTCTGTATTATATTTTTCCCAGCATGTGATTATTTGTATCTGGCCTCCACTATCTATCAAGAAGACACACATTTCAAAAGATTTTCACGTGCATAAATATTTTAAACGGATTAAAGATTGCCGTCGACAATGATGGAACGAACAGCTGGTTTTAGGATGTCCCAACATCTTTTCAGAGCGTTCCCATCGCCACATTCAACCAACATCCTCAACAGTAGCAGATGGGAAAGGCATCATGGGAAATGTATCATGGGAAGGATATCATGGGAAAGATATAATGTCAGTTTTCTTTGGCGAAGACAACATGAGACTGAACTGGCTTCCAAATTCTAGCTAGATGAAGAGTAGAGAAACTGGAGCAAAATTTTAAAAGGACTTTTGCGTCATGTAGATGGTCTTGTTCTCGCCTACGTTTTAGTCTTACGATGTTGAATTCTGATATAGATACTTGAAAATCTTGAGGGCAGTCCAAGTTTCATTGTTAGTGAGGTCAAGTTGACAGCTTTATATGGCCAGCACAACGACTACAGAGTTTACTATTATCAACAAATATCAAGGGAACCATGAAACTATTAGACATTTTTCAAATCCTCATTGAAATACGTTACGTACAATGACTCGAACTCTACATCCTTCAATAATAATAATAATAATAATACCTTCAAGGCCCTTGGCATTCCTAGGAACATTCTCGTTGCTTGTCAGAGGGCGGTACTGCTGCAGACCTGCCACATCACCAGAAAATTCCTCAGTGGAAACTGATAAAGGGACTACGATGAATTCTGTTTCCCTTCAACGAAACTCGACCCTGGCTGCGCCAGAGAAAGAATACTCGTTCTTTTATCATAATAATAATAATAATAATAATAATCTTTATTGTCCAATAGGATAATTTGTCTTACAATTTGTGCATTATACCAAACAAAACATTTATAACTATAAAGAGAAATAAAATGTTCATTCACACCAGACTCACTCACAATGTACATGTCAAAAGTTTACATCAGATTGTTTCTGTTTAATGATTTAATTGCCAGAGGAACAAAAGAGTTTTTGTGTCTGTTTGTCTTTGCTATCGGTGTCTTGTATCTCTTTTGTGATGGTAAAATCACAAAATCCTGATCCAAAGGGTGATTTCTTATTTCTAGAATCTTTTTAGATTTTGTAAGGATATTTGTCTCAAACAGCTGTCCA
>JADKLZ010003886.1:37585313-37597058 GCA_021533235.1 Biomphalaria straminea
TTGTTTTATGCCTTCTCTGCCTCTTGTCCTATGACGTCTCTGCCTCTTGTCCTATGACGTCTCTGCTTCATTTGTTCTGCATTCTCTCTTCTTGTCTTATGCTTTTTCTGCTTCTATTCCTCTTCTGACTCTGACTCTTTTCTTCTACCTTCTCTGTCGCTCTTCTTCTGATTCTATTTTATTCCCTTCCTTTCTTCTTGTTATTGTGTACATCTTAACTTCAGACTCTGGTCGTTTTGAGTTTTTTAACTCCAGACATGTAGTCTAACTAAACCCGTGTAGGCCTATCATTTCTTACTGCAGAACTTGACTCAAACTTCCACAAGCTTCTATTTAGACTCCAAACTTGTGTATTTGCATCTTTCAACTTCAACTGTTGATGTAGAAAACACAAGTGAGCTAATTAGATATTGAACACTATAGATCCACAACTCACACGTCTCTCTGCCATGGTATTCCTGCCTCCCACTGTCACTTCCTAGTTATAACCTTAAATGCCTTGGACTTATATTTAATCACGTTTGACTCTATGCATCCAATACAAACAAACTATCCACCATAGTTGTACTCGTGGTCAAGTCAGAGTCGTCAACAAATAGAAACAATGCAATGGCATTAACCTCAGCTACTTTCTATAAAAGCTCACTTGGGTTCGGCCTGGTGACATTCGAGGCTTGGGATCAAGGGATGTCATGTGTTTTCATAAGTAACAAAGGAATGAAAACGTTTTTAAAAAATAAAATAAGATATTCTGTAATTTATTAGCGTAGAAATAGAAGAGAACGAACTGTGTACGTATGTGTTCTGGCCAGAGTAAACGGTGCAAGGGAAGTAATCGTGCAAATATTTTTCACATTAATTGTATTTATTTGATTACTTCCCTTGCTGCTTAAAAAAAAGGAGAGGGGATGAAGAATCAATATAATTGTATTATAATCACATATATATTTCAAGAAAGTACATTGTAATTCCTGTTTTTTATTTACGACACTTGACTTTGTCAATAGGTAGCTAACTAGACAAATGTAGTTTTAAAATGTAGCACAATAATTTACGAAGATAGATTTACGATTGCGATTACAGATACACTATAACAAAAAACAAAAACAAAAATATTATTTCTATGTTAACTCCCTGAACCAAACCTTCACTAAACAATACACTAAACAACACTTGTATCTTACAAAGTAACAGTACAGAAACACACTCACGCACAGATCATTTCATACATTCCTTTTTTTTATCTTTATGCTTCTTTTCGGTTATTCCGGCCTCATATCACCGATATTAATGTTTTCAATTGTATATTATCAATTTCATGCCAGTACTTTTCTGAATATACATACAGTATGTTTGATGTTATCTCCTTTGTAAAGTTTCTGTTTTTGCATTTAATAGTATGAAAATCTTATACTAAAAGACTATGCATAAATATAAATATTAATTTAAAGTTCCATCGATACATAACAAGGTAACTCTTAGCTCTTATAATATCAAATATACTAAGTTTTTAACTAAGCATTCAAATCACATGGACAAGATAAACAACGTCTTAGTTGTTCATTATTCTTTTTTTTTTTTTAAGGGAGGTAGTAACTGCGGAGTTGCCAAGATCATCTATTTTGGTTATCTCCTCCTGTTAAAGCCATTGTTACCAAAAATAGAAACACTTCCCTGTGGATCGTTTCCACGTCAAGGCTTTGCTTTAATCCATCTTACGACATTCACTTGTCATCAATGTCAACGAATTTATTTGTCTTCTTATTAATACTATTTTGGCCCTTGTGGCAAATCAAAGCGGAACAGTGTGAAATAGAAGCATACAAAAAAAAAAGTGTTAATACTGGCATATTGACAATATGATAATAATACAACAAATTTCTTTCTCCCTCTCTCTCAACACACACACACACACTCACACACAGAGTGTAACAGAGATACACCTCTCAACACACACACACACACTCACACACAGAGTGTAACAGAGATACACAGAGTCTAGAAATTGGTTCCTCTTTGAATTGAAAGTCAACGGTCGTAACGTCTGTCTGGTGGTCTGCAGACTCAAATGATGAGCTTATCTGGTGGTCAGCCGAGGACTTCGATGTCATGTTTGGTAAATGTCTTTCAAACCCTTCTCCTCCCGGCCCCCCCCCCCCCCCAATGTTAGAAGATCGCTGCACACACCCAAGGCGTTACAACAGTGACACGTGTATCATCAACTCCCAAGAAATCTCAAGCACAGAATGGACAGTGTCGTACGAACGTTTGCCTCAATTGATGTCTTCAATACCACTTAGTAAGCCTATTGCTACCAAAGCCAAAGTACATTGTATTATATATTAAAAGTAAGTAAGTTCCCCTTCCAGACCTTGTGGTCTATAGGGCTGATGATGTAAAGGTCATCTGATTCTGTGGCTTACAGTTAACGAGGGTGTCATGTGGCCAGCACAATGATCGACCGCCTTTACTTTTTCCCCAACTAATGTCAGGCACCCATTAGAGCTGGGTGGACTCAGAGGCGCCCAAGGATCCTGAAATAAAAATCCCAGTTTTCACCAGGATTAGAACCCGGGACCCCCGATTCAGAAGCCAAGCGCTTTACCGATCAGCCACCGCACCTCCTGTTTTATATATTGGTTAATTAAAAAGTAAATTATAGAAAGATAAATAAGAAACAGCATTTTAATGAAGGCCTCCCCCTCCACATAAAAAAAACACACACTCGCTCCCATACACACATTCACACGCTTATTGGGCTAGAACCAACACACAGCCTACTATCACGTCTTGCACCAAGTCTCCAAAGCGAGGCCATAAAACAACAGCTGGAGTTATGTAACCTTAGTCCTAACGACCTGAAAGAGTTACCCCTGAAACACTCACGTTTTAGAATGCTTCGACCTTCGCTTGAAACCGAAACATTAAACAATCAATATTATATAGAAGACAAAAAAACAACTTTTTTTTAAATAAAAATACAAAAAAGGTTATATAATAATGAGAAGAGCCTCAAAATCACTGCCGTATCTGTCAATACTGTAAGGTTTATTTCCCCTTTTCTATATAAAACAAAATTAATGACTTGCTATCAATGAATTGATTCGTATTTGTCATTGAGTATGAATAATTATGTAACGCTTCAACTTGAGACCGGAAGCTGGGAAAAAACAATGTGTACAAATGTGTACCAGACAGACAGACGGACAGACAGACGGAGTGTGTTAGTGTAGGACAGAGTTGGTGTACGCTTTATAAAAGCTCACAATTTATCAACAGCATTTGTTGTTTTTTTTTTAATTAATTAATACTTAACCTCATTACGCATAGGTTACAATGTTTGCTGTCACCACTAGGCTACGTGATTGTGTATGTTCATTGCTTTGCTGAATCTGATATGTGTGCATAGATATAGGCATTGTAGTATTTATAGGATCGTTAATTACGTAAGTTTCTTAACCTTTGAAACATAAGCCAGTAGATTATAGACGGGTTGGAATGTTCCCTAGTACAGTAATACATTTCTTAAACAGTAGCGTCGATTATAAGATCGGTGCACTCTCAATGCTGACAGATGCATGTGTGTTATGTGTAAGAGTCCTGTGTGTTATGTGTAAGAGTCCTGTGTTTGATACAAAACAAAACAAACATTACAAAAACAGGAGCTAACGCAGCCAATGGCACAAACTGGGGAAGATACTCTTGGTCTGACACTGCCAGGGCTGACAGCTTCTCTGACTCTCGGCCCCTTTCCGGCTCTGTAGCTGCCACGGTGTTGAAGAGGACGCGGTGAATCAATATAAAGGCGGGGCTAGACGCGCCAGTCCCCGCCCACTGGCTTGCCATTAGCTAGTGCGGCTTATAGCACGTCTTTGACGAGGTTAGTCGAGCGCTCGTCGCTGTGGTGTGTGCGCGCGTTGCCTTATCTCGGCACTTGGTGAATGTCCCTTCCTTCTCTATGTAAACCAAATTCTGTACATACTCTAACAACGTAACTAACTAATCTGTGGCGTTTTCATTTCAGTTTCAAAATTTTAAAACAAAAAACAATAGTCGGAGTCTTGTCGTGATTTCTAACATAAAATTAATAACTGGTTCAGAACACGTTAGTCTAGTCTAGGTCTAGGGTTCAAATCTCTTCTTCGTTTCATGTGAGCATATTAGCAATGAATAAGCTTAGGCTTTAAACAATGTGAATTTCATTCTAGTAGTAACAGATGTAACCTGTGTTGTCGACACTTACAATGTCAAGATATGATACAATCATGTCCACGCCTTTGTCTACTTGTCGTATCGTAGTAATGCATGGTCAGATCTTAGCACTTTGAGTGACTTTGCACTCTGGTGGAGCCCAAGTTGACTAAACTCAATAACAAACGTCAACCATGGATTTATTCAGCTTTTAGGATTGACCTTAATTACAGATATAGTTGCTTTGAAATACTGCACTATTTAGTTTTAGTTCTCTTTAATCATATTTATGTAACTCGTTAAAAAACACATTCCGAAGCATTAACTTTTTAAAATAAAGAAATAGTTTATTGGTGTATACATTTTCCTTATTGTAGAATTTCTAGAAAAAAAATTATTATGCTTGGCAATTCATATTTGTCTCAAAATAGTATTAAGTCGCACTTTTATTCCTTGCCCCCCCCCCCCCCAATGTAATGCTTGAACGCCGGTCATAAAGTTGACATAGCTAAAGAACATTCGCACGGAGGTCCGGCCTCTAGCTAAAGGTTAACTTGAGTGGTAGGCCTCACGCGGGGGGCTCACGTATTGAACAATCTGTTTTCAAAGTTCTTGCAGAGACTCTTCTCCGTGTCCCTCTACTCAAAGGCTTAGCTCGTTGAGTCCATGTTATGTACAGCGTACATTTACACAATAGTACTGACACCAATGTTCTACCAGTCAACCAATAGTCTTTGTCTTCATTTACTCTAGTTTTCCTCTAGTCCTCCCTTCCACTCACCCCCCCCCCACACCTACACTTACACTTAAGTAACTACATTAACGGATCCTTATTAACGTCTCAGAGTCCACATTCAAGCTCCTCACACCCACCGCTACACACACACTAACTTAAAACCCACCAACGTCTCCCTCCCCCCTTTTCCCAAGTCTACGCAAGGAACTAAAGATTTGAAGCTTTGGAGTTTTCTTCTCATCCTCTGTGCATTGAGATCCATTCACTAGACTCGTGTTCTCTTTGCTTTCGGAATGAATGGCCCCAGCTATGATATCTGCCCTCGCAAGACGGCTCGAACTTTAACTGCTTTGACTGGTTCAGCCAAGCGTATATAGTGTACATAGATCTAGTGATTGGTAACTATCTCTCAAGATGAGTCTCTAATAAGCACTGTGCTTGGTGTACATGTCATGTGAACATATACTGTCACAAACTCCGGTTGTTTTTTGGATCGTTGGGGCACCACACATGATCTGTTGACAGCCTCTCTCCATTCCTCTCTGCCTGTTGCCAGGATTATATTCTCTTTTATTGACAAGCCCGCCCATTCATTAATGTTGTCTTCCTGCACTTCCTTTTGGCTGCCTCTCTTTCTTTCCCCTGGTACTTTTCCCTGCAGAAGTGTCTTATTTCTGTACAGTCTTAGCTTAGGATATTTGCGAGGGACAAAAATGGGGCCTCGATCGCCATTGTGGCCCTGTTTCGGATTTGATTGTTTGTGATGCTCTCTGTGTAAACGATACTCAGAAATGTTATGTAGCATCTAGATCACTTACTTCGTGAGATTGTGAGTTGTGGATTGTTTTTCATCAGACATATCATATCTGTCAATAACGTGGATTAAAGTAACTGAGGTAGCAGTGAGGGTGAAATGTTATTCACAGTAACGGGGTTGGAGGGTTTTGAGTCTTTTTCTCAATAACTTGATGCTGCCTCCTCGCTGCCTTGTAAAGTAAAAAGTAAAGTGCTCCTTTCAGAGATCTATAGGCTAGAATGCTAGATGGTATAATGATCATTTGGTTCTATGGCAAATGGTTAACGAGGGTGTTATGTGGCCAGCACAACGACCGACCGCTTCTACTTTCCCCAATAAAAGTCAGGTACCCGTTAGAGTTTGGGTGGACTCCGTGGCGCCTTAAAATCCCGAAATAAAAAAAAAATCTTGACCTCACCGTACTTTAACACACAGCCAACACGCCACCCCCCTCCCCTTGCAGTGTTGTGCGTATCTTTATATACTATCGTCATCTTGTTAGGTCAGAGGAACAATCGAATTCTGTTTCCATAATGGTGATGTGCGCAACAAGATATTTTTCTAACAACAGGAACACCATGGTTGTGTATTCAGGGGATAAAATATATCTAGATCAGTGGTTCTCATCCTTTTTAGCTCGGCAACCCCATTTTAGAATCCCTCACTCTGCTGCGGGGGGGCCCCCCCTCCCATACACACAGCAATAGAAGAATAGACAAATACAATCCATATTTTCGATGGTCATAGGCGACCCCAGGCAAATCCTCAATCGACCCCCAAGGGGGTCGCGAACCATAGGTTGATAACCCCTGATCTAGATACTTGAAATCATGTACGCTTGTAAAGCCTGACAATGCATGGACGTGTACACACAATGTACACATTTTATCATTGATTTTGATGTACACTGGTCAATAGTCTGCTCTGTATTTGTCTACCTTGCCAGTGGACTTGACTTGAATGCACTGTGGTCGTGAAGTCCTGGTCTAACAAGTTATGCGGAATATAAAAAAAAAACGTGGATATAGTGACTTTCTTTTTAGAAGCGGTCCAAATCTTTCAAAATCTTTGGTACATAAAATGCATAGAGCACAATGTGTCCAAAGGTTAAATGTCACTTTGCTTTTGAGCAGACGACCCTTCCCATCATCCTATGCATCAGTGTTCAACACTTCCTCTTTCTCTGAGCCAGCAAGGCGAATGTTATTATGGCAGCTCGTCTAGAATCACAGTTAGTCATCAGCTTCTGATTAAGTAAACACTATATGAGACTGTATTCACTACAGGATTATTCATATGAGCCAATTATTATCGTCAATGTAAAAAAAAAGAGGGGGGAGTTTTTTTTTGTTGTTTTTTTTTTGTCCGCAAAACCTTGATAAAAGTTAACAGTGATAAAAGTTAGCCGAGCGATGAAGTGAAAAAGTCTACCTGTCGTTGAGAGGTCTGGTACAGACACTGGAGACCTTGACTCATAGTTTACCCCCCCCCCTTTTTCCAGATTGAAATAAACACTAAATTGTGCATTTACTTGATTGGTTGAGGCTTTTACCCTTGAGATTCTTGACCAATGAGAACCTCTCTCTCTCTCTCTCTCTCTCTCTCTCTCTCTTTCTCTCACACACACACACACACTGGTGATGTATTCTCTCTCTCTCTCTCTCTCATTCTTTGTATCACATATACTTGTCTACTGTCTTTGATCCAGGTGATGCCATTCAATACACTTAAAATCTACCGTCATCGTGGGAGGTTCGCCTTTGCATTCCCGCCAACTGCAATGAACTCAATTCCATATGGCACACCACCGCGGGAAGAGTCCTCACTCACGTCTGTCTAACACTGTGGAGGCTACTAAAAAAATGTAGCAATATTAAAACAATACTGAGACTCCATCACATGGTATTAACAATATCAACATGGAAAACAAAAATGTTGCCCTATATGACTTTCCCCACAATTCCTCGTCCAGGGCCGGCCTTAGGCCACTGCAACCTATGCGGCTGCAGTGGGCCCCGCACTTTTATAGGCCCAGCATTGATTCTACGTATAAATTACTAAATTCAACCATTATAACTTATGACAGGTTTCCCGATTCTCTAGGAGCTGTTGGAAATCTGGAATTATTAAAATCTAGTCATAAAAATCTCATGAAAAATAGACAAGATTATTATCGTGAAGCTATATTCTACCAAATACCGCAAAACACCGTAAAAATTTTAGCTTACTTGTCCACTAATGAAAGATAGATTGCTTTCCCAAATTACTTTGTTGCTACTCAGAAAATGTTAACAATTCCCGGTAACTGTGGCATCTGATGAAAGCTTCTCGCGCCTCAAACTATTAAAAAACTACTTGAGGTCAATAATTCACGAGGATAGATTGAACAATTTGGCTATGATCTATGTAGGAAACAGAATTTTGATGATACACTGTATAACATCGCTACACGCAAGGCTCTTAAAGTTAACTTGATTGAAAGAATGAATAAAATGTAAATACGAATTTATTTCCTATTACAAACTCTAAATTTTCACTTATTATACCTATCCCTACCCAGACTAGGCCCACGTAATCCGTTTCGCATAGGGCCCCGCAATTGTTATGACCGGCCCTGCCCTCGTCAAACGTTGACGGTGTTGCTAAAACAATTAAAACTATTTCTATCTCAAAACTAAATGCCCGGATTCGAATTTCCAAACAATTAAAAAAGGACCGGTGCATGGAATCAATTCAGAAACACGAAATTATATAGGTCAGGGCCTATTAATAGCAACAAACTGTACGAAGCAGTGCAAGCTTTGGACGCCATAACAACATACTAACTATGGACTGTACACCAAATCTCCAAATGTCAGTCTCACAATGTTCTGGGATGGAGAGACAAAGATCAAAATATAGCGCGCGAGACTCGTTGACATTGATTATAATCATTAGCTGGAGCCATGCTAAACTTAACTTCTTCTGTCTTGCCGTTTGGCAATGTCTCTTGTCTAGTGAAAAAAAAAAAAACAAATACCACAAGTAGTTGTTAGAGTACGTCCGACAGTCAGAGATTTCGTTTTGTTGTGATAGAAAGTTCGATTATTGAATGTTTGTGGTGGGGAGGGAGCTGTGAGAGAGGGTGTGCGTGTGTGTGTGTGGGGGGCACGTTGAAAAAGAGAGCTGACCCTAAAAAAACCCGCGGTAAATCTCAAAAACATTCCTACGGTCCATACATCGACATTGCATTTCCGGTGCTGTGTCTGCCAATCATATTGTTAACGAGAATTGGCGGGATGTGACGGAGAAGCTGGGGGTGGGGTGATACGAAACGAAATGCGGCTAGCTTTTGACGCGCACACGATTCAAAGTTGAAAAGATTCAAAGTTGAAAAGAGAATCGAGCAAACTATTTATAACTAGAATATAAATAATACTAACAATAATAACAATACATTTTCATTGACATTACACTATTTCATAGCGTTAACAAAATAAATACGAAAACCAGGCTGGGCGAATAAAGCGACAATGAAAATTCAATGAAAATAGTGATATACAATGTCGTGATATCAGATGAAGAGGAGCGATAACTGACCTAATATGTATCTTCTTGACCTTGAACTTATCACACTGAATGGAAACAACTGACTCAAAAGATATCTTCATGACCTTGAACTTATCACCTTGAAAATTAAAAGATATCAAAAGATATCTTCATGACCTTGAACTTATCACCTTGAAAATTAACAGCTGACTTAATATATTTATTTCCGAGACCCTGAACTAGAGGGCGGTAGTGCTACAGACAAAGAGTTATCATGTCACTTGCAGATTCGTGAGAGAACATTTATAAGGGGAGAGTACAGTGAATTGTATTTCAATTTAATAACGCTCTGTCCAGGGAATGTCGTAGAATGTCATAGAATGTCTATTATGTAAATAATAATACGAATTTGGAATTTATTCTTAGGCTTTTAGCTGATTGGTTAACTCGTCATAAGGACGTTATTGGCACTTATGCAAGTGGATTATCAGATTTCGACAATCATACTCTAGAACCGGGGTCGGCAACCTACGGATCGCGAGCCACATGCGGCTCTTTGGGTGTGAAGCTGCGTCTCTTTACTTCCATACGCAAATAGCATTTATTTCATCAAAACATTTTTTTAGATAGTTCTGAATCGTTTAACAAGGATTAGGCACTGAATCAATCTCTCAGCCACTCGCCTTTCACCACACCCCTTCCCCATTACACGCATTGTCACTGTTGTCAGTCCGTCGGAAGCTCTCAGATGTCGTCGGATGTTTGTGTGTAGGTTTCAATTTGCCTTCGATGCAACACTAATTAGCATCTTCACCACCTGCTTTGTTGTTTCAAGTAAATGAGTAAGAAGCGATTATCTTCTTAAAGTTAGAAACAATCTACAATTATGTTAATCTGGAAAGCTATGCGGAACCACTAGAACTGGCACAAAAAGGCAAACCATTTACAGATGGTATGTCAAAGACTGTTTACTACTACTAATGAATTGTTTCGTGATTTCTAAAACAAAACAGAAACATTGAAACAAAAATCAAAGATTTGCCACTATCTGCTAAAACAGTGCAAGAAAGAAGAGCTACAATGTCTTCAAATGTAGCATATTTGCAGGTGGAAGATATTCAACTTTCTTCTGTCTTATCACTTGCTATGTATGCAAACGGGACATGAAGCTCTTTAAGATCGACACCAGCAACTGGGAAGAGGTGGCACAAGATAGATCCACTTGGAGAGAGAGCATAAAGGAGGGGTCTTTGATTGCAGATGCCATACACGACAGAAGCAGAAAGAAGGGTGAAAGTGCAACGGCGCCTGGTGACTACATATGCCCAACCTGCGATCGCAGCTGTGTATCAAGGATCGGCCTCTTTAGTCACACAAGAGCTTGCAAGGGGAAAAGATCGTCCCTAGAGACGTAAAATGCCACAGATCACTTGCTATAGATGAGTCTTGTGACACAAAGACTCGGCACAAGGTATATGTCTTCCCAAGGTCCAAAAGAAGAACTTCTAGGATTGCCACCACTCTAATGCCAAACTAGAATGGAAGATAAAGCACATGTCGTGCGGAAATGCCTCGATTTAAATAAAATCGTTTCAATAGCAACCTGATGGAGCCCGAAATATGACAGGAAAATAAAGGAGTGTCGCATATGCCATTCTAGGTTTATTTATGTATTTTTTTATTTATTAAGGCCACTTAGGAAAACCTAGAATCTGGGTTGATTGCTGTAAGGGTTTTGCCCGGGAGTTATTTATAGCTATCTAGACTTCTAGAATTCAAATCTATTGGTTGATTTAAAATAAAAAGACCTTTTTTTGAAAGAGTTAGCGCCAGCGAGAATAAGACGCGCCAGATTCAGTCTGGATCGAGTATTTTTTAATGATAGGTTGTGTTTCTAGTTTGCTCTGAAATATTATTGAAGAAAGAAGCCTTATTATTGTATTCTCATTTTATTAATATGTACCTTGTACATAAGCTGTACTTATGTTCTATTTAAATAAAGTTTCTAGAGTTTGTTTTCATCAAAGAATTACTTATTGTGAATCCTAGATCGTCATTTGTTCAACTGTTTTAATTCAAGTTAAAATCCCCGGCATCACAACTTCAACATAGAAGAACAACGTTGTGACAGGAGGAACAACGATTCTTCTTCGATGTTAAATAAAGCACGAGATTCTTTCATGTCACTGGATAATACTTAAGTAGCGCTTTGTGTCCAAACATTTCCTACCGAAAACGTTGTGGTCATACATTTGGTAGGCCTAATCAATATTGTTAACAGCAACTTGACGAATGCATCAATCACCATGAATTAGAGAACGACAAATAGTTACACAAATTTTTACTTTATGGTTAATACAAAAAAGAAATTCAATGAGCTACATTGAAGTCTGCAGGAAAAGAAACCCAGCCTATGTTTCGGTAGAACAATTGGTTTGTTTCATAAAAAAAAAAAAAAGATTTTGTGAGTACTATCTATAGTTGGCAAGAAAAA
>JADKLZ010003886.1:37598934-37622009 GCA_021533235.1 Biomphalaria straminea
CTCACTCGTTCTATCTCTTTCCTTCTTTTTGTTAGTCATTTTCTAACTTCTGTCTGTCTGTCTGACTGTCTGTCTGACTGTCTGTCTGTCTGTTTCAGTCTCTCTCACTCGTTCTCTTTCTTTCCTTCTTTTTGATACTAATGATAGTCATTTTCTAACTTCTGTCTGTCTGTCTCTCTCTGTGTCTTTCACTTGTTCTCTTTCTTTCGTTCTTTCTTTTGTTACTCATTTCTAACTTCTCTTTCTCTATGTCTGTCTCTGTCTCTCTCTCTCTCTTTCTCAGTAAACTGTCACAGCCATATCTTAAGCTGGATAAGCAATTATCTCTGTTTTACTTGACTGAAGGGCGCGGTCCTGGGTTCGAATCCTGGCGAAGACTGGGATTTTAAATTTCGGTATCTTTGTGCGCCTCTGAGTACACCCAGCAGAGTACCTGACAATAGTTGGGGAAAAGTAAAGGTGGTTGGACGTTGTGCTGGCCACATGACACCTTCGTTAACAGAAACAGATGACCTTTAGATCATCGGCCCTGTAGATCGCAAGGTCTGTAAGGGGAAACTTTTTTGTTGAGTTGACTAGATAATATCACATACTATCTTCA
Organism: Biomphalaria straminea; assembly: GCA_021533235.1. Classification (NCBI taxonomy): domain Eukaryota; kingdom Metazoa; phylum Mollusca; class Gastropoda; family Planorbidae; genus Biomphalaria; species Biomphalaria straminea. The sequence goes on from JADKLZ010003886.1 coordinate 37,599,536, forward strand.
CACTTCACACTAAATGTCATCACAAGCACACACAGACAGAGTACAACAACTAACTAGTGTGAAACCATGATGTCACCTTCCCTTATTCATCTCCTGGCAGTGTCTCCCTCTTTCAAGTGTACGCCTTTACTTAAAAAAGCGTTGACTGGGTTTTCTAGACGATTAAGGCTCAAAGCATTTCCCATTTAAAAGAGCCATTTTGACCTTGACCTTACACGACGTCACCAAGCGTCCACGACTCTTTGATCTCCGGTTTATGTCCGTGTGTGTGTGTGTTTTTTCGTGTGTGGAGTAGATACCTACATGCTACACACACACACACACGCTTTTGTCTTGGGTCTTTTTAAAGACTTATTCCTTCGCTATACTAAGAAACAATGCGTCCATATCATTACGTATTTAGACCTTTTAAACTGTTTTAACAGGTATATCTTTTGTTTCTAACGAGCTGGCCATTTTGGTTTTGTGTAATTGCAACAGTTAAAGAAAGAAAAGTTCAAAGACCTGTTTCTTGTGTTCAAAGTGACATCTTGATGTCTGATGTTCACGTGATGTGTGGTCATTACTCCCAACGTGTGATTTAGGTCAATGTGTATAAAGCTGTAAGGGCGGGAGGGGGGGTTGCGTCTAACAGAGCTACTAATGAGATCTTTGAGGTTTTTGTTGTTTATTTGAAGTGGAAGTCTCTCTGGCGTTTAATTTTGTTGTAAAGTGTTGGTTTGGATTAAAAGTTGGTGTTTCTCTTTTGTTGTTTACAAAGACAAAAGGCCGTTTGATTTTTCTTTTATACATTTTTTCAGAGCTTTTTTTTTATAAGACACTCAGGAGAGAGAGAGAGAGAGAGCGGGGGGGGGGGGATAACTTGTTAGTGATCATTAGAGAGGGAGAGAGAAGGATTATGAATAAGAGAGCGGGGGGGGGGGGGAAGTTCGAAAAGAGTTGGTCTCATGTTTATATTTCACAAATAAAGTGTCGACTGTTTCACAAATTCCATCCACTCAAATCTCTAATGACCATCATGGTATTGTAGGATACTCACGCGCTGGTTTTGTACGCGCTGGTTTTGTATTATTCATAGCATTTCCGCGCGTGATCTATATCGTCTGCCGTCCTAAGGTGTTCCAAATGTGATGGTGAAAAGTTGGGAGCTTCGGGATGTGTAGTTAAGGATAAAAAAAAATCGGAGAGGGGGGGGATGCTGGGGGGTCTCAAAGAATCGCAGTCTAAAACTCCTTTCCGTGACGTCACTGGAAAACCGGAAATTGCGCCATAAATATCTGCCGCCCCTGGCCCATCGGTATTGTCTAGTGCTATCCTAACCCTCCCACACCCTCGCTAAGTTTCCTCCGGGACGAGCGATATTTCTGATTGCTTTTTTATTCCCGCCTGTGCAAATCACTACGTAAGATTAATCTGCGTAAGCTGCGCCCTGGAATAAATCACGCCCGCAAACGGGCAAGACGGGGGAGAAAGCCTCGTAGACCTGTCCCCGCAGCGATCACTAAGACATCCCCCCCCCCCGCACGCTTTGGTGTCCAGTTTCCCATTAGTCTTGTTCGAGAGGGGGGGGTAGGAACCGAACACACTTCTGGTCACTAGTCGTATTCAAAACGCTGGCCTTGTTAATCCATCAGGGTTAATCTGGAAGTGGAGAGCGAATTTCTCGTTTTGTCTCACCACGTTGTCGCCCTTGTGTGTGCGCGAGTGTGTGTGTGTGTGTGCGCCATGAATCCTGGTGTCTCCGAGACCACATTTTATTTGTGTAGATTCGGATTGTAAAGATTCCCTGAACACATGCCCTTAACCCCAACTGTAAATTTATCCTGGGATACAGTAACTTCATCAGCTACCAACTTGACTCGAACATCATGGCAGTAACGTATGGTGTAAATCAAAACGCCGACAGTAATGATACGTACACAAGACCAGGTCGCCACCTTGCTACTAAATCTTGACCAAGAAAGGGAGTGTTGGGTCATCTTCTACATCTAGGGCCGGCTCTAAAAGTGATAATATGAGGCGAGAGTGTCACCCCTCACAGCTGAAATTTGACAAGCTTAAGTCTCTGTGGTTTCACGAAGAAGAGACATACGGAGACGAGGGAGAGGGGATACAATATTTCTGTTTTATTCATATACTATAAACCTATTTTGCATTAAGAAATGATGACTATACATGACTTGTAACTTACTATGGTAATTCTGCAAACAATTATATGGAAAAGACAAGGTGAACAAAAATATTGTGAAAAATTTGATAAGCTTTGAGGAGGACTCGAACTAGGAACCGACCTCCATCAGCTACCAGCGACTATGTTCCAGTCGAACATCTAGCTGGACTATCCAAGACCACCAAACAGTATTGTTATATTGCCCCGCTTCTAAATCCATGTTCAAAGAGCTACTTCAAAGAGCTAATCTAGATAAATTAATTTAAGTTAATATATCTCATCTTTGGACTCAAATATTCATGAACTTCCGTACCCGATTTGATTCTTTGAAATGAACTAAAGGTAAAAAAGGTCTCTGTAAAAGCCAATACAGAATAACGGAGGTTAAGACGCTAGATTGCCTTATCGTTCTTGAACCGCTACCTTACCAGACATCACCAAGAAGTCGAATTCTGCCCAATAAAGGTAGCTTCTGACGTAACTTCCGATCCAATATTTGTATCGCTGAAAAAGCTACAAGTCACAAGTGTGACAAGTCAAAAACTCGCGGACAGATTCGCTCAATTTTATCACAGCATTAATAATTATTTATTATTCTTTATTTATTCTTTTTTAATTATTTCTCCTTTCTATGCCCCATTTTACCTCAAACCCCACATATTTCCCCTTTACGCTATACTAAAGTCTACCTCATGGTCCATGACTGTCACCCCTCTTCGCTATCTCCCCTTGACCGGGGCAGACACCTTGGAGGGTCAATAGACGTGTGGCCTCGAATAATCTCTTTGATCAAGGAGAGGCGCGGGTATGGATAGAAGAAGGAACAATCCTACCCAGACTATGTAGACTATCAGTCGGACATCCGATCAAAGAGATTATTCGAGGCCACACGTCTATTGACCCTCCAAGGTGTGTCCCTTATTTCATTTATTCTTACTCTTAGAGGAATACCTGGTGGTGAGTTAAGCCTATCGTAAATCACAGTTCCATATTATCTAGCTCGTGTATATTTCATACTGGATATTATCATGTGTATTTTACTTATTTCATTTATATTTAATTTGTGCATTGTGTATTTCTCACTGTCGTAAGTAGGAAACTTAACCATTGCGCACGATCGTTTACTTTGATCTTTTGCGCCGGATGTCCGACTGATAGTCTACATAGTCTGGGTAGGATTGTTCCTTCTTCTATCCATACCCTCGCCTCTCCTTGATCAAAGAGATTATTCGAGGCCACACGTCTATTGACCCTTCAAGGTGTGTCCCTAATTTTTTTTTAAAGTATATATAAAGAAAAGAACTACACATTGAAGTCTTATATCTCTACTGTTAGATTCATTTCCCTTTTCAAAACGTAACAAATTTATTACCAGTGCTTAATTAATTAATTTGTAAATTCTTTTGATTGGTTTATGTTTAGTTAGGGGTCAATGAATAATTGTGCAAGGTTTCAACTTGATCCGAGAATGGGAGGTGGGAGAAATAACGTGTTCAAGATTTTGTACCAGACAGACAGACAGACAGAATGTGTTGATACAAATTTTGTATAAAAAAAAAGAGTGTTTTCTGTCTTGTTATTTCATTTCTTTGTTTCAAAGAAAAAGTTGACATCACAAACAAGTTTGTTGTTTTTAAAGACTGTGGACATCCCTTTTGATGGGGTCATGCATACACAAGCATTGATCTCCCAAACAGCAACAGTGGGGCCTCTATCCACGCTTCAAAGCGGCCTGACTTTAACCTTTCCTTGCCATTCCTAGTGTAAACGCTCACCTGGCCATGACGTGCTCGGCTCCAAGAGCCACTCTCTGAAGATAATCTGCGATTATGTATATGCATAATGCACTATTGCATGTTTAACCTATAAGTATTTACTACAGGGGGGGGGGTGTTTCTCTATTCCATAATTTGTCATAATTTAATATCTTCCTATCTCTCAGTTTCTACCTTTTTTCTTTTTTACTTTTTCTAACCCTTTCATCTTTTTTTTCTTTCTTTATTGCTTGATTTATTTAATTTATTTCTTTCTTCTTTTCTTTTTCTTTCCTGTTTTTTTTAAAAACTTCTTTCCATCTTTTTTTCTTTCTTTCTTTTTTTCATTTTCTTTATTGCCTTGAATTACTTTAATGAATTTCTTTCTTTCCTTCATTTCTTACCTTTGGTTCATTGTCTCTTAAACTTAGCATCCAGTTCTCTCTCCTTATCTTCTTCTCATCTTATATAATACAGACGTTACTTCAAAAAAAGAAGATGATTACGTCCTACGCGTCATGCATTCAGTCATGCATATTTTACCAGTGACTTAAATTCTGCCAAGTCACTGGTTTTCCTGGCTAGCTCAGGCAAACCATTCCATGCTCTAATGGTACTAGGGAAGAAAGAGCATTTGTACAGATTTGTCCTAGCATATGGGACGAGGAATGTGCCTTTATCTTTGTGTCTTTCTGAGTATTTTATTAAGTTTTGTTTTTGTATTTGGAGATTATGGTTCAGTGTTTTGTGTATAATTGCTACTTTACTCTCGGCTTTTGTTATCGCTTCTATCTTTACACTGATTCTGAAGTCAGATCACACCTGATGGAATAGCTCTTCTTGTTCAGGTGGGTGGCTGCATTTAGTTTTAGTGCGTTGTAGATAAGAGTCGACGGTGGTTCCACACCAACATGAGCATACCTAGCTAGATTAGCAAGAAAAACGCTTTTTGTCAAAAAGAGAGAAAAAGTTAACGCGTATAGTTTACTTTCCTACATCTCACTACATCAAGCCCCTCGACACCTCCTCCCTATTTGTCATGCTCGCCTTCTCGTCATGAAAATTCATGATCTGGGGGCTAACCAACCAACGCGCTCATCCACTCACTCCCCCCCCCCTCCATCTTTGCCTCCCTTCCCCGATTTTTTTTTCCTTTTCCCTCTCTTCAAGTCTTTTATGTTTCTTCGCACCCCCCCCCCCCCCCGTTTTTTTTCCTCCAAAAAAAAAAACTTTGACTTTCTCGTGTGTAGCCCCTTCGGTTTCAGTAACTGTCGCTTGGCTGCTGCCGCTGGGTTTGGAGGTAGAGGAGGAGCCGGTGGTGGTGGTGGTGCCGCTGCTAGTAAACTTACTCCAGCTGCACCAGTCGTGACGTAACGGGGCGGCCCCCCTCGCTATCAGATCTGGGCTCGACACCCCCTCGGATTGTCTTGCCTTGTCTTGTTAACACCATCTCGCTAAATCTGTGCAGCGGTGGATCTCGTCTCTCCTTACCGCGACTACGTTAACGAAAACACTAAATAAAAACAACTGTAAAATATATATATATATTTAAAAAACAACAACTTTTCGCTGTGGTTTAGTTGTAGATTTTGTAGATAGAGTATAGCGTGCATTACTTGCAGTGAGCAGTGATTTATTCTCTTAGCAGCAATTTTTATTGTGAGTGCTAGAAAAAAAATATTCAACGCGTGTTCTGCAAAGGGAGATAAATAATACAGTTTTTAAATTTTTGTATTTTAGAGTGATCTTTTCCTGAAGTAAGTTTTATTTGTGAATACGATCTTATGGTGCATTCCAAGATGTTGTCTGTAAGAAAATGTTAATTATAGTGTTGATTTTTTTCCCTTAAATTGTAATTGTTTTTCTTTACTAAAGCCAGCTTTAATGAACCGTTATTACATTTATCCATGCTTCGTATCTTACCAACAGGCGATCTCAATTAGCGAAACTTTTATACAATCAAATTTGTATAGCATTCGCATGGTCGCAATGTTTGGAACAGAGTGTATAAATCTGTTAGCTTTGTATTTTCTATTATGTTTTGTTATATATATATAATAATAGGCATGTATTCGAGTCCGAAGATTAGTGAGGAATACAGTGTTTCCCGTGGCTGTGCAGTCCCAGCTGTGACCTACATATTTTGCCACATCCAGGATATATATATCAGTGCAGTGAATAAGCCTTATTATTGTTAGGCGAATCCGCTTCGTCTAAATCTTTAATCTCAGTTAGTGTTTGGGTCAACAAACTTGAGTTATTTCACAGCACACTGTTGTCCCTGACGTGCTGGTTACCAGCTCGAGTTGTCCCGCATTCATTGTTTGGTTTTGATCTCATGGTCAACGGTTGTCATCGAAAACTCGTGGTCATTATGCTCGAGCACGCTCTGGTTGGCTGCGTCGAGTGTCCACCTCCGCCGCTCTCTCGTGGGGTGACCAAGCAGTTGTAATGTCTTGGACGGCGATGTCATCAACATCCCCCCCCCCCCCCCCATATCACCCTGGTGTTAATGACATGCATCACGCGCTGATGACGCATGTTTCTCAACTGACCGCGCTAAGGTGTGCAACAGTGACCACCGGTAATGTATTCTCCTGACTTAGTTGATGACACCTGTATCTCCGGTACAGCCCCAGTCACGGGCGAGAGGGGAATCTCGGCCAAACGTTACGTCTGCTGCGGTGGTCAGTGCGTGTCAGTGAGTGGCTAGGCTTCGTTGTGAAAACCATTTGTCCGGATTGACACGGTTGATTGACTTTTATGCTAATGATAGGGTCACACTCTACGACCTTATATAGTTTGTTTTTTTCCTTCTTTCTTTCAGTTTTAACTGTTTACATTGTAGAAAAGTTATATAGTCTATTCACCGTTAGGGCACCACACATGATCGGTCAAGAGTCTTTCTCCATTTCTTTTGCCTTTTGCCTTGGATAGAATTTCTTTTTCAATAACAGTATCTTAACTAGTTGTTTAAAACAACAACAACAACAACAAAGCCTTTCTGTTCAATGGCTGTTTCCCTTTAGGGATTTGAAAAATGTTCATGAACATATCTACAGAATAAGACGCTACAATAGAGTAGAGCACTGTCTCCCAAACCATTTCCTTAACGGAACACTTCGCACTTCGCACTTCTGAGTATTTAGTGGAACAATTGGCTTATTTTTTTAGAGAGTGGCCAATCGGTTAATTATTCCAGTAGTTCGCGGAACACCTGTTCAGGCCTCGCGGAACACATTTTGGGAAAACAATGGAGATGGAAAATGTAAATTTGAAAATGATTGAGTGGACACACGCCATTAGGTAGATAAATATGGCATTTGACCAAAGCTGACCACACCCGAAAAATTAATGCGACCAAAGCTGACCATACCCGAAAAATTAATGCGACTTTCTTTCTGCGCTAAAAGGAAATGAAATGCTGTAGAACTCTTGGAGTTTGGTCTTGGAGATGCAATGTTCTAGAAGGATCTGAACGACTTGTGGACGCATGCCAGGGGCCTCAACAAACTAAGTGTGACCAATGTGACTTTGTGGTGGGTACGTAGTTGCTACTGGTGAGGCTACCACTTATGAGATTTTTTTATAATCATGGTTAACTATTGGACTCGTGTCCGAATAGTTAAGTTCTAACGCTCTCATTAGTTTGCCTGCATTTTAAAACCAGCAGTTCGGTTCACCATACTTAACACTTTGGCGGTAATCTCCGTCTCGGTCACCATGTAGCAGAAGTGTACTGCATCCCCCCTCCCTTTTAAATCAATTCCCTCCCCCTCCCGCGAATGCATTGTCTCCACGAGTGTATCGTGTATTATGTCCTGAATTCTACAAATAATTCCTTAAAAGCTGCTCGCCGCTCATAAAAATATTAGGCGCTCGCAAAAAATTTTTTTTTTCACTTCTCGTATGATATTTCCCCCCTCCCCCCTGCATTAGAGAGACGCAGAGAGGACTTTTAATTTCTTAGCACCAAGAACGTCTTGGGAGACTCTGGAAGCAACCATTAGGGCGCCGTCCCACGGGAGTCCGGCAACCAATTCAAGACGCTCGGAGTTAATTATTGGACGGAACTCCTTCCATTTGTCCATTATCAGCAAGCCAGAGGTTGTCTTTATTCAATTGTTCTTCGGTTTAGGTTTTTGCGGTAATTTTGATTTTCGTAACTAGGTTTTTTTTTTCTTTTTGTTTCCTACTAATTGTTACCTTGAATGATAATGTCTCCGCCCAAGTCATCAGGTGAAAAGTGAAAAAGTGGGGTGGTGCTGGGGGTTAAAAGTGAACTTATTAAGTTTATTTTGTTATTTTTATTCTTAGCCACATGTGGGTTTTTTTTTCTTTCTTCTTTACTTTGAGTCTATAATACCAACAACATGTTGACTTAATGCATTGCGCTGTTTTGCTGGGCTGTGTTGGTTAGGTTGTAAATACCGAAATATTTGATAAATACTTTATCACGAGATAAAGATTTGATTTTTTGTTTCGTGTTCATAGCCATTCCTAAGTTCTAGTTTTGATTGTTGATGTTTGTTCTTTGTGAGCGAAATGTTCATACTTGTATTATTTACTTGAAATAATCTGTGCACAATTTTTTTTTTTTTTTTTTTTTTTGCAAAAAAAAAAAAAAAAAGGAAATGAATGTATTTCACAGTGTTTTCTAAATGCAAACTTTAAAATCCTTATTGTGATCAATTTAACAAAAAATATTTTGATATTTGACTTTACTTTAAGTTCATGTATAAAATAACTTTTGTACATAATCACTTAGATTAAAAATTCGGATACTTTAAAATTATTGTTGTAGATTTTATTTAAAAAAATAATAATAATTTGTTGGACATTCATTTATATAAGGTTAGGAAATAAACAAACAGCAAAGCACTATAATATGGCGCCGATCAACATCTTCGTTGGAATATATTAAATTCAACTTTTGAAATTGGCCTTCTTACTCTACATTTTTGTATGCGTTGGATTTGAACAAAAAAAAAATAAGTAGATGACAGCTAGTTCATCGGAACATAAGTTCACCTCTCCTCAATCGCCGGGCTTCAAGATACGCCTTTAATACATCTACATTTTGATCGCTAATAGAAATTACCTTGGGATATATCTCTATTTTCACTTGTATATTCTACTGACCAAAAAAAAAAAAAAAGAAGGTTGTGTCTTAAAGTATTCAGAGAAGTTAGAACTTGTTCGGAGTTGCTTCTAAAACGAGTGATCTTGGAAGTGAAATTAGACTGTACAAACCTACATAGATAGTTCCATGCATTGCTTTGAGCATTAAGGATGAATGGTCACGTCTAACATCATTAGCAGACATGGAGATGTTGTATTTAGGGGACAATGTCCACTACCGGTCAGGATATCGGCAATTTCAGTGCTCGCCCTATTCCAAGTACGACCTCCCTCCGTCCTGTGCCTACGCCTCTGGAATGGGCCAGGGGGCCGAGCCGCCCAGCTACCTCCCGCACGGGTTTGGTGGATATCCGTTTCAGCAGATGACTTCTTCGTGTATGGGATTTTTTCAGAGGCGCCCCGGGCGTATCAAAGGTGAGTAGAAATTTATTTCACCTTTTATTTTGTTTGCTCTCCGTTCAGGGCGCTGTGGCTGAGTTTCTTCCCTGAGGTCAATTTTGCACTCCCGTTTAGATATTGGTTTCTGTCGCCCTTATATGAAAGACACTTTTGTAGTTAGACCAATGATAAATTAAATGAAATCTCTTATTCAAAATTTTCTGAGCTTTATATAAACTCATTTTCTGTCAATTAGGTGTCAGCAGATGTTTAAATAGTAACATCGTAACAATAATTGCAATTTTCCTAAATGCGCACACACACAGACCTTCACTTATTCTCCTAATCTAGGTTTGGATCTAGAAATTGTGTGAAAAATCAAGAATCGTATGCAAGATTAAATATTCGTTTCTGATTATCTCCCCTGGAACTGTATTTTAGTTTTGCTGTAAAAGACAAAAACACTTCTCGAGAGGTAAAGTCACCTAACAACTTCCGTTGTCATAAGCAACAATCGACGCGTCAAAAGTGTGTATTAATAATACTTGACTGATACCAAACCGTCTTTGACAAACTGACAGATACCAAACCGTTTTTGGAACCACTTTGTTCTAATACTTTCCATATTTATGGTTTAAATCCAAATATCAACATTATTGCAATTACAATTTTATTTAAAGTTTGTTTAATGTGTGTTTTTTTTTTCTAATAAATTAACAACCCAATCAAAACGCGCCAATGCTTAAGGCTTGCTACGTCACGCTGGGCCGACTCTAAAGCCTTAAAAAAAAATTATTTTGCTATTGATCGACTTTCATCACTGAAATAAAATATTGAAAAAAAAAAAAAGATAATTGTATTCTTTTTTTTGTGGTCAAATTTAGTATAGAGTGAATATTGACCAGTGGTCAGATGATAAATTTAGTATTTACTGACCAGTTCAACTCTTGTCAAACTCTAATCTGCAAAACGTGCTCAGTGTTGCAAGATTTCAAATACCATATAAGCAATGTCTCATAAGACTCTAAGCTGCTGTAGACAATGTTTCTGTGATTTATAGTTGTTTTTCAGGGCCGGCCTAAGGCATAGGCAAACTAGGTAGCAGCATAGGGCATCTGATGGCTGGGCGGCCTCGCACAGAGCTCAGAAAGTTTGTTTATAGAAGAAATAGTGAAACTTAAGATGTTTTAGCTGGAGTAACGAGTTTTTAGATTAATGGCGTAATTTTTCTTTTTAAAATTTTCTATTTCCTGTGGGACCACTCAATTTTCTTCGCCTAGGTGTTGTTGCCGGTTGTTGACTTATAGGATACAAATTTCGGTAGATAACTAAACCGCTGTAGGCGTTTTAAATCTTAATTAATAAAATTAATAAAACTTGACATTACTAAGTGTTACTTAAATATTCTTCATTGTGAAGAATACTAAATATAGCTTTATGTATACTATAGAAAAAAAAATTAGTTGATATGAGATCAAATAAATGTACTAGACTTAAGTAATACTATTATAAAACAAAATCAAACTAACAAAATGATACAACCTTTCAGTCTTACGTTCTAGAGTCAAGAGTCCTCACTAAAACCAATGACGACATTGCCAATTATCTTGCATCATTTACAACCCATCGCTAACTTCTTCCCACCGTCACCATAGAAACACACACACACACACCATAGCAATAGACCCACCAATTATCTAGGGCCGGCCCTGATGTCATCTGTAGATGTAAAAATAATCGGACCTCTCTGTTCGGAAGCCAAGCGCTTTACCCACTGAGCCACCCGCGCCTCCAAATTTCTGTCAATAATGTCTGCGAAAAATATTCACCACATGGCCAAGGCAGTGTTTGAAGGAGTCAGTCTTACTACATGTGAAGGCATAGTGACCTAACGAGGTCATCTAAGTCCTTACTGAATGTATCGTTTGACACCTGGACCTTTGGGGTCCGTATTTTAAAATGTCACTTGTTGATTTGTTGACACAGTGCGCATTAGTTGTCAACATTTCTTGGCTAGGAAGCGCTTCTTACAAAGTTTATATCACTCTACAACTTCCCTCTCTGTCACATCTTTTCTCCCATCTTTTATCTCTCCTTCTCTCTCTCTCTCTCTTTCCTCCCTTCTCTTCTCACTGTCTTTTCTTTTCTGTATATTTGTTGTTTTTCCCCCTGTCCACTCGTTTTTTTTTTTTTCTATCTCTCTCTCTCTCTCTCTCTCTCTCTCTTTTCAATCCCGGCTCATCTTCCTGTTTCTCCGCCATCTTGACTCATTCACCGGGTCACTCGTGGCCCGGCAAAGGAAATATTCTTGTGATCGATTCCAATTCCTGAGCCGCCAGGCGAGACGGATGAAATTAGAGTACCATCGGGGGTGTCTTCTTTAGTGGAGTTGGAGGGAAGTGGGCTCACGGGTTTGAATTGTCGGCCAGCAGACGACGAGAAGGGAGATAATGCAGGACGTGTCAAGGGAGAGAACAATGGTGGAGGCTGGAATAGAAAACTAAGAGATAGCTACAGGTTAAAAGACCCATAGTGAACTGACCTACGAAACAAATAGTTGACTGACTTTGACAGACAGACGGACAAACAGGCGTACTAATCTGTAATTCGTATATATTAGTTTGATTATATTTTTAGTTATATCACATGTGGGAGGTGCAGTGGCCGAGTGATAAAGCGCTTGGATCTCGAACCGGTTCTCATGGGTTCAGATCATGCTGAAAACTGATTTTTTTACTTTCGGGATCTTTAGGGCAACTCTTGAATCTACCCACCTCTTATGGGTACCTGAGAAAAGGAAAGACGGTAGGTCGTTGTGCTGGCCACATGATACGCCGCTCGTGAACCTTGGGCCATTGAACCAGTTCACCTTTACACCTGTCCTATCGACCACTAGGTAAGAAGGGGGAACTTGACTTATACATAACATTTATTAAAGAATGCAATATCATGAGTGGCAAAGTCTTTAAACTAGATAGAAGTTATCAACCCACGCATGTGTTCAGATCTTTGTTAATAACGTTGAATACCAGAGCAAGTAAATAGTCTTGTGGCGCGCTTCTTGTGACTGAATGCGTCATGAGATTAGCAATGGCGTTAACTCAACTTCCGGTGTAAATTACGTCCTTAACAATGTGCCAGTCAGAAGGTAGACCAAAACAAAAGTTATATTATAGCTACAGTTTACTTTCACTGATCTGTCATTTTTATTTTGACATTTATAGTCTTTAGTTTTTATTTAATCCTATTTCTTTTTTATTAACTGGGTAAAAAGTGAAACAAGAATATAAAATAGGATATAATAATAATTTATTTATAATATATTTATATTATAACAAACAAAATTGTAGGCTCAAGGTGCTGTAAAAACATTACAAACACAAACATAGGACATGACAAACTAATCTAAAAAGTTCTTAACAGATAAGTCTTAATGTTCTTCTTACAAGTGGTGAAAAGTGAAAAGTGGTTCTCATATAACTTGTAAGAAGCTGAATGTTGAAATGGTCGAGATACAACCCTTGGTAGATAATAGCAGCACATTAACATTTTATTAACATTAAAAAAAAGTGAAATTAAACATGCCAAATAACAGAAGTCCTTCTTTATTTGAATATCCAAATATCACAATTAACTAAAAACAAAAGGTACTCTGAATTAAACCTATCGTCAACTATATCATAATTAAAAAAAAACAATATGAGCCACAAGGGATGAGTATAAAGGATTTGATTCTGGTACGCTAAAAAGTAGACAGAAATTAAAAAAAAGAAATTGTACATCTTAGAAGATACAACTCAAAAATTAGAAGAAAACTGCTCGTGTTCAAAGTGTTGCTGATGTTATTATATGAATTATAAATCTAATTCTAATTGTTATTATTATTATTATTATTATTATAGCTTTTATATAGCGCTACTTTCATGCTTATAGCATGCTCAGAGCGCTTTGGTCCAATCTCATTTGTGGACCAGTGGGGGGGAGGGGGTATCTAGGAGTTGGTTTCCCGTGCTGCCTTTGGGCGCTCAGTAAACACAACTCTGCCCGAGTCGGGTGTCGAACCTCGAGCCCCCTTCTAGGTAGCCAAGCAAGCCAAGCTCAAGCCGCACTTAGCCTCTCGACCACGCTTCCCACGCTTTGTTTCGTAAAGGTTCTAGATATTCCATAAAAAATAAATGCATAATTTCTTTGTTCTTTCTTTCTTTCTTTTTCTTTCTTTCGTTCTCTTTTCCTTACTATTGTTGTTTAGGTATTGTTACTCCATTCATATGTCTGCTATAAAAGTGCTACTTATTAATTGTTGTTTTAAATTATATTTAACTTATATGCATACTAAATAGATTTTTGTCTTTGTAAAACAAAAAGTACATACTTTTTTTTATATAAATGCAGTAGTTAATATAATAAAAAAAATACTCAATTAAATAATATAATTTTTTAAAATAAACTTGACCAAAAGAAAACAAAATTAACCTTTTGCATAAACGTGTTAAAAATATGCGAAATAGTAACCTTCTAAAAAGTCTTCCTTGTTTATGTTTTTTTTTTTTTACTATTAATAGTGAATAGTTGTGAAAATGGTGTATTTAAAAAGAAAAAACTGCATTGTTGATTTTAAAAATATAATTTTTCTATTTCAGAAAAGAAAAAAAATGATTGATTAATTTGTAAAACTAGATTGACCTAGGTACAGGTGTTGACGTATTCATCTTTTTTTTTTGAAGTAACTTCTGTATTTTATAAAAATAAGGAGATAAGTAGCAGTATTATTAGTAGTATTAATATTACATTGCTTCCCCGGACAAATGAATTCTGACATGTTTATATCTTGACCAAATTTATATTAGTTGCGCCAAGGGTGTTGTAACGCTTGGTCTGCTTTACCGACCTTCGAGCCTTTTTTTTTTTTTTAAGGGTACTTTTAATTTTAATTTTTTTTTTAAATTGACTATTTAAATGTTGACACGTTGAGGTCACGCCACACGACATCTACCTGGCCCTCCAGCAGACGACATTCAAACAAGGGCGAAATAGTCATGGAGGGGGGAAAAATAAGGAAATCTTGAACATTTATCAACCTCTCGGGTGCACTCCCCTCGACGCCCCCTAGCTGCGAGAATGGACTTCTGGGACGGGAAATGGCCAAACGGATCCTTGTGTATAAATGTTCGGAATGACCAATTGACGCCGTACGCGTTAGCCGTTGGAACTCTTAGACGTTTTTGTCCTATTACAATAGACGGTGTTCCTGGTGGATTCGGAATGAGAGGGAGGAGGGCGTCCTCCATGCCATACAACCCGTTGTAGGACTTCATCAGAAGTGTGTCCCATACAGCAGGCGGGCCCTAGGTTTTAATGCGGAGGCCTGCGGTCTGGTGATAGAGTCATTGTTGGTGGAGGCTGGCGCCCCGCGGTTTAACGAGCGAAGTGCGTAGAGATAGCGATGTTGTGCGGGAGTGTGAGTGTGTTTGTGTCTGCGTGTGTACAGGGACTTCAAATGGATGTTGTCGATTTCGATTTTAAAGTCCCCAGAGACCTCGTCCAAAAGGTGAAGTCAATTCTGAAAAGCGACAGGAAGAAATGGCTCTTGTTAGATGACCGAGTAAGATAAAGAGGAGAGAACTCTTTACGAAATATTTGATTTCACTTTAACATCACTGACCTAAACAAAATACAAAATGTTATTGTCGAGATGAAAAGTTACAAATCTGTTGAATTTAATTCCTGTTCACTTCTGCCAGTGTAGATGTTTCATAAAATGTTTCCAGGATGTAGCCTAAGTGTTACAAACAAGAATTCTAAATTTCTTTCAAGTGTTTCTTAAATTTATTTTTTATTTGGTCCTGCTTTAAAAAAACAATATATACAGGAGATAATAGCTTTCGTTCTTTTTTTTTTTTTTTTTTTTTGAAGTTTATTTTGAGAGTAAAAATATTAAATGTTTTAAAAAAAAAAGGGCATTGTTTAGTTTGAACTGCGCAGAGCTCTATTTCTGTTGAATTTTTACACAATGATTGTGTGCTAGCGGGTTTAGCGAGATTATATCAACTCTCTCCTCCTCCTGTCTGGTCTAAATCTTGTACGCTTCCCACGAGTTAATACTATTCACTCTATTACATTAACAACACATGGATCTATCAATAATTTAACCAAATAGTCAAGTAATTTTTTTTTTCATAGTTAATTATTCTAGTTTTAATATACTAAGCTAACTGGAGATAAAACCTTGCAATAAAGAGAAATATGGCAGCGATGAATGGTGCTTTCTCCCATTAGTGGGATCTATCCAACATGCATTATAGCAAGTGTATATAAGTAGCAAAGGGGGCGCGGTGGTCGAATAGTTAAGCGCCTGGCTTCCGAACCTGAGGTCCTGGGTTCGAATCCCGGTGAAGACTGGGATTTTGAATTTTGGGACTTTTAGGGCGCCCCTGAGTCTACCTAGCTCTAATGGGTACCTGACTTTAGTTGGGGAAAGTAAAGGCGTTTGGTCGTTGTACTGGCCACATGACACCCTGCCCCTTAACTTTGGCCAAAGAAACAGATGACCTTAACATCATCTGCCCCATAGATCGCAAGGTCTGTAAGGGGACACTTTACTTTACTTTTTATAAAAGTAGCAAGACCAAGAGAGAACACTCATGATTTATTGACAACAATGGGTGCAATGTTATTTAATATAAGCGAGGTTTTTTGGAAAGATTTTTTTCTTCATATTTAACTTGTTTCTTATTCTAAACGTAAAAACAATATTCTTTCTATGTGGAGAAAATCTCGAAAGTAAATTGAACGGTTCAAATGTAGAGAACATTGATGATTACGTCAGTTTTGAGAAATCACAAAATGTTTCTTTCCACATTCTCACTCCAATTGTCTTTATCTCCATGTTTACTCGCAGGTTTGATCCGCTTTTGTTCTTTCTTTCTTTGAGATTCACACAACGGGTTTACATAGGATGTAGTATATAACATGGTGACAAAAATTAATCGAGTTGTGGGCCTTAGACATTTCTGCCTAAGGTGTCACGAATCACAAAAAGTCGAACGGAACTGATCGTCTACAAATTTATTGTACTCTTAGGGCGTAAAGTTGTGAGATTTCGGATATGGCTCGCAGGCAGTAGTTTGAGCACCACTGAACTATGTTATACGTGAATGTTAGCCATGTACTAACAGCGCTCTCTATGTCTCTGACATGCCTAGAAAATGTCGAGATTAGAACAAAAAAAATTCTTAGATGTAATTTTGAATTGTTTTACTCGCCGAGGGCAATTATCAGGCGTGTGACGCAATTAGTTCCAACATAGGACATGCTGCAAAAAACTCTGGCGATCATGCCATGAAGGGTTAGCGTGGAAGATGCGCAGTTGCCGGTTGGCATGAAAAGTAGCCGGTATCTCATGTCCGAAACAATGGCCTTCGGTTCAGTGGTCTGTGTCTGAGATGGGTTTTGGCTTTCCCCACTTGATTAGCTCGCATTAGCCGGCCATTAGTTAGGATTAACTTGTAAATGAGTTATTTAATACACGAGATCACGTTTTCATTTGGCGTAACATTATTTTCTCTCTCTCTCTCTCTTTTTTTCTCTCTCTCTCTCTCTTTTCACTCACTCGCAAGTGTCTTTCTAGTATTCTCATTTGAAACTAAAGAAAGTCCGGTTGCTCCCTCCAAAATGACCGAACATAGAGGCATTCATAATGTAAAGGATTGTAGGTCAGTTGTAGTGGAAAACAGTCTTGCCATTATTTAAGTTACATAATGATCTCCCTTTCTTTAGGCTCAAACTCGTAACTGTACAAAAATTCAAAGGTCTACATATTACATTATGGGGCGCGGTGGCTGAGCGGTTAAGCGCTTGGCTTGGAACCTGGGATCCTGTGTTCGAATCTCGGTAAAGACTGTGATTTTGGATTTCGGAATTTTTAGGGCAATCCTGAGTCGACCCAACTCTAAGTATGTTTGGGAAAGTGCTGGCCACATGACTCTGAGCTCGTTAACTGTTGGCCAAAGAAACAGATGGTCTTAACATTATCTGCCCTGTAGATCGCAAGGTCTGAAAGTGGAACTTACTACTTTAATTATGTATTACATTCATTGATACGACAGTCAGACGTCGTAAAGCTAGAACATAAAATGTATATCTCAATATCTTAAATCCCACACTCTCCCCTTCATTACACAGCCAATGGACCTCATTCACCAAATGTAAATAAACACATTTAGTCACGTCATAATATTGATAAAATAGTGAAAATTGCGTATCACGTGACAGCCTTACGGATTGCGTAATTTGTATAGAACATATAGAGAAAATGTTGTTTGTTTACGTTTGGTGATTGAGGTCCATTAAATTAGTGTACAGCCTTTACTCTACTTAGAAACTTTATTTTCGCTTCTATGGTATTAAAAAAAACGTATAGATAGTCGACTTTGAAAACACAATAAAAAATAAAAAAAAGGTCTGAGTGTTTTGAATAAATTGAACTTGTGGTGTTTCAGTATTCTATCTGGCATACATCAGGTATTGTAAAATAGGCGTCGCGGAAGATGGTTATTGCCTTGAGCTTTTTAGTGAGCTCCTGACTCGCACTGACTTTTTAAAACTGTATTTATTTTGTGTTCATCAGAGAAAAAAAGAAAACGTTGGTCGACTTTCAAAGCATTTAGAATTAAAAAAAAAACTAGGTCTGAGTGATTTGAATAAATTGAACTTGTGGTGTTTCAACATTCTATGCAGAATAAAAGGGAGTGGCGGCGATATATATTATAGGCTGGGTGGGGGGGGGGCAGATAGAGAGAAAAAAAAATCATGGTTTAATAGAAAAAAAAAAAGAAGAAACAAGGGAGGATAACCACGAGAGGGAGAAAGTGTAATGACAGACAACTCCTGACACTCTATCCCAGACGATACTGATAGTGATTCTCCCACAGCTGCCTGTGAAATAGACTCAAATATTGAACCTCTTAAGTTAAGGCGCAACAGAGCAGCTTTAGAAGCCATTGAGAGATACAGAAGGTTGGAGGATGACCATCCAAATAAATTATTAACACAGAGAAATAGGAAAAACAATAAAAAAAAGCAAAGAACACTGATTCAAATTACTGACGAACTAGCCTTAAAACACCATCTACCCAATAACAGAGAAAAAATCACCAGATTCCCAAACATAACTCCTGGACTTAACTATAAACAACCAACAATTAAAACACATCTAATAAATAATACTCTGACAAAAGAATCAAATCCACTGGAGCTCAAAGTAGGCACGCTTGAAACAATTGAAAGCTATCCAAAAACAACCATCCATATATACACAGACGGATCAGCCTTCAAAGCCACCATCAATGCCGGTCTTGGTGCCTTCCTGGTCTTCCCCAAAAACATACACTTTGAAATAAGTGCACCCTGTGGCGACTACTGCTCAAACTTCCAAGCTGAAATTGAGGCAATTACCATAGCCTTGCAGACAGTCGAAAATAAATTACATGAAGGAATACAAGCACCATCAGATATTGTTGTCTTTACAGACTCACAATCCACTCTTCAAGCACTTAACAGCAGCACCACAAAAAGCCCAAGAGAGTTGACAACACTAAAAATGATAATACACCAGATGATGACCAATTTAAACATCAACATCATATTACAGTGGATCCCTGGACACATTGGTGTCATGGGAAATGAAAGGGCAGATAAGCTCTCAAAGGCAGGATCATCTATGGAACAACCAGATAGACCTGTCAACTACCTCACCCTAAGGTCAATGCTAATCAACAACTACAAAGAGGAGTGGCTTAACCAATGGGCAACAGGAAACACAGGCAGAGCCATGTACAAAGAAATGAACATGCCTAACAAACTGGACAGTATTAACTTCCTCCCCCGCAAAGAGCAATGTACAATCTTCCAACTAAGAACAGGACATACACCACATTTAAATTATCATCTCAATAAAATAAATCCCACACAACTCCCACTTTGTAGACACTGCTCCCACCCTTATGAAACTGTAAACCATATCCTTTTTGAATGCCCCCTCCTAATCCACCTTAGGCAGACCCTACTACCACTACAGCCCAACATAACCAACACCCTTTATGGCAGTGCTGAGCAACTGAAAAAAACAGCACAGTATTTTTCCTTGGCACAGTCTGCAAAAGAGCTGACAGCTCAGCAGTAAAAAGCTGGTTAGAAGAAGAAGAAGAAGAAGAAGAATACTGATAGTGATAGGGTTCGCGCATGGCGGAGCAGAACATCTTTAAATTATCACCACTGAAAGGTCGCCAGTGATACTCGGCTCGGTTATTGCAAGGGTTGCGAGGACGGGGGATGGCGTGGTGGCGTTAGCAGTGCGGCTTACGCGTTAGTCGGGGCACGAATGTCAGCCTAAGATGAAATTATCAAAGAAGAGTATCGTTTTCTTTTAGTTCATTTTCATCTAAAAACATAATTTTTTTAAAAAAAATTTAATGCCACTTTTTCATGCATGTGGCAGAAAAAAAGAGTTAATATACATGTTTATAAGAACGATATATTATATCCTTCATAATTGTCATTTGTCTGCCCCTGATTTGCTAATTACCAACATTTTCAGTGGTTGGGGATAATCATCAGAATTAACTCCCTTGATTCTATTTTTTTCTTCTTGCGTGTATTAATAGATAGCCCGGTGTCGGGTGTAAGCGGGATGATTTTTTTTAACGCCTCCGTCATTACGTGACGGGCGAAGAGCGTTTTGGGGGCGGGGGGGGGGGGGTGACATGCCATGTATGTAAGATATTTAATCGGTTCGGCACAGATTTTATTTTACCTTACTATTGACAAAACACTTGGAGGCTTAGGTGTTGAGAAATGTTAATAAGCTAGGAAGCTACATAAATGCGAAGAACCATTTAGGCGAACTGGAAGAAAGAGAGAAAAAGAGATACAATGTTATAGGCGACATCTTAATACACTAAACGATTGGTTACACCTTTGCACGTGAGAGTAAAGTCAGTTCCAATTTTTCTCGGAAATTTTGAGTGAATTTGAAAATTAAACTAGAAAATAAAAATTAAAAAAAAAAAGACAATAAAAAAACAAACGAAAAAAAAAGAAAGAAAAAGCTTATAGCAAACGTACTTGTATCAATTAGTTTGGGTCAGTCATTACATTTGTAATAGTCCCAGACTAACAATTTAAAAATAGGGAATGACCTTTAAACTCATCGCACAATCCTTCTCGGACCTCTCAAGCCAACACGGTAACCACTCTGCTAAGAGAGAGCTTATAAACATGGCAGATTGTAGAGTTATCTTCTGTTTCTATAGTCTCGTGCTATTGTTCATGTTTGTGTCCACTAAGACTCAGGTGACGACCTATAAAGGGGACTAACTCAGCTTATACTACTACTTAAGTCAATGAAAATTTCTTTCCCTTGTTCGAAATACCAAACTAAATAAATTATTACCAATAGTTAATTAGCTAATTTGCTTTTATTATTATTATTATTATTATTATTGATTCTTGTATTGCCAGGTAGAAGAAATAATTGTGCAAAATTTCCGAGATTGGGTGTGGGAGAAATAACGTGTACAAATCTTTTACCAGCCAAATATATGTTAAACTTTGTAAACAGAGTCTCAGATTAGACAGTTAAAGACCTTCCAGGAGCTGCATGACCCCTCTCCCCTCCCCACCACAGGCACCAAATGTCAGTACTGCACACAATTTACTTCAAAGTGTTTTAATAGATGATACATAGGGTGCCTGGTCGTGCGGTTTGCGCGTTGTTCTGTCGCCTCAATAGTCCCGGGTTCATACCCTGCTCGCTGCTACCCTCCCCCCCCCCACCTTCCCTTCGTTTCGAGTGAGGTTCGGACCAGGATGTAGATAATTTTCAATTAAAGGAACTTACGAAACGTAAAAAATTGAGCCGGGCAATGAAAACTTTACTGGTCATCTTGTGATAAAAAAAAAAAGAATTGATTGACTGACCGACTGACACCACTCTTCTTTAGCTATCTCACAAATACGAGACAAGTCCTTTGACAATTCAAACTTTCTAATCGACCAGTGGCTGATTTTCTTCCCATTTTAGGCTAAGTACAACTAATATTTAATAGCATAAACTAATACTAACTTTTTTCTTCAGATAAAACTGAATTGAACTCTTTCTCTCTCTCTCCCTATCTCTATTTTTATTGATATAACATTGTCATTATAGTGACATATAATTACAACAATATTTTTTTTACAGCTTTCACTCATTTGTTTTACTTGGTTCGATCCACACCCCCACCACCACACACCCACACCCACACGCCCTAACACACACACCCACACCCACACGCCCTAACACACATCCTTTTATTTCAAGCAAGCCAAATTCATAGCTTTAAAAGAGAGAAAAAATAACTTAATTCGCAAATCAATGTTACAGCCTGTACCGGAAAAAGCGGGACAGTTGACAACAGGATCAACCTCACCCTTACAATTAGTGGGTTTTATTCCAGACGCTTCTCCCCGCCCCCCCCCCCCCGGGGGGGGGTTCTCTCCATCATGTCACGGGTAAACTTTTTTTTTTTTAATTTTCTCTATTCTCCAAACTCACAGCCATGTTTGAGTCAGGGCCGGCCTGATGTGTTGTCGGAGCCCCACTCCCCCCATGTTGTTGTTTCGCTCTTTCAACTTGGCATCGATCTCTCGCAGACGACGGAAACGCGAGGACAACTGGTTTTGACGAGCATGAGTTAGAAATCAGCTTATCTGGGGGGCCCCTGCGGTTTGTCTTATCCGATCCAGGAGACCCTTCCAAATGAAACAGTACTGGCCCCTTTCCAAACACTCACAGCCCCCCCCCCCCGCTCCTCTTGGGGTATTGACCTGTATCGGGGTGTCATAGATTTTACTAGAAATGTGTTCCGCTGGCCTCTTTTTCGTTTCATCCAGGTCACCTTTGCACGTGATTGCCCCATCAGTATCATGTTTTTTATTCTTGCTCCACCCCTCCCTTTCCAAATACTCCCTCCCTTTCCAAACACCCCCTCCC
>JADKLZ010003886.1:37622019-37642286 GCA_021533235.1 Biomphalaria straminea
TTTCCAAACACCCCCCTCCCCCTTGCCTTCAAGTAATGAGGAGAGGAAAGAACTTTTATTTTTTATATTTTTGTTGTCACGGTTCAACTGCTCGTTTCCGAGGAATTGTGAGAGAGTGAGTACCCAGCATTCCCTGCCCCGTGTCTCTACACTTGCAGTTGTTGACAAAACTCCATTATGAAACATGTTTTCGCCAAGAGTGATTCCGCTTGTCCGTTTTTTTTTTTTTTCAAATAATATTTGGTTTTCTTTTCTTCTTCTGGTCTGTCCGTCTATCACGTGGTGTTGGTCCTTTTGGTGTTTTGACCAGAAGTGCCCATTTTGTTAAAAGTTTGTCTCCCGTGTGTTTGGTTCTTATGATGTGTGTGTGTGTGTGTTTGATTTTTATCCATTGCGTTTGAAATCAACGAACCGAGACTTATTCCTTCCACCACGCTGGTGTCCCCCCCCCCAACTCCGCAACATATGAACATACTCGTATTCCATAACTCATAACAGGTACATACATAAATCTAGCCAGCAACATTGTTTGGGAATATATCATAGCACTTTAAATCGCTAACCCCAAAACTTTTATCTGTCCCACGTGCATATGCCGTAATGTCATGTACAAAGTCATTTATAAGAGAAAAAAAATCAGACTTTGCTTATGTCCCCCTCCCTCCAGCACCAACTTCTACACTACATTCTATCTTTACACCCCGACCATCAAATTTAACAATGTATTTGTAGTATCGAGTCCAATATAATATGACATATATAATATACAACAGGAATGTCCTGCTATAGGATTTAAAGTTGTACATAGTTACAGATGACTGTCCTGCAAGAGGTTTTAAAGTTGTACATATGTACAGATGACTGTCCTGCAAGAGATTTTAAAGTTGTACATAGGTACAGATGACTGTCCTAAATGAGATTTGCGTTATAATTTTTATCATACAAACGATTTTCCGGTTGGGGGGGGGGGACTTCTTGAAAAAAAACATTACATTGAAATTGCCAGATCTCTACCTTACATAGTCATCGCTAGTGTCACTTGTTAGGCTCCTGTACAGCCGTGGCCTTCAATACGACGTCAAGCATCTTCCCTTACGCACACATACACACATACACACACACACATACACACCCACACACACCCTCACCCAAGTGTCACGTCCTGTAACGTATTCAATGTAGACTGGGAGTCACGTGAGATCACGTCACGGGATGACGCAAGAGCTGGCGAGGAATGTACAGACACAGGCTGTGTGAATTATGCGTGGTCGTGGTTAGTTTGGGTTAGGGTTAAGGCTGACAGGCTTACATAGCACTAGGGAGCGGAGTTGTGCGATTTAAAAATATTTTTTCCCTTCGCTTAATTGTCTAAAATCGTAATATGAAACACCAATTA
This sequence comes from Biomphalaria straminea, assembly GCA_021533235.1. NCBI lineage: Eukaryota > Metazoa > Mollusca > Gastropoda > Planorbidae > Biomphalaria > Biomphalaria straminea. The sequence goes on from JADKLZ010003886.1 coordinate 37,623,416, forward strand.
GAACTTAGTAAATCTAATTGTGTTCGTAGGGTCTAGATCTATATACCAATAAGTTGTATGTATAAAGAATATCTTGTATCTGGGTGTTTGGGCTCCATAGGTACCAGTCAGAAGAGTAGCTAAGAAATTGCCATCATTGGGGGCGGGGGGGATTTTCAAATTCTCCACCTCACTTCCCCCACCCTAGCTACGCCACAGATACCAGTGAGTGTAACCAGTGAGTGCTAAGAATCAAAATTTGATTCAAATTGTAAGGCCCGGTTAAAGGCCCTATATAGGCCTTATAGCCACAATTCTGTAATGTATCTAGCCTTATTTCTGCTACATGTACTGTTCCATACTACTTTCACGTGTATCGAAAGACTAAACTCTCAAGCGCTAGGCTGACCTGAAAATACCAAATCCTGCTTCCATTTGTGATCTCATGAGACCCCGATCGCACGTCCCGCCGTGATTGACAGCTTCTTGTCAACCCCCCTCCTCGATGCTGAATGTCACATTCTGTGGGCGTGGCCACTCCCATACAGCGCCGTTACCACACGGGTGGCATTTAGAGCGACACAGAGACTGTCGAAGTGGCGGGAAAATGGGCGGAGCTTCGGATCGTATCGATCATTGCCGAATGCTTCTACGACTTGTCCCGACAGGCAATCACTCGCTAAATCTTTTCTGGACTTTGACGATTCTTCTATATTTCAGAGAAATGAATATATATTTTTCTTCGTTTGTTTTGTTCGGTTTCTATGATCCGCGGGCCAGGTTTATCGCCGGCGGGCCATAGATGAAACTATATTCTGCTCATAGAATTAAGCATAAACCCTAGGTAGATAGATCTGCCTGCATGTGCGTCGAACTTTAAAAATGTGTGTGTTCTAGTAGATTAGGTTTAATACGATTATGACCGAAGGTCGCGGCGTGGCGAGTAAGTATCCAGTTTCCAACTGTCGTTTTTCCCTTGGGCTGGCATAAGCCTGTGTGGCGCAACTGATCTCGGTCATGCGTGACGAGAGCAGCCATTTGACCGAAGTCTGGTGGCGCTGCCCGCGCAGTAGGGTGGATCAAGTTCTTTTGGGTTGGTCACAAGAGTCCAAGAGATGACTGTGTAGCGACGCCTTCCCCCACCCCCTTTTCTCCGCTGTTACCTCGCCCGTCGGCTGATGCTTAGAGCTGTACGAATCCGTCAACCAAAACGGAAGAGTGAAAGGGAAGAGGCACCGAGGCCTCTAACGAGGGGGGAAAAATATCTCGCGATAGTGACATTACTGGAAGAAGATATCAAGTCTGTAACGTTTTGTTATTGTTATTTAAAAGTCTGTGGTCAGCGGTCAAGCGTCAATTCCGGAGTTGTGTTGTTGGTTGGCGAGTTCTTCATCCCTGCCGTCCTGGACTATCGGGATATCAAACGAACTTCGGAGCGAGGGTGACTTCCTCGGCTGCAAGCTCTCTGCCTGTGATCTTCTCTCAACCCGGTATGTGCGCGCGTGCGTGTGTGTAAGTGTGAATTTCAAGTCTACAAACGGAAGATCTAGGGAGGAAAAAAAAAATCTCGTCGCAACGTTTGTTTCCCCGAGTTCGGGATTCACTGGTCCGTGACCAGAACATCGTATGTGATGTGACAATATTCCCACCTCTTCTCCGCCCCCCCCTCCCTCCCCTGTCTTCAGGCGTCCTCTTTCAAGTTCAGTTTATTTTAGTTTGGACGGATTTATTTTTCCAGGCGAGCGAGCAACAAGACCATCTTCTTCCGCCAAAGTGTATTTCAGAGGGGGAGACTACTGCTTGCTACATAGCTCGTGTACTGGGGGCCATTTGTCACTCAGAGGCCACCAGTAGTTGTGTCGAGAGCTACGAACGTTGGAGGGGAAACTAGGCGACCTGTAAAAATCTCCAGCGCCGCAACACGCCGCGAATAAGAAATCGCTGAGACGGAACCTTACGCAGCGGACATCAGAGTAACATTACACCGCCGAGAAATTAGAAAATTAAAAAAAAAAATCAAAATTTGTACGTTCATCTAAATTATTTTCATTTTGCTAAAAAATTTTTTAGAAGTTCTATTTGATCTTGAACGGTTCTCGCGTTATCACTGGTAAACATCGAGGTTTTTTTTAGGATCTAACTCTATATCGAAGCTACAACCTGTGCGGGAAAACAGCCCGTACCACGTTGTGCAGTTGAAAGCAGATCGTATTTCATAGAAACTCCGAAAAAAAAAAGGATTTACGATTTTTTTTTTTTAAATTGTGAAATGTCACCGCGCCACAGCAGATAAGTTGTTCCTTTAATTATCAACATCACAATGGTGGCAAGTTCGCGAATCGTAATATCTCGCTGGAATATTTGGTTTTATTTCGCCCTCGTGTAGTTTCGTGGCGATGTTTATCTTTCGGAGTGCTTGTATGTGTTAAGCAGATTTCGCTCCACAATAGCGAGTCGGTAAAAGATAAATCTTCAACCTCTATTTTTTTCTCGCATATTATTCACAGGAATTCTTTAAAAAAAAAAAGACTTGAAATAATTTTGAGGAATTTCAAAAATTGGAATATTGTGTTCTTCTTTGATGACTTAATGTCTAGTTCAGTGCAGTGATCCTGAGCGCGATAAGAAGGCGCGCGCTAGGGCGTGTGTTTCTATTTTTAACTTTGGTGTGCAACAAAACTCACTCGCATACACGTACATTGGGAATATAGTCCAGTGAGTTTTTCTGTTTTAGTTCATGGCCGCCTTGGCCTGGGAGCGCATGCTGCCCAGGGGTTGCGGAGATAGCATGGGACCGGCCGGGAAGCGGTTCCACTCCCCGATGGAACTCACGGCCTACTGCTACCACCCGCCGCCCACACACCCCACGGCTCACCATCATCATCACCACCACCCGCATTCGATGGGCCACCCGGGCCACCCTGGACCGCACCCCGGGGCCCACCCGGCTCAAGGAATGATGGATTTTTACCATTCATGTAAGAGTAAGTGAATGACCTTTAGTGAAGTGCAGAAGGTTATTTTGTGTTTATTTTCTTAATTAAATGTGATTAAATATCAAATAATATGCATCACTCTTTACACCTGCCATATATCACTAGATTTACATTATATATCCATTGAATTCTAACTCTCCGTTGTTTATCGCCAGATTTGGAACCTTGAATTAAGTTAAACACTTATAAATCACCAAAGAATCCACTATTGTTTATTATATTACATTATCTTAATATCTTATATCAAACATACGTTTCCTAAAAAAAAAAAAAGATGATAATTACGTACTATACGTGTATTTCTAACTGAAAATGAACTTAGAATTTATATAATTAACAATGCTCCTTACCAGGCCTGGAATCTCTAGAGCAGGATATTAGTAGAACTATATCTTAGCTGTCTAATTTCTTATTGATGAACTTATTTCATGTCATATTCTGATATAGATTTTAGCAACGATATCGGTAAGACTAATCTACTCATCCAATTAGCTGATGAACTAAATTGAAAAGGAGAATTCAATTATATATTTTTATATTATTTTCCCCTTATGGTCTTTATTATCTGAAGATTTTATATCTTTTACAGTTAGACTTACATTAGGTGTAAATAATTTAAATGTATCGTTTATTGCGCTATACAGATTATGTAATGCATTTAAATTTTTTTTTGTGTGATGCCTATCTTTACACGTGTGTTTATTGCGTGAGGCCTATCTTTACACGTGTGTTCAGAACAGTTGTAACCTCTTATATTTTAGTTATCTATCAGTAGTTCATTTTTGTCTCTTATCGACTTCACTGTTGGTAGCCTTCTCATCTCAGTTGACAGAGTCTTGGCACTATTAGTGTCCATGTTTATCATGTATATATATATATATGTGCCAGGATATGGTAGTCTTATGGCTAGGTGTCTTGAGCTGTGTATCAACAACAACAACAACAACAAAATCGCAAATGTGTTGACTTCGTAAGTTTCGTACTGATTTCAAAGTGACTAATCCGTTTCTTTGTTTTGACCTAATCTACCGAGATGTTTATTAAAGAAACAGCAACCCTATATTTATGCTTATTTCCCCTGTGATATTTTCATCCTTAAACATACTTCATGTATAACGTTGACTCTAAAATACCTACTGCTTCTTTCTACATGTGGAACACAAAAATAATGAGAAGAACAACCGACTCATTAGTGTAATTGTTTCTATATATATATCTAAAATCAGAAATATTTACCTATAATAATAATTATTTTAGGTACGTGAATACAGTAGGTGTTAGTAGACGCGCATAACTGTCTAAATGTATTTAGTATTAAATTATAAATTGTTTGATACATTGCTAGACAAAGACAAAGACTGCTTTATTGTTCCGTATATATATTTATTGTGATTACAAGGATTCTTTTCTCCTGTACATTAGTTATTTCTGTAACTTTAATTATATTATTATATTATTTAAATTATTATTATCTTCTTTTGTTGATTAACGTCATTATTCCGGACTTTAAAACACACTTTTATCCTGCATTTATTAAAACACGAACAAGTCAAATGTTTCCCTTGACAATATTTATAGATACATGCAACATTCTACAGGCAACTTTTTAGTACAGGGCGCATATTCTACCACAACTGTCTTTTACAATGTTAAGTTCAACTTTCAGACCTTGTGGTCTATACTCTATAGGGCAGATGATGTAAAGTTCATCTGTTTATATGGCGTACGGTTAACGAGGGTGTCATGAGGCCAGCACAACGTCCAACCGCCTTTACTTTTCCCCAACTAATGTCAGGCACCCACTAGAGCTGGGTGCACAAAGATCCCGAAATTAAAAATCCTCACCAGGATTCGTGAACCCCCCGGTTCATAAGCAAAGCGTTTACCGCTTAGCCACCGCGCATGATCATCTTCTATATACAATGTATCTTATCTTATCTTATATAATACAGACGTTACTTCAAAAAAAGAAGATGATTACGTCCTAAGCGTTCTGCATAATGTATACTTCCTAGATCCAGTTTTACATTAACTATAACTGGCCCAAACAAAAATGTCTGCCTCTTCAGTTCTGTTGTTATTCACTTCTGAAAGACCAATATAGTATGATCTACATTTAATGACGTCGATCTCGGTACGCTTCTGATTTGTTGAGGAGTCATAGTCTGTTTCATTGAGTTTGCCTGCATCTCTTTTGATTTGTTTGTCAATGAATTAGCTTTTGTTTATTCTTTCATTTTAGCTAGTTTCTACCGCTACAAGCATGAACACATTCTATTTTTAAATTGCTACTAGATCTAGGACTTACTTCTGTTACGGTCGTTGCGCAGGATGGTGTGAATGACAAATGGTGCAAATTCGGGTACTGAATGGAAAGGGGTGTTAAAAAGAAGGAAGTATGAAAATATCCGCTTGAAGAGAGTTAAAGATATTATGTTTACGTTATTTGTACTAATATTAACTCTTTGATACCGAAATTATTTTCCAAGTTTGGGCGGAATTTATAGCTTTATTTATATCTGGATAGAATCAACGATGGGAGCTTCGTTGCGAGGTCAAAGAGTTAAAGTATTTCTAAATGAGAACCTGAGAGTATTTGTTTCTTTTTGAAGAGTCTTGTGTCTCAACAGCAGCACTCAATACAACACACTGGCAGTGGCTGGGCATGTCACACAAAAAGAACTATATATTTAAAACGTTGAGTTTTTCTCTGTTTTTTTTCCCCCACCCTTTGTCGTTATGTATAAACCAAATAAAAATAAACCCAGAATGCTACTGAATGTTTACTCAGAATAACAGAGTTTTTTAAAACAAAGTTTCATTCTTCATGTGTCAGGCATGTCCGACTTTCCTGTTGACTTCCTTTACAAATTGAACTTTAACAATTTGTCCAACTGTTTAGATTGGCATTAGGAAGTAATGAGCTTATAGTCTACTGGGAAATACAACGTGATGTTGTTGTTGTGTAATCTACCTTCAACAATATAACTTCATTGTGTCAATGGAGTTCTTTCCTTCCATTGTCCTCCGCGGTCAATTCAAACACTTAGCTCATTAATGCTTTACAAAAATTTGGCACAAGGATACTCTACAAAGATTTGGCGCAAGGAAACACTACAAAGATTTGGCGCAAGCATACATTACACATTTTTTTGAGCTATTGTGACATTTTGTGACAAATACAAATTACGTGTCATACAAACTTTTTTTTTATTTACTGTCGTCTTGCTAGGACCACCCGCCATTGGTCTGTAAATAATACAGGTATTGGAAACACAGCTATGTCATCAAGGTCATCTTGTTAATTAGGGCCTACTTCTGTCCTTGCGGAGAATAATACACTAGACATTCTGTCCATTTTTTATGAGGTCTCACTTATTAATGTCTAGATGAGTGTGTTATCAATTCAGTTATAACTTACCGTATTGTAACTAACATACCATAACTTTCTTCAACAAATCAACTTGTTTAATAATGAATGGAAACGGAAGGCATTAGTGTTCTCAAGTCTGGTCGTGTTTGGAATTTAACATTGCACGAAGGGGGATCATGGCCGCCCCCCCCCACACACACAGACTCAACATGACTGATTGTGACCTGAGGTGCTACTAAAAATAATTATTTACTATTTTTGCGAAGACGTACAAGAATTGAACCCTGGTGAAGACTGGGACTTTTTATTTAGGGATCTTTAGAGCCCCTCTAATTGGTGCCTTACATTAGTTGAGGTAAAGTAAAGGCGATTTGTCGTTGTGCTACCGGAATAATTAGTAAAAGAATAAAAAGAGTTCCGCTAAAAACTCAGAATAGGCGAAGTGTTACATTAAGGAAAAGGTTTGGGAATCACTGTTTTACTTCCTGTCCTATAAATTGCATGGTCTGAAATTGGAACTTTATGAGGCCCAGTGAAACATCAAACTTTGAGAATCAGTGAAAAGTGATCCCGCGACTTGTCGCGGAGAAAAAAAAACAAAACTGATGTCGTCTGGCTTCGAACCTATTCATCTGTCACACACTTTAGCTTCAGTTCTGCTCAAATACAGAAATGGCCGACCAACAAAATAAACGTGATTCAACCTCCTCAGCTTTCTAGCCCCTAAAACTTTCAAGAGTTTCTCCACTGGAGCGTGACCAAGTCACGTGTCACGAAATGATCACTTTATTTGTTCGTATTCTCTACTTAGTAGTACACACGAAGAGAGAGAGAGAGAGAGAGAGATAGAGAGAGAATAGAAAGGTACGGAGGGGAATAGACAAGAAATAAGGCTTGAGGTTTAGTCTCCGTGTGTCGGGTCGCGAATGTCAGTCTTGAGAGACTCCAAATAACGAGACAGGGCAACGAGAGACTGGAATTGTGAGACAGTTTGTACTGTGTTGATAGGACTAGCATAATGTTGAACACAATGAGGGATGTTGGAAGGCTGTTATTACGTGGCGTTGCTCTGATGTCATGTCATCCCAGGTTAAGTCACTAATGTACAGCTTTGGACGTTAGGTAAAAGCCGTTCAGTGCAGCTTATGTATTCACGAATAATGACTCTTTAGTTGACGAGAATATGCTAGTGCAGTAACGTTGTACTTCTGAAAAAAATATAAAGTTTAGTCACGTCGTATCCATACAATTTAAATAGTTGAATTTCTGGGACACCAATCAGAGTTGTTGTCCATACAATTAAAATAATCCAATTTCTGGGACAGTAATCAGAATTATCCATAACAGTGAAATAGTTCACTCTGTGGGGACACCTATCGGAGTATAGTCGTAACGGAAGTAGAACACAGGAAGTCTTGACATTAACATACCGAGAGAGTCTCTTATTTCTTACATAGCGTAATGTTTGGGCATAGATGACCTGAAAACACACACACACACACACTAGAACATAGTTCTGTTGATATTCGTCGCGTTTTATTAACTTCTTATTTTTGGGAGCTACTTGTGGTCTGTTTCGTGAGAACTTCATCTGATAACACTTTCAGGCGCAGAGGGGGGGGGGGATATATTTCTTAATTTGATTGCTGGGACAAAGACATACACAAACCCGTTTTCTCCCAGTGAGCCATTCGATAAAGCTTAAAGTTGTGTGAGCCGGCTTAGGAAATGATGTATTAGTTAAACTGAGAATTATGCTCTACATGAGATGCTGGTCTAACGTAATCTACCTAGGAAGTTAAGAATCGTAACAGTACCCAGTGTCAAAGTACAAGATCATTTAGTGAGATAAGTCATTATTTTTGTAAACATTTTCTCTGCGTTCTTGATCCTTGGTGTCTCTGTTTTATCATTTCTGAAAGTTACTTTGGTGTTAGGACATCTATTCCATAAAACTATCTAGACCTATCTAATAAGGTCTCCAGTGTTAAGACATCTATCGCTTAATTATAGTCTCTAGTGTTAAGACATCTATTACATAAACTCTTTAGTGTTAAGAAATATACCCCATTAACTCTCTGGACCTATCTAATAAAGTTTCTAGTGTTAAGTCATCTATCACATTAACTCTCTTGTGTTAAGAAATATATCCCATAAGCTCTTTTATGTTAAATCATACATCCCATAAACTCTATTATAGCGTTAAGGCATGTTTTTTTTTTTTTTTTTTTTTTTTTTTTTTTTTTTTTTTCAGATTATACATTTGTTTACAATAACACACAAGACAAACAAGTTAAACATATCTACATCTAGACCATATAATACTGTTCAGCATTGAAAGTTATTGAGGGGTAGTATATAGTTCATGATTAAATACACTGTAATGTTGTAATATACCTGCTGGAGTTAATAAATTATAAAGTCATAGTTGCAGATATAGGAATATTAGCGGGTTGTCAAAACCAGCTCAGTTTTTCCATGTTCTTTACAAAGAGCGAAGATCCAAAATTGTTTATAGCTGTCACTAATTTTGTTGATGTGTTTACCTGCTGACAGATGAGGCATTCAAGTCCAAATCCTATAATACTGTTGAGCGGACAAGGCATGTATCCCATAAAGTCACTAGTGTTAGACATCTGCCCCACAAAAACCTTGCAATAACTGTGCAATATATCATGCGTATGTGTAAAATAAAAAGGGTGGAGGAAGAAAAGGACGCGGGATTAACCTCTAAATTATTTCGCCTTCAGTCAATGAAGAGTTCTAACAACAAACTTCCTGAAGCTTCTACTTCCCTTTTGTTTTCAACACTAGTGTCTTACCTACATTGAATTTTTTTGTCGCGGAAGTCTTTGAGCTAGCGGTGGCATAAGTTGACGTCTGAATTAATTTTTTTTTCTCTTTAAAAAAATAAAAAATAAAAATTCCCGTGTTTATAAAGGGAGGAAAGGGGTACTGTGTTATTCCGGAAGTTTATATTAACCACAAACAACACCTTCACCCAAGTTTAACCAAAAAAAAAAAAGGCATCACCTTTTGGGGTCTAAACAAACCGTCTCCGCCCCTGCTGACTAGTTAGCGAGTCTCCCAGCATTTGTTTTTATTTTTGAACAGAGAAGAAAGCGCGACAATGGAGCGATAGAAGCCGATGTCAATTCGCGTCATCAATATTTCAGGCTATTTTCCCGCTGCGACAAAGCGGTCGGCAGTGTTGTTGTTACGTTACCTGTCCAACCGGGCGATCACTATCGAAAACTCCGGCACTTGCAATTTTAATTAACTCCGACTGTATGAAAGTCATTCTTTCTCTTTAGTCATCCCCACCCTCCTAACCCCTTCCCTCCTGCTTCTCTTTTTGTCCCGCTTTTTTTTCTTTCTTTTTTTCTTTCTGCATCTAACTTGTTGTCGTCCTGTCTACTTTACAGTGTTAAGTCCGCGTACCTTATAGCGCAGACGTGACCTCATTAATAATTGACCAGTTCAAGAATCGGTCAATAAAGGGGGGGCCCTGGGGGGGGGGAGAAAAAGGAATGTTGGGAGTTCGAATCGGTTGCTTGAACAAACAGTAGCGGATGTGTTAGATCTAGTCTACAGGCAGGAACTGACAGTCACAGCTAGACTTTTAAGACATTTCTAGTTTATTTAGGATAAGGAGCCATTTGGCAAGAGAAAGAAGTATGTCGTGAAAATGTTATATTTATAGTTTTAGTTCATCTGGTTAAATTCCAAGTGTTGTGGTAAATTGGAAATATAAAACTAATGGTGAAATAAATGTATATCTAATTCAGTAAATTAGTGGATTGCAGCTCCAAACAGATAGTACAACTAAACAGATTAAATGAAGTACAGTTTCCCTTAAAAACCTTATAATCAGGATAGAGAGATGACGTAAATGACATCCGTTTGTGTGGCCCACGGTTAACGAGGGTGTCATGTGACCAGAACATCGACCGACCGCCTTTACTTGTCCCCAACTACTGCTAGGTACCCATTAGAGCAGGGTTGACTCAGAGGCGCCCAAAGATGTAGGCGTATTATATTTTTCTTATTGTAAAACAATTCCTATTTTATATACACTTCCTTTGGGAATAAGGCTCGAGGTATAACATTTATCAACAATAACAATATTGCACAGATTCAATTTTAGATGAGATATAGATCTAATAGCAACACATTAATACAAAATGCAACTCACTACAAAACACTTCTTACTCTCTCGCGTCTCTGTGTTGTGTCTTACATGTTCATTATATTCTTTAGGATGTATCACAGTTAGGATGTAAAATAGTATAAATAAAACGTCCTTAATATGCGTTATTACAGACCAGCTGGTGGTTTCATCATTCTGCATAAAAAACAACAACAACAAAAATCGCTTTCTTTCATCATTGTAACCTAGGAAACACACACACACTAATAACACCCGCTTAAAAAAATTATGCCTAATGCTTCGATTCCTAGATCGTTTTCTTGCATACTTAAAACACTGGTGTCTAGAAGTTCTATGGACTGTACTGGTCTTTGTGCTGAAAAGTCATCAAAAAGGATTCTCTAGTTCTCTAGCACTGGCCTCTACATTTTTGTGTGTAATGTCGGGACCGGATGAAATAACAATTTAATAATAACAATAATTTATATTCTTCAGCTTTACTTATCCTTAAATCTGTTGGGGAAACACACAGGATCTGTTCAACGTCTCTTTCCTTTCTGCCTTTTGCCTTAGATAGAATTTTCTTTTAATGTCACGCCAGTCCATTCTTTTATGTTGTGGCTTTCTCTGTCTTCTAATTTGTTCCTGGTACTGTTACCTGAAGGAAGGTCTTTGTGAGCCCTGACCTGGGGACCTTGTGATATGACCATAGGGCTTAAATTGCATTTTTCGACAACAGTTAGCAGTTCATTGTAGGGTCCAAACAGGACAGGATAAAAAATTGATATATATATATATATATATTTAAAAAGTCCCCATTAGGGACGACTGTTGTAAGTGTGGGTGTTGCAGTTGCACAAAAAAAAATTAAATTGTTCTTATACCAACAAATGTGTAAAAGAATGAAAGTGGATGGAAAATGCTTTCTAACAACACCAAATTTATTGGTTCAAAAGTTATTGTGATTTTAAGTTTGTCCGAAGTCTCCTGACATCCGATGGACTTTATATAGAGAAATAAAAAAACAAAGTGAAGCAATTTTTATAATGTGACTATTTCAAAAACTATTGTGAATAAATTTACGAAAGTATATAACCAATTGTACAGTTGCAAAGGAGGAATTTTTACTTTATAAGTGGCAAATCAAAATGAAATTAAATTTAGTTCGATGCGAGAAACTTAGCTGGTTATCATTAGGCGTGAGTTTACCGAGCTCATCAGTATTCTACGGCGATTTGATATTCGAAGACAGATATAGTAATTATTTAATGTGTGTGCGTGCTCTGGTGTGTTCTCACTCATTCAGTCATTCTCACCTTTGGAGTTGTTGTTTTAAAAAAAAGCGCAAATAGCACATTCAGATATAGTATTTAAAAAAAAGAGATTCAACAACATTCCTGAAATGTATTTGGGAATTCATAATCAGTGCTACCATAATTTAACATTAACTTTTAGAATATTTTCTGAGACGTTGTGACGTACTGATATGTAACAGGAAACACTGCTGGCTACCTAGAATCCTGTGTCGTCAATAATAGATGTGAGTATATATTGGTGTGAAAGTTGAATGGAGACTAGCAAGAGACATGAGATAGAAAAGACCTGTTTTTATAAGTTTTTTTTTATATAAATATCTACATACGAGTTGAATTAGTTTACAACTATAAATAAAAGAGAGATTCAGTTTCGTATTCAAACAAACAGGTCTATATTTATTTCAAGTTCGACATTTATAATTCAATACGCATGTCAGATTAGTTGTACTAGATGATTTAATTGAGCTACAAACGAACGAACGGGTAATCACTGTCATGAAATAAACTTCTACAATGAACCCGCGAGGAAAATATATAACAATATTGGCCTTCAACAATCTAGAAGTAAAACTAAACAGTTTATATGCATCAGAAGCATTTAACGTCTCGAGAGACAATCTTTTTACATATGTATAGTAATTTTTTTTTCAATTTGATTCCAGCCTTAAACAAGTAGATTGAAAAACGCCAATTTTATGGAAAAAAAAACAACAAAATTAATAATATCATTTCTATAGTTCAAAGGCATGTCGTGGCTGCGATGAAAGACTTAGTCACAGACATGGCAGGCTCTGACACAACAAAATATGACAGTATATTCACAACGCCAGCTCTCTGACTCTAGATCTAGTCTTATCCTGGAGGCCTGTCCCTCTTTCTTCCTGCACCCCCCCCCCTCTTCCCGTTCCCAGCATACCGTCGTGGCTGTTAAGTGATTTCTCTTGTTATTGATTAGTTTTGCCTTTTTTTTTTTTTAATGATGATCATAACTGAAAAAAGTCTGTACTATCGTTCAGTTAGCGAGCACGGCTACGCGGCGATAGTACTTACACGGCTAGACGCTGCTACTTACACGGATAGAGCAGTCTCCGCGTACCTTATGGTGTTTTAACTTGTTTTTTTTAATAGTTTTCAAACATTTGTGTGTTTATTTTGTAGTATAACGACAGATTCTCTGGACACATCGTAGTATAATTAATTTTTTTTTTTTACTTTTGGTGGTGGTGCCACGAGAGTGATTGCCCATGGCAGGTGGGAGACAAAGAAACGATTATTTGAGTGATTATTGATTAATTAATTTTTTTTTTAAGGTTTAAAAAAAAACATTGAGAATTCTGAAAGAGAGAGAGAGAGCAGTCTACTTCCTGTTTGTGTTGACCAAGATGATTTGTTAACATCATCTTCTGACACCAGATGAAGTGATGTGTGTCGATAAACAAAGTCGTGTTCCGTCAGTGTGTAGACGTATCGGTTAAAGTTTACGACGGGGGGTCACTCGTGTGTTAGATCGCGTCAAAGTGATCAGTGGCTGAGGCAACGCGCGAGTGTGTGTGTGTGTGCCGTTCTGGAACTGTGCATCCTGACCAAGCATGACAGCCATTTCACTTGCTGTGTTTTTTTAGCGGTTTAGATTTGTTTCCCCCCACACCTGAACACCATACGTTATTGTGGAGCCCACGTCTGGAACTGGACAGCAGTGATTTTTTTGGGGGGATGATTACAGCATTGTGTAAGTCATTTTAAGTCTTGTCTGTGTGTTTGCTTGTGTGTTCGTCTTGTTCCAACACATTGCGAAATGTCAGATGCCACGGTGCATGTCGAAATATAGCACTGAAATATTCATGTAGCTTGAAAGCGTATTTATATACAATTTTGCTAATATAAAAAATCGAATTTTTAAACCTGTTGTGATTAGATGATACTGTTGACCTAAACATAAAAACTGTAAATAATAATAAACAAAGTAATATTTACTAGATGAATTAGTTTTTGTGCTGATTACCTTCGGTCTAAATTTACAAACATATCTTAATTAAGGACTGCAACCTTTCGATGTTAATTGCATATAATAAACAATGTCTCTATGTGGTCGGAATAAGTAAAAAAAAATATGTATTAACTTTGACTAGAGTCTAGAGCAGATGTGGGCAACCTACGGCCCGCGGGCCACATGTGGCCCGCCGAAGTGTTTTATGCGGCCCGCGAAAGCCTAAATAAATCATTATAAATATCTATAGAAATTATTGAAACTTGCTTCTTATCACTTGTAATGAAGAGGCTAAGGAAACAAATGTCTTTCTAAAAGGTTTTATTAAAGAAAAAACGAATATTATATATAATAGCAATACTATATAAATTCAGTAAACGACATAAGCCCTGTCCAGTATTTATTCAATGCTTTGGAGAACTGTGTTGAAAGAGTTGGGTGGGCTTGTACAAGGGTAACAACTGATGGAGCTTTGGCTGACAAAAAAAACTTTTTAACAAAAAAAGAAAATATTCCAACCATAAACTAGTAACTGGAAAGTTTATACAAGGCTACATTTAAGTACATCTTTTATTCCGGAAAAAATAATATTTACTATTTTAAGGGGCCGTCCACAGGCGTAGTCAAACTATGCAGCTGCTAGGGTCCATAGTTGTTAAAGGGCTACTGGAACCACAGCTTAAAATCACAGATAAGGAATAGAGAAGCTTGTACTCAATGTCATTGTTCGAAGTACACTAGGTCTTTAATAAATTGCAAAATTTTAGTTTTTTTCCTTTTTTTGGTATATTCTTATTTTATTCGGGGCCACCAAATTCACTTCGTCTATGGCCTCCAATTAGCCAAGGCCGGTCCCGACTAGCAGTTCCGAAAAGTATGTGAAGATTTGGAAATAAAACATTCTGATGTATGGTAACACAATTGTATTCACTGGCCAATCATTAGATCAATATGGAATCTAAAGGAAGAAATTGATAGGTTCCGTGATGGACATTGACTGTGACCCTTTCCTAAAATTTCTAATGAAGAGTTGAAGACAGACTTCATGTTTATTATCGGAAGCATTGAAATCTTTTCAAATATATATATATATATATGCGGCCCTCCTAGTCCCCAAATTTCATTAATGCGGCCCTCGGTTGAAAAAGGTTGCCCACCCCTGGTCTGGAGCAAACATTTTGGACTATGTCGTGTTATTTTTTTGCCTAGATATATTTTTTTCTTTGGCTTTTTATTTAGAACGATTTTTTTTTAAATTAATGCTATACTCCCATTATCAACACATTGAGACTTTGCAATTCTGCGACCTTGTATCCATTTTAAAATGTTGAACAAGAAGGAGACAATTAAAGAGAAAAGAAATATATCTATATATACTACTAGTAACATTAAATTTGAATTTGTATACATCATATACAGTATAATGATTACATTAAACACAGTTTCAAATGGATGTTAGATAATCTACATCCAGCACCTATAACTGTAGACTTGGTTAGAGGGTTTATTTTAATATCTAAGTTTTATGGCTTACAGCAGTGGTTCCCAAACTGGGCTACGTGTGCCCCCATGGGTACGGGAAGACTTTGGAGTGGGTACGCGTTGCACCTTATTAACTATGCTGATTTCTTTAAATACCCATTTATTATGTTCTGCAAATAAATTAAAGGGGGCGAGGGGTACTCAGCGTTACAAAAATTATCAAATGGGTACACGAAGGTCAAAACTTTGAACACTGGTTTAGATAAACACACTGGCATATAAGTAGTGTGTGCTAATGTAACGTAAGTGTCCGTAGAAGAGTTATATAAATAAAACATGTTATTGTGTTTTTTTTTTGTTTTTTTTTCGAATATTGATGACATGTATATCTAAATATATATATATATATAACTCTCGTCTCACAGGACAAAATACACCATTTCCTATTGTTATCTGCTTTATTTACTTTAAGTGTTAATTTTGGGGTAATTGGGCATCAGATCATTGTTAACACTAAGAACCCCTCCATACATGAGTTAACAAGAATGTTTCTTTGAAATATGTTTACGATTTAATAATGGTATTTAATTTGGACAGTAAATAGAAATGTTTGCTAGAAAATGAAACTGATTTGTGTTGTTCACGGTTCACGATAATCACAGTTCTAAGCCCTTTGTTGACTCTCTCATTGTCAAGATCCGACCGACATTCTTTAAACAATAAAATACATTAACATCGTGAAAGTAGAGTAAGATATTAAGATATTTTGTGGCCGATATAATGCAACCAGTAAGAAAAGGCAATGAGAAATATTGGTAGAAAATGTGAAATAAATACATTTTGCAAGGTCATGGACGTTAAATAATAAGATCATCGTTGTGTAATATAATTTCAAATGTCTTGGAGTACAATTTTGTCTTCTTATTAAGACTAATTTCTAGTTGTTTATTAGCTGTCTATTTGTGTGTTTGTTTTAAATTCGTTTGAGTTGCACCCCCTGCCATTGAGGTAACCTCTAATACATCCTTGATATTAGTTTTTACTTCAAACGTTTAAACATTAAAGAAAAAAATCTATATACAAAAATTATAATGTAGGTCTATCTTTTTAAAAGAGAAAAAATCGTCGCTTATCAACACTGTACACCAGATAGACCAAAAAGTATCTACATCTACCCTAGATGAAATCTTGAATTACGCACAACAAATATTTTAGGCTAACGAAAAAAAATCGTTTTGTTTTGTAACCTAGGTAACCAGGGTATCCCTGCAATCAATGTTCCGACTTATTGTACGATATAAAATAACTGATATTAATACTTCTTCCTTTATTTCATCTTATTGTGTCAATATATATTTTAGATGGGCAAGTATTGAAAGTGTAATTAGCATAATTCGATTTCTAAAAAGAAAGTACGCAGGCAATTAGATGAAATTATTCTCAGAATACGAGATTTCCAAATTAAGTCTCGTTTTATTGAGGTCTCATGTTTTCAATCCACCCTGACAATTTCGTTTCCTCTACAATCTGAGTATAAGATAATAAGAATAATAATAAGAAGAAAATTATCTGCAGAAAATTTCTCAGTGAACACTGCTAGAAGGACTACAATGAATTTTGTTTCCCTTTAACGAAGCTCTGCCCTGGCAGTGCCAGAGATTGACTATTACTTCGTTTTTCACACACTACTACTACTACTACTACTACTACTACTACTACTACTACTAATAATAATAATAATAATAATAATAATAATACGAGATCTCCAAATTAAGTCGATGCTGCTCATCGATAAAAAGGAAAAAGTCGCTACCATTATCGACATTGCAGTACCACTATCTCACAACTTAAGAAAAACTGAGTTAGAAAAACAACGAAAATATGGGAACCTAGGCTTGGAGATTAAGCGTCTATGGAAGCTATCTAAAACAACAATATACCCCATTGTCATATCAACCGAGGGGATAATAACAACTGACCTCACAGATACTTTCAAGGCCCTTGGCATTCCCAGGAACATTCTCGTTGCCTGTCAGAGGGCGGTACTGCTGCAGACCTGCCACATCACCAGAAAATTCCTCAGTGGAAACTGATAAAGGGACTACAATGAATTTTGTTTCCCTTTAACGAAACTCGACCCTGGCTGCGCCAGAGAAAGAATACTCGTTCTTTTATCATAATAATAATAATAATAATAATAATAATAACTAGTTTGCATTTAAATTGTAACCGGCACAGTTTTTTTTTTGTTGCTGTTTTAATAATCTTCCTTTATGTCCCAGTTCATATAACTTTTCTTTATTTTTTAAACTGGGTCGAGAATATAATTATTTTGTTTTAAATCTGTTTAAACTAACACGCCTTCCTCATCCTCCTCTCTTTACATCTTGTACACTATTTTCTTGACCATCCCCACCCCCTTCTATTTGCTTCTCACGTGGACTTTGTCTCAGTCACCTTGTAACATTATCTCAACGACATTTGTGGAGCTCACGCGAACATTGTTTCAGTAATAAGTCGATCCATGTTTTGTATCTAACAAGTTCATTGCTTAGTATTTACTTATTTGAACCAACTTGTGACCTACATACAGTAACTGTGACCTACATACAGTAAAGAAAAATGGATGTCTCCTTCCACTGGCCCTGTAATATTTTATATATATATATATATATTGGGGCGAGGTGACTGAGTGGTTAAACGCTTGGCTTCCGAACCTTAGGCCCTGGGCTCAAATCTGGGATTTTGAATTTCGGTATTTTTAGGCCACCCCTGAGTCCACCCAACTCTAATGGGTATCTGACTTAAATTGGGGAAAGTAAAGGAGGTTGGTCGAAGTGCTAGCCACATGACAACCTGCTCATTAACCGTTGTCCAAAGAAACATTTGATCTTAACATCTTCTGCCCTATAGATCGTAAGGTCAGATAGGGGAACGTTATATATATATATATATATATATATATATTATAACAACACACCATCCAATAACAAGCCATGTTATGTCAATACTGTGCATTACAAAACACTGCGTGCTCCTGGTGATAAGCACCCCCCTCCCACACACACAACCATGACGTACACACCTGTAAACACACTTAACATATTCACACACACACACACAGCCAGACTTCGTGTGACACTGTACATTGACATAATACAACAGCAGCAACATAATTAACATGTCTTCGTGTCACACACACTCAAGTAATTTTTTTTTTTGTCAAGATCGCTCAAGGCCTCGGTGTCTGAACTGTACGCTTTCCCGTCGTCCGCCAGCGCAGTCATCACCAGCCCCAAGACTCAAACCCCACCTCCCGTTTCCCACCCGGTGCTATTGATAAATCAATACTGAAAGGGGACGCTAATCGCAGCTCGTTTTGTATCGCCGAGCAGCTAGCGCTGTTGCTGCTGTTATATTAGCAGTGGCGTAGAGACGTGCGCGACTTATCTTCTTCTGGTTGTTTGTTTTAATAAAGTCTACGTCATTCTCATTACAAACACTCACGATACGTTTGCATATCTTTCTGCTACTAGTGTCTGCCTAATGTTTGGTTGTCTCTGGATAACGTCTTAACTCTTTCTCTCC
>JADKLZ010003886.1:37756337-37767099 GCA_021533235.1 Biomphalaria straminea
AGGGCTGCGTGGGCGTCGGTGGAGGCGAGGCGCCTATGAAGGTTGGCACTCCGTCCACCGAGTTGACCACGGGGCTTAAGTTAACTCCTTTTTCGAACACCTGGGCTGAGATCTTGCACACAGGTGTGGCTGTCCCGCGGCTCGTCTCTGGGTTCAAGATGTTGATGTTTACGTCGCTAGGGAAGTTAAAGTAATCCACCCCTGACAGGGCATGCGCGTACATCCATGCTTTACACAAACTCTCGCGGCTTTTGCTTGCGTAGTAGTTGTGCAGGAATGTCGGATGCTCGTCCAGCCATTTCTCCGTGACCTGATAGTCCCGCTGGGTGTCTTCGTCAAGATTTAATTTAGGCAGGGGGTGGTTGCTGGGAACGCCTTTACCACTCAGCCTGCTCACAGCATAGCAAACCCCTCGCTTCGAGGGACTTCTCGGGCTCCAAGAAGCGCTTCTGGGCCGAAAAGCATCGTCTGGGGGTGGCGGACTATTCTGGGATGGTGTCACTTGTCCGGTCGGCAAGGTATGGGTAGGGCAAAGAAGCACAACGATGCTGCTCGCTGGTTCTGCACTGCTGCTGCTGGTTCCTTCACTCGCACTGGTAGGAATCATCTCCGACGACGGACCTGTGCTATCACTGCTCGCTGGTTCTGCACTGCTGCTGCTGGTTTCTTCACTCGCACTGGTAGGAATCATCTCCGACAACGGACCTGTGCTATCACCGCTCGCAGGTTCTGCACTGGTGCTGCTGGTTCCTTCACTCACACTGGTGGGCATAATCTCCGACGACGGACCTGTGCTATCACTGCTTGCAGTCTTGTCTTCGGTGGTATCCATCATGTACAACTACTCCCAAAACTTAGGAAAACTTTTTATAAGGGCGGAACGCAAAGTATCCTTCACTCTACCAACACCGGCTGCAGCTGCTAACACCTGCTACAGCTGCAATCCGCTTCAAACACCTAGTTGAGGTAGGCACTTTAATACACCGACAACAATAACACTAACAGATTAAAAAAAAACCTCTCTTATCACGTAATGATTGAATGTGTACGACCTGGTCGGCTTAAAACTAGCACTTACTGCGGGCTCGCTCGCCACGGGTCACTCGCGACCACAATGCCACACCGCGTTTATTGTTACAGGCTATTCAGGGGGAGGGAACATCTGGAAATCATGCATGAATGAAACACGTGAGAAAAACATTGTAAAATGACATAACCTACAACACAGGTGTAATACCAAAAACTCGCTACACGGCTCTGTATGCAAGAATTAAAACGATAAATCTGTTTACTTTTAAACTGCGTGCCTCTTTCTATATGTCTGAATATTCCAACATATAAACTTGCATTAGAGTTAGACTTTATTCTTGTCATCTAGAATTAGCTCTAATCCTAACTCCTTTATATAACTTATACTAAGAGTACTTTGTACTTTGTAAATATTGAATGTTATATTATACAAAAATGGAACATTTATTAAAACATTGAATGAAGAGAGCCTACATGCTGAAATAACAGAAGAGACGTATTATTTTTATATTTTCTAGCCCTCTAGCAAAAATTTAAATTAATTTTATTTTTATACTTTGAACATATTTGAACGGACCTTAATTATCTCAATGAATTACTACTCAGAATGCTAATATTTGCTGTCTGTATGACGCCCGGAGAAAAAGTCTACTCTCAGTCCAAGGTATACTTGTCTCATTGTAAAGTCCTACACTGCGAGTCATTGGACAATGAATTGGGCAAAGGGAGACTACTAAAATAATGTTATCCATTTTACAACAAGTAATTATGACAGGGGAATAGTTCAAAGGTCGATACCAAGGTGACGTCCTAGGAGAAAACGTGGGCCACTCAACATAAACCAAGAGTCATAAATGGATCACTCTTTAAGTACAACGTTTAACCCCCCACACCCACAAACTTCTTACACACACACACACATTATAACGAGGGGGCAATATATGTCACATGAATGATCCTATAGTTCAAAACATTTAATACTTTTGTCAGCAGTGCAAATATGTCAGAGAGGCCAATCGTTAATTATTAGAATGGATATTAGATGCAGTCCCAGCTGCGATGGGCAGGACACGTGTGCAGGATGGAGGACCACCGCATCCCAAAACGTCTCATGTATGGCCAATTAAGAGGAGGCAAGCGCTCGCAAGGTGGTCAAAAAAAGCGCTACAAAGACACCCTCAAAGCTTCTCTAAAGGAGTTCAACATTGACCCAGGCACCTGGGAGACAGAGGCACATGACAGAGTTTCATGGCGCCGCGCTGTGAGATCCGGCGCACAGGTTGCTGAGGAAAAAAGAACAACGCTTGCGAAAGAAAAACGCCAGAGAAGGAAAGCAAGGCAAACGACACTAGCTCCAGCTGGAATTACCTGCCCAGAGTGCGGCCGGACATTCCGAGCTCGCATAGGTCTCACCAGCCACATGAGGAGGCACAAAACCCCAGTGCAAAGCCCTCAGCCCACTGGATGACAAAGTGGTCATCATCGAACCACGATGGACGAACTATATATATTAGAATGGACCCATACACCAATACTGAACCTTTTAATTCAGGAAAAAAAAATTGTACCATCTATCTTCTTCACTTTCATCTTCACTTATCTCTTAGTCTAGTGTACCGTTGGGGCATCACACGTGATCTTTCAACCGTCTTTCTCCATTCATTTTTTTTCCTTGAATAGAATCTCTTTCAATGACAGGACCGTCTTTTCGTTGATGTTGTCTTCCCGCCGATTTCTGTGTCGGCCTCTTCTTCTTTTTCCTGGTACTGTTCCTTGAAAGAAGGCCTTAAAGACCTTGTGATGTAATCATAAAAAAAAGAACTTTCAATGTAGCATCAACTTCTTTTCCTTGCACTGTTCCTTGTAGGAAGACCTTAGCGAATCTTGAGGACCTTGTGAATGACTAGAATGTTTCACTGTAAGACTTTATATATTGTAATAGGCAATAAGCCACACTGTAAGACTTTATATATTGTAATAGGCAATAAGCCACACTGTAAGACTTTATATATTGTAATAGGCAATAAGCCTACTTGCTACTTAAACTAGTAGTCACTGAGCTAGCTCTAATGACACTGAAACTTGAAAGAGTTGCTACCTGCTACCTGCATAGGTAACCCAATTTATAAAAGTATTGCTACATACAGGAGTGTCCTGATTTGTTTTCATCACTAAACCTATTGAGGGAAGGGAGAACTCACCATCAAATACCAAAGTGTGTGTCCACAGGTAGGGCCTACTTGTACTTTATTTACATAGTGTTGTACTTCTTAAGCTTCTTTAACCCTTTCAAGGTATGATCAGCACAGCCCCTAAAGATCAGAATTGCAATTCCCTTTTGTACGCCATCGTTGTAAATCAGCTCAGCACTTTAAGGGTTAAAGTAAGTGAAATCGCCATTGTATCTAGCCAAAGAAGGATAACACAGACACCGAAGAAGTTAAAGCTAACCATAATTAATTTTGTTACCTCCCTTGATTGTGCCCTATGCAACATATTTCATTATTGTAATTATTATTATGTTAGAAACGGATGAAATTCTTTCTCTGGCGTTGCCAGGGTCGAGTTTCGTTAAAGGAAAACAAAATTCATCGTAGTCTTTTTGTCAATTTCCACTGAGGAAGTTTTTTGTTGATGCGGCAGGTCTGCAGCAGTACCGCCCTCTGACAGACAACGACAATGTTCCTAGGAATTTTAAGGGCCTGAAGGTATCTGTGAGGTCGGCTGTTATTATCCCCTCGGTTGATATAACATATTGTATATTCTGTTGTCTTAGATAACTTCCATAGACGCCTAATCTCCAAACCTAGGTTCCAATATTTTCTTTGTTTTTCTATCTCAGTTTTTCTTAAATTATGAGAAAGAGTACGGCGATGTCAGTAATGGTAGCGGCTTTTTCTTTTTTATCGATGAGAAACAGATCAGGTCGATTAAAATCGTATTGCTCAAGATAGTTTTTCATATTATTGCGTGAACTGCAGTGTCATCTTGTATCATGGAATACCTAACTTGAGAAAATACTTTTTTTACGGAAATTTTTTTTTCTCCAGAGGATGTGAATAAGAGATTGGCCCTTAACAAAACAATTAGATCAATTAGATATTCATTATGAGACATCAGTTAGGCCAGGTCCACATCTAACTTCACATTCACTTTCACCTATCCCTTGGTCTTCTGGACCGTTGGGGCAGCACACAAGATCTGTCAGCATTCTTTCTCCATTCTGATCTGTCATTTGTCTTTGATAGAATATCATTTCTGATGTTCTTTCTGAAAATATTGAAACCTGCCTTTTTACCTGCCTGGGTGGACCACTTCGGTGGCCGAATTAGTGTTCACACTCAAACTGTCTTTGAATAATTGAAACAAATGGCCAACCTTATGCGGTTCAAGTGTCATTTAAATTTCCGATATGCGCCTCACTTATATGTTTTTATTTTTGTTAAATGTACATCTTTAAGTTGTTCCTTCAGAGTTAAAGATAATCTAATGTCCGAATCTCACGCAGCGGGCAGGGTCTGAACCAGGAACATTCGAGACGATAAGTCTGCAGAGGAAAAAGTCAGCCTTTTAATATTTAGTTGTATTATTTTTTTACACATCGGTTTCTTCTACTGTGGGCAAATGTTAGATGCGCTGGGTATCACCTCATCACAGGCCGAATAAAGCCCACGGGCCGTACGGTTAATTAACAAAAATGAGTTTTATCACGAGTAGTTTCACATGGTATTTTTTTTTGTAAATCTCAGACATGAGAATTAATTAGAATCAAATAAATGTCAACTTTCTACCAGACTTTCTGGGTGAGAAAGAAGATACAATATAAACATAGTTTACAAGTACAGCGACAAAGTATTTTAAAAAGATTTATTTCTTTGCTTTCTCCCCCCTCCCCCCCCCACCCACACAGTCAGTCCCACAAGCGAAATAAACATGTTAAAAAAAAATATTGTTGGTCCTTGCAAACTAGCGCCCTAAACGCCCTAAAAGACATTCACCCTCCCACCCACACACCTAAACAGGTGGGCGCTGACTGTAGACAAAGATAACTTTTGGCAATGAGTTGCTGATGAATGCAGCGGATGTGCACGTCCCGATTCTTCTCTCACTTTCATCCCCCCCCCCCTGTTTTTTTCCCTTTTCACTAGATCTGCTCACTTCCATGCTGTGTTGTACAATAGTTGTGGAAATAGCAGTAGCAAAGGAAGGTAAGGCCACTATTTCTTATTATAAGTAGATATCTGCACATGCATAAAACATAATAATCGTGGGCGCTGCCGTGGCCAAAATAAAACCCAGGATTGGGGGAGCAGATTTATATTTTATTTATACAATTATAATAGTATTATAAAACTCGGTACATAATTTGTAAATCTATTCGGGGAAGGGGGGAGGGGTCAACTTTTGTCCCATAACATGGTAATAGTTCTGAGGTACCCTTGTTAATTAAGAAGTGATTTCTTTTGACCGTACCCAGACAGGTTACAAGAAGGACCTCTCGGGAGGGATCTGAGTGATCAAAGGCTATCACGTGTTAAATGAATATTTTAATTTATGGAGGAGGCGCTGGGGTTCAGTAGGTAAGCGCTTGACTTTGGAACTGGAGGGTTCCGGTTTGAATATCTGATCAATACTGTGATTTTTAATTTCCATCTTAATATGCTGAATGATTAAGAAACTCGAAATTATTTGGCAGAAGCGTCGATGAGGTTGATGACATGCGGTGCGATTGCTGAGTTATTTTCCCATAAACTTTGAAGTCGTAAAATAAATGTAAATAACACAATTTTTAGCGGCCCCTGAAAGGAGAATTGCCGCTATTATTGGCCCCCTGAAATGGAATGGACGCTATTAATTTTGTGTGGAATGTCTGAACGTCCTGTTTAGATCTCGTAAACTAGAAATGATTTTAAAAATCAGACATGATGATATTTTAAACAAAGTTCTGATGCAACGGCTCCTTTGATTTGATAGTTGATTTAAAAAATTAAAATCTTCGCAACTATAGGATCAGTTTTTTCATAAAATGCACTATTTTTTACAATATTCTCTATTAATAGTTAAAAAAACAACAACACGGGGGTTGTTTAGTAAGAATATTACGTAATGACCTATTTTTCAACACATTTATGCAAACTGTTATTCGATTCGTTGACAAAAAATTTTTTTAAAAAAATTTATTATTACTAAAATATGTAACCTCTGTCATCTTAAGTACTACATTTTGAAAAAGGTAATTTTTAAAATTACTTTTTTTTTAAAGAGAAAAAAATCTATTTAGTATGCATTTAAGTGGAATAAAATTTAAAACAACAATTAAAAAGTAGAGTTATACTATCGTACATGTGTACTTCTAGGGAAAATGTACAGGTAATTTTTTGTTTCTTTGAGGATTTGAATAACAAATTGTCCATTTACAAAAGAATTAGATCAATTAAATAATCATTCAATAACATAAGGTAGGCAAAATTCATATTTAACTAAACCTTTACCTATTCCTTAGTTTGTTGGACCGTTGGGGCACCACACAAGATCTGTCAAGCGTATTTCTCCATTTCTCTCTGCCCTTTGCCTTTGATAGAATTTCATTCACATACAGGTCTGTCCAGTTGTCACGTAAACATGTTTGTATTCTGCACAAGTCAAGGTCACTTCCCCCAGCCAAAATAACCCAGCAACTATTTTTAGATTGTTCCAGGAATTTATATTTTTTGTTAGTTCCAAGAATCTCAGTCACACCAGTCTTTGGTGTCTTCCCATCGCTTTCACTGTGCTCCTCTTCATCTTCTTCCTGGTGCTGTTCCCTGAAGGAAGGTCTTTGCAAGCCCTGAAGACATTGTGATATGGTTATAGAGTTTGAGTTTACTTTTTTTGACAGTGGTTAGCAGCTCAACGTGGGGTGCAATTACTGTACTGTTTCTAATCTCTTCATTCGTAATGCGTTCTTTGTGAAACCTAGGATTTAACTATATCTTCATAACTATCAGGTCATTGAATACATATGAATATTAACAATGTAATAATAATAAATAATAATAATAACAAATAATAATAATAAATCTTCGTATCCTGTGGTATCAAGTCGTTAGTCGAACTAAGTAAACTAATAATGCAACACTATTTGTAAAACTTTTGATATATGACTCTCTCTTCTTAGTGTATCGACGGAGATAGGGTTGTAGTTGATGGTTTGTAGTTCATAGTTTCTGAAAATATTGAAATCTGCCTGAGCGGACCACTTCGGGGGTTAATTTTGTGTTTATTTCCGCACAAGCTTTCTTTGTAACTTCGTTTATGTTGTTCGGTAGTTGAGGTAGTTGTAATTGTTACTGCTTTTTATTTCGATTTCCTTGTAAATGTTTTCGTTGCTGTTACAGTTGCGGTAATTGTTATTGCTATTGCTATATTTTTACATTTGTCAAAACTATATAATTAAACGCATTGAAACTTGAAAGCATTGTAGCACCAGTGACATCCAAACAGGCACAGAACATGAAAAAGATCAGTTCTGAAACAGTTATGTCATAGTAACAGAGATTTCTTAGTAAATTAAAGATAGACGATCTCTTCAGGGGAAATAACTGATGAACAGGGGAAGTAAGTATGTACGAAGACTCAGGTTGTGAGTACTGGGCCTATATGATCTCATCTCGGGTGTGTACATGTGGTGTGCTGGTGTGTGCTGGTGTGTAAGGGCACTCTACCCCAGTCATATCAAATCGTGATTCATCTATGGCAGGTAGCCTGGTGCTACAACGCGCTGTTGATGGATTGCTTTGACATGTTAAGATCTCATTCAGAACTCTGCAACTTTCATTGGAGTTAACGAGTAGAAATGAAGAACTACTGTCAACTTAGTTAAAACAACGTGTAACCGTGGTGGCCAAGGAGTGGAGCTAGGGGGCTGAATCTAGAGTCTAAAGTTTGATTCCTGGTAAAGGCGGGGTTAATTTGCAACTAGTGTGAAAACTAAAAGTCTACTCGTTTCTTGTGCTGACCTCACGATACCTTCATTAACCCATTGCCAACTGGACCTCGCGTACACACGTAAACACTTATACATTCACACATGTAATCACTCAAACACTCAATTATTTACACAATCCCACTGGAACACACACACACACCCTAAGGACTGCAAGGTCATTAATTCAATTGAAACTAATGTATCCAGCAATGTTTCTGCTCCATTCATCTCAAATTGTGTCACCAAATTGTATCACCATTTCTTTGTACCTCTCGGCATCTGTATTGAAGATGAAAAGATGACATAGTTTTAGGTACCTAGGAGTTATTTGTACAAACAAAGGAACCAAATCTAAACTTCTGGCCAGAATTGAACCGTCCACACCAGAAAATGCAAAACTCAAATCAATCTGCAAAGACCAAGACATAATAATAATAATCTTTATTGTCCCTAAGGAAATTTACAAATTTCACAATACACCAAACAAAACATTGTAACTATTAAAAAAAAATACATTCACACCTGACTCACTCATAATTTACATGTGAAAAGTTTATATTAGACTGTTTCTATCTAATGGTTTGATTGCCAGAGTTTTTGTGTCTGTTTGTCTTTGCTATCTGTGTCTTGTATCTTTTTTGTGATGGTAAAATAACATAAACCTGAACCAACAGGTGATTTTTTTTTATTTCTAGAATCTTTTTAGCTTTTTTATGGATCTCAAACAGCTGCTCAAATGAAGGTTTTTTTTTTTGTTTTTTTTTTGCAATCACTTTACCAGCAGAATTTAGGATTCTATGGAGTTAAGTTTTATTTTTAATGCTCATATTACCATACCAGGCAGTGATATTGAAACTTAAAACTAATGCGTGTTTGGTCATGGCAATTTTCGGATGCTAACTACAGAACTAGAGAGGAGGACTCTTGCAATGAAATTGAGATGCTATGGAAGGATCCTAGGTTTCACATACAAAGACCGCATCACAACGAGGAGATAAGAAGCAGGATCACAAGGGCCCCACGATGACCTGCTGACCACTGTTAAAAAGATAAAACAGCTGCAAACTAAAATTTGATGACCATATCACAAGTTCTTCCGGGTTCGCAAAGATCTTTCTTCAGGGAACAGTACAAGGAACAAAAAAAAGATTCTATCCAAGGCGAAAGATACCTTCTCATATAAACATATACATTATCATTGGTAATGTTTTTAAACATATTTTAAAATAAAAAAAAAAGAAAGTATAAGAGGAGGATACATCTTCTGCCGAAAAAGTCTCTGAAATATATATATCAACACCTCATTATGAACTTTCGCTGCTGGCATAAAGAGCGAGTCAGCTAATTTAAAAATGCGTTTTAATTTATTGTTGTATTTCCGAAAAGTAGATAAAGTCAAAGATTTTTTTTTTGTTTCGCCAAGAGACTGTCGGGATATATTCTTGAACCCAGCAGACGACAGAAATGTTTTCAAAACTTCACTGCTAGCCTGCTACACGCATGCGCGGGAGTAAACAACCAAGTGTTTATGTGTGTGTGCTTGTGTGAGTGGATTGTATTCAGAAGTTGATTGTGTGCATCCTGCCAATAAGAAAAAAACTCACGTGAGAATTTTTAGAACTGGTTTTAAAAATATTTAAAAAAAATGAAATTTAAAACAATTTTGTAAAAATATGTTTCCACACAATTTCTCTGTTGGATATTAAGCAAACGCTCTCGTCTAGGTCACAACGACCTAGGTCAGGCAGGAAACCAGCTGATTTGTTTGATATGTTGTCTCAGCAAGAATAAAAGTCTAACTACTTAACGGAGGGGATCGAGTTTAGATCCTTATTAGAACAAGTATTCTAGAATTTACTGGTGGCTGAGTTGTTTGTTTGCTGAGGGCATGGAAACATCCGCCCCACATGTCCAAACACAAAATGGACCACAAAAGATTGGACCACAAAAGATTGGGCCACAAAAGATTGGGGCAGAGCATTAACTTTAACGTCTTGCGCCCGTCTGATTGAGACTTAGCGTTAAAATCTCCTACCATGGTGGTTCTGACATAGGTGTGGCCTTCTCTGGTCGAGCAGAAGTTCTGTCCTCGGAGGATGATAAACGTTCGATCAGACAAACCTTATATCACTTTTGTAAGCCCCCATTGTTAGTGTATCGGGCAAGTACTGGACTCCTGACCAACAGGACTAATGCTCTCAAAGCACCGGAAATTCATAAACTCCAAATCAGTCTGAAAACAAAGACACTCTGATTATTGACGTGCCAGCTTCCTGTTGGTCTCCTTCCAAGTACCCTGTTTTAATTCTTGAGGTAGATATTGGCAAACTTAACTTACTATAGGAACATGGAAGAGCGATTACGTGAAAGAAAAGAAAAACAAGGTTACAAAGACAGTTTGTGTGGAAACACAAACTCAAAATCAGCCCCCAAAGTGGTCCACCCAGGCAGATAAAAAGGCAAGTATCAATTGTTTTCAGAAAGAACATCAAAATGAAATTCTATCAAAGACAAATGACAAAGAAGGATGGAGAAAGAAGGTTGATGGATCTTGTGTGGTGCCCCAGCGGCACAGACTAAAGGATAGGTGAAAGTGAACGTGAAGTTAAGTGTGGACCTGGCCTAACTGATGTCTTATAATGAGTATCTAGTTGATCTAATCCTATACTCTTAAGCGAGCAATTCTTGTATATATATATAATATCAGGTGGCCGAGCCTTGCTCGGTTAAATAAATGCCCTGCCCAGCCTGACTGTCGGACAATAA
>JADKLZ010003886.1:37835367-37855248 GCA_021533235.1 Biomphalaria straminea
ATCTAAGGGTCTCCATTTTCAATATTGGTGAAGATTGGGATTTTGACATTTCTGTGTTTTTAGGTTGTCCCCCCGAGTCCTCCCAACTCTAATTTGTACCTGATATTAGTTGGGGAAAGTAAAGAGGGGTTGATCATTGCTCTGGCCACATCACATTGTCCTTAACCTTTGGCCATAGAAACAGATGCCCCTTCCATCATATGCACTATAGTAGCAAGATATGAAATCGAATTCTTTATTTTTCTTTCCAACCCATTTATTTATGATGCCTTGATCTTTGCAGGTATTTTGTCGCTGGATACTGAGTGTGAAGAAAAACTATAGGAATGTTATCTATCACAACTGGAGGCATGCCTTCAATGTGACACAGACAATGTTTTGTATGTTGGAGGTAGGTTGGAGTTATTCAGTTCAGACCAACTCGTCTCTTTGCTCTCTATTTTTAATGATGAGAGGAAGCATAAATAACAAAAACCGGTATTAAAAACAAAAAAATAGCTACTTAGCATACAGAAAGAAAATAAGAAATTTCTTAATGTCATAACCATGGAGAAGAAGACAGTTTCATATCTTATATAATACAGACATTACTTCAAAGAGGATGATGCTTACAGCCTTCTTGCCAAGTTTAAACTGAGAGATAGAGCAAGATTATGAAAATAAATTGGAATTAATACAATGGAATACAAATATGCAATGAATCAATATTAGTACACTATTTAGCTATTATTGAGATATAATTCCATCAGAAAATATAACTTGGAGTCTATAGAAAAAGACAGTGACAAGGGAAACATCTTCACTGCACATGTCATAAAACAGCATTAAAGACATTCTTTTTAAATCTGGAAGCAGCTATGTTAGTCTTGAATGCTTTTTGAACTGGTGAGTGTATTGCCATGAGAAGTCCTTGCATCCAGTGTCACAGTGTGTGAAGATTCAAGAGCATGTCCAGCACATTGTTTGTTTCCTGAAGGTGTTACTACTTTTACAAGACCTTTTAGTAATAATCAACCCTGCCACATAGATAATACTGAAGGAGGCCATATATATATAACCACTTTTCTTCTTTAGGTTTATTTAATTATACAATTCTGTGTCCCAATATTTAACATAACCCCAGGTACTTTTTTTCCTAGGCAGGTGAGATGAAAAACATACTTACCACTGTGGAGAGACTGGCCTTGATGGTAGGGTGCCTTTGTCATGATCTAGACCATAGAGGAACCAATAATCAATTTCAGAAAAAGTAAGTCTCAATTTTATAATTCATTAACCAGTTTTAGCAAGTATTTTTATAGACTATTGAATTCATCAAACAATTGTAGCAAGTATGTTATAGACTTAGAGTGTCTCTAGTAATTCAAAAGCGATTTAAGTATAAAATAAATCCATCTAGAATTTGTAGTTCATCCATTAGGCCTTATAATACTTTATTATAGAACTGGTCTACTAATGGGACAAAGTGGCTGAGGTATAAGTAGGACTTGGTTGCTTACATGATCAATTCCTCTGGAGGCAAGAATTATTAATGTCAACATTTAAGACAGCCCTGAGTCTAGTCAGTGAACCAGCTGTTCATTGATAGAGAAATAAAGACCCGCTGATTGTTATGCTGGCTACATTAGGCATTGGTCAAATTAAGTATTGGTCACAAGAGCTAATGATAGTCTACCTTGCATCTCTTTAAGTAAAGAAGGAAAATCTTTTTTTTTTCAAAGTTAAAATTTTGTTTTCTTGTCTATTCTATTAGGACCATGAGCCCTTTAGCTGAGCTGTACAGTACATCAACAATGGAACATCATCATTTTGACCAATGCATTATGATCTTAACTACCAAGGTTTGTAGCTTCATTTAAAAAGTCTTATACTTTTACATACTTTTAAATATTTTTAAATAGCCTTTCTTTTTAAAATTATTTTGATCTGTATCTTTTTTTTTTAGAATTATATTTATTATAAAATAAGAGTTGTCCAATGAAAAATTATGATCTTTTAAATTGCAGACATTTCTTCAAGAGAAGATAATTCCATCCTACATGTATCCATGTGTTAACCTAGTGCATTTTGGTCTTAAAACTTAAACAGAGTCTTAAACTCTGCTATCATTGGGCAGAAAGGAGAATTTGCTAGCATAGGAATAAGAAATGGGTCTTGGTATTGCTGTTGCTGTTTATCTTTTTATATGCACATTTGTTGTTTTTTTTTAGGGTGCTGACATTTTTAGAAATTTAAGTCAAGAAACCTACAGTCATGTGATAAATCTTCTGAAAAGTGCCATCCTAGCAACTGATCTAGCTTTATACTTTACGTAAGTAAATTTTGCTTGTCAGTAATGTTTTACTCATTAAAATGAACTAAGATAATGCTAAGTAATACAAGTGGCAATAGGCCTATATTAGAGTTTTGCATAATACTTCAAATACAGTAACAGCAAATGTGTGGTATGATAGCATCCTGGTATGTGTAGTACATGCTCTAGACTGCCATCAAGATGGCTTCGAATGAGAACCATCCTGCCATTTCCTGTAGTCCTGCAGCAGATTTGAACTAGGATGTAATTATCTTCATTCTGATGGAATGTTTCAGACATATAAACCAAGGAAAACCAACATGATGCTCTAATATAATTTTTTTTGTTTTTGTTTTATACAAATCACTAATAGAAGGCTAGCAAAGCTACGCCTTTTATCATACAAGGAGACACAGTGGCTGAGCGGTAAATCGCTGAATCCGAATCCTGGTGAAGGCTAGGATTTTTAATTTTGGGATCTTCTGACGCCTCTGAATCCACCCAGCTCTAATAGCTACCTGACATTAATTGGGGAAAAGTATTTATAAAGGGGGTTGGTCATTGTGCTGGCCACATGACGCCCTTATTAACAGTTGGCAATAGAACCAGATGACCTTAATATCATCTGCTCTTTAGACTGCTAGGTCTGAAAGGGGAACTCTTTTTTATCATACATCTGTTTTTATTTATGAAAATGTATAGATTCAATAAAGTTAAGAATTTTGAAAAAAAAAAGTTTGATTTACACTACATGCAACCTATACAAATATTATAGAAAAAAAAATGTTTTTTCGAAAATGTATTTGAGTGGCACCTCAATGACTGTGGAATCTCCCATTAATTAGCAGGCCTATGTAAAAAAAGAATTTTTTAGAACAACCATTTTAAGTTTAAAACTCACTATATTATAGTACCCAACTAAACCTGTCTTTATCTTTGTTTGTAGTTATAGGCCTAAATTTGAAGCCTTGATTGCAACAAATGATTCAGACTGGAGTAATGAGGATCACAGAAATCTATTACGGTAAGGTCAAGTGTTTTTAGCTATTGGTTTTCAAATGTTAGTAGCTACTTTTATTGTTTTTATTGTTTGTTTGCTTTTTAATGGTGATGTGGCAGGTCTGCAGCTATTATTATTATTATTAATGTATTTTCATATGTACTACTAATGACTTGACTTATCTGATATAACATATATATAGTTTTGTGTGTGTGTATTTTTTTGAATAGAATTATTTAATAAATTGTTAACATGGCTCACAGGCTGTGCAATAGAAATACTTAAGAATAATAGGAAATTATTATAAATTATTATAATTTCCAAACTTTAATTTAAAAAAAATTTGAAGTAAAATTTGAATTGATGCCATCCCATCAGAGTTATAAATCTACTAGATTGGTTTAATCTTAGTTAGCAAAGCTACCTGTTTCCTGTTTTGTTATGGGGCATCTTAGGGCCTGCATGGAGAGAATCGGATAGTCTTGTGGACTTGTTGGAACTCACATTTCTGTGAGTGAAAATTAACTAAGTTCTTGTACCGTGTTAAGTGACTACCAGCCTTTATGCACATTTTTGTTGACAGAGGCCTCTCAAACCCTCTCTTCACCATAATACCAAGCCTGGACCTTTGGATTTGGAGAAAATACTCATCACCACTGCATACATCATATAATCAAATTAATAGGAATTATTCTTTATTAAAACATGTTAACATTTCAGATCAATGATGATGACTGCTAGTGATGTTGCAGCCATCACCAAACCCTGGGAAGACCAAAAGAAGGTAATAATTATACAAGACTAACATTTATTATTTTGTTGTTTTATTTTTTTTTAATGAGACATAGATTTTTATATTAAATGTCTTATTGTCATAATAGACATTTTTAACTTCTGGGTCCCTCATATTAGATAAGAAAAATAAAAGCATATATTCATTGTGCTGGCCACCCTAACTAGCCATCAGCCATCATCCTATGTCCCATGGACCACAAACTCATAGAAAGGAGGGATTGTATTTAATTACTTCCCTTAGTTATCTTATGAGACTTTGGAAGGGACCTGCTCAATATCATACACAGGCTTAGTAATTACTCTGGAGTTAGTTCTGAGATGAACTTAATCAATAATTTTAAAACTACATACATGTTTATCAAAATGTTATCTATTACAATGATAGTCTAAACAAGTGGGATTATTACTTTAGAGTAGGAAAAGACTTACAAGAGAGAACTTTAAAATAAGTGATGGAAGAGAGATCTTCTTGGAATGTTGATTGTGAGACAGTTACTTAAAGTTTGATTTTATTTAAGCACAAACTGGTCACATTTTCATTGTAAGAAGAGATGCAAAGAACATATATAATGGAGAACAGAGTTCATGAGTTGGATGCAACATTTATATTGAATTAGGATCATTGTGGGAAGTGTAAAACTTTTAGTTTCTAAACCTAGGGGTCTTCAGTTTCTAAACCTAGGGGTCTCAAGTTTCTAAACCTAGGGGTCTCAAGTTTCTAAACCTAGGGGTCTTCAGTTTCTAAACCTAGGGGTCTAAAGATTGCAAGGCAAAAGGGTAATGAAATTGAAATTCATTGCATTTGTTTAAATGTTTATTTTAAAATGTTCTTGTTTTATTATTTTTGCTCACTCCTATAGATTGCTGCCTTGGTTGCCAGTGAGTTCTTTGAGCAGGGAGACATTGAAAAAAAGACTTTAAATTTGACACCTATTGTAAGTCATTTGTCATGTTAAGCTAAGAAGAAACTAAGGTTAAGTTGTCTCAGCAAACTCATCTCACAAATAGAACAACAAAGATATTTAAACAAAAATGAAGATAATTAAGTTTACAGCTATTCATGTTTTATAATCTAACACTCTAACACATTAGTTTTCCTGGCTGATTCAGGCAGCCTGTTCCATACTCTAAGGGCACTAAGGAAGAAGTTGCACTTGTACAAATTTCTCTTAGCATATGGAATTAGGGTGATTAGACATCCTCAGTTTTTAGGTTTGTGTCAGAGAGTGACTTAAAAATGAAAATGTCCAAAAAAAAAAAAAAAAAAAAAAAATTGTAATAGCATATTTTCTACTGCCAGTAATCAATCCTTTATATCTTCTGATTAAACTCATCAACTCACTCATAAATGATAGTTCTACAAACAGCATCTAAAGGAATAAGGAAATGATGTTGTGTTGTTTGATCTCGTCTTAAAATCATTTACAGGACGTTAAGATGACAAAATTCTTGACAACAGTGGCATTCTTGTATTTACAGTTGTTCATATGAAACCTGTTTTATTTGATCTTTTTTGTTTACCAATGCATGAACTATCTTACTTGAACATGCCTCAAGTTTGAACATTAAATGAACTATCTTACTTGATTATGCCTCAAGTTTTAACTCTAAATAAACTATCTTACTTTCAGCCTATGATGGATAGAGCACAATCGGACAAGTTGCCAGATTTACAAGTTGGTTTCATTGATGATATCTGTATGCCAGTCTATAGAGTGAGAATTTAAGCTTTTAAGTCTATTAAATTATATTTTGTCTTGCTAAAGTTTTTTATCTTCTTGAGATTGTTTTTTTTATTCAACAGTTTTAGATCAATGAAATGTGTGTCTTACTTTTACAAACATTTAGAAGTTTGCTTTGGTATTTTGTTTTATTTACTTTTAGTTTGAATTTAAAAAAAAAAAATTATTGAAATCTGCTAAAAATATATAGGCTACAGTATTTACTAATAAACCTGTCCCTAAATTTGTCCACACTATTTCTAAAAGGGCATGGTTCCCAAGTGAAAAAATGCTTGGTTTCCAAACTGCAGGGTCTTGTTGTGCTGGTCACATGACTAAGATAAGTTTTACATCATCTCCCCCCATACATTGCAAGATCCTGAAAGGGGGGTATCTTTGTTACCAATCATTAAAACCCGAATAGAAAATTGTAAATTAGAATTTAGTTTCTTAATAATTTCTGTTGTTTTGTTTTGTTCCTTAGGCCATCAGCAAGGTGTCACCCAAACTGAATCCCTTGTTGGAAGGCTGTCAGCTAAACCGAAACAATTGGTACATGCAGTCCAAAGCTGTAAGGAAACGTTTAGATGAGAGAAAGAAAGAAAATGTTGATAAAGACAAATACGAGTATAACGAAAAAAATGAGCATGAGAGTAGAGAGAAATCCTGTGATGATGGGGGGAAAGAGAAAAATGAAGATGAGGATATGGAGCTGGAAGAAGATGAGGACACGGTGGTGGAAAACTTTAGCGGCAACGAAAATTCAGAGAAAGTTGATAAGGGAAACGCTGATTCAACATCCAAAACTATAAGCATGAACTTTGATGCTCGGAAATATTTGAGTGGAAAATCTGGGGATTGTATGGTGAGGGGGGAGGAGGACAGGATCTCTCAGGAAGACAGAGCTCTCTTGTTAATGAGAGAGGATTCTCAGCACAAGAGATCCAATTCTGACAAATGGAAGCACAAAGAGAGTGAGCACCATTTGAAACAGGAAAGTGGCAAGTTCTGGCCCAGGGGTGCTAAAGGTTCCAGTAAAGCCAGCTCTAGTAAAAGAAGAATGTTTTCCTGTCGAGAGAGGCCTCGCAGCAGAGAGGATGATAAGTCAAGTACATCTTGACAATTACTTCCCCGAGGTTGCCAAGTCCTATAGCGCTATATTTGAATTTAAGGAATCCAAATATAGCTACTTGCTGAATTTAATTTTTAGATTAGTTAGTTAAACAAATAGTAGGATTATAAGAATATATTCAACCTTTCAGCATTATGAACTTGTAGAATTTTTGTTATAGATATCATTAAGTTTCATTTAGTTTTACTATTGAATCCAGTAATCTAGCTATGACAATAGTTGCACAACATAGCAGCTGAAACACATACTTTAGCTATGACAATAGTTGCACAATATAGCAGCTGAAACACATACTTTAGCTATGACAATAGTTGCACAACATAGCAGCTGAAACACATACTTTTTTTTCAAAATTTATATTTGACAATGATGCATGTTTTTAGTTCTTACACTTTAGAAGTTAGAGTTTGTAAAGTACATTTGCTCAAACAAAGGTATAACATTATTTTTTTGTTTATTATTAGTTTTTAATTGTTTGTGCACATACGCAGGCATTCTCTCGATCACTTGGAGTTCTCCAGTTAAACAAACGTAATCCCCTTGCTTTCTGTTTTTTTAAGAATGTAGACCAAAACCTTGCACATTCTAATTCTAGTTGTATATTTAACATATTCTGCATTAAGTTAACTTTCAAGGTCTTAGTATCAACTTAGAGAAAAAGGTAAAGATCAGCTGTTGCTGTTAGTGTTTGAGTCACTGGCTATAAAAAGAAAAGGATATTCAAGACTTGTCAAAAGGAAGCAAGGAAATTCAGAGCTAATATCTGCATGGCCCAAATGTGATCCTCCTTTCAAGGTCAAATTTGGATTTCTAACTAAAAAAGGGATTGAACTTAACATAGCAATGAAAGAACTTTACTTTGATCAACAGACCATCAGACAAAGCACTAGCATATATAATCAGTTCAAAAGAAATCAAATTTGAAATCAAAGTAAATAAATTTTGAAAATAGCCAAGAGACAGATAAATGAATTACTTTAATTATTCCACACCTTAGAAAGTCAATATTACCAGATGAGTTAAGATCCTATTCTTATCCCTGGGTGTTTATAAATGGTAAGATTACAGCTAGTGGAAGTTCTTGTCACACAGACGGCACTCTAAAAGGCATGTGACTGTCTAATATCTGGATGTAGCTGCCACAAAATTCAGTTCTATAAAAATAGTGACTGTTACAAAGTTTCAAAACATGTCATCATTCATACATAGTAGCCTATCAGCAAGAGCAACTTTAAAATCATTGCAAATGTAATACCTGATTTATTGAATATAGTAGGCACATACTATTTGAAGAAAAATAGTTATAGAGAGCCATCAACATGTAGTAACTCACACTTTGAAATGAGAAATAGTATGAAATTTATTTATGAAAGTTTATTTTTAATCACATTAGGACCAGTCTTTCTACTACCCAGGCTGTTTTTGTTTTGTTTTTGTCATGTGAGTTAACATTTTGCTTTGTCAATTTTTTTTTTTCACAGAAACCTGAAGATAGTAAATTATTTTTTTTATTTTTTTTTTCTATGTTCTTATGTTATGACTTACAAAGCATGAAGCAAATTTAAATATTAACATTCAACACTTTCATAATTTTCACAATTAGACATCAAATATTCAAATTCTTCAAGCTAAAAAACAAACAAACAGGTTGACAGAGATTTTAATTGTAGCTCGTGCTATGTTACTCCCCTCATTAATATTGAAAATGGAATTAAAGCAAATAGATTCTAAATCTAGGCCTACAAATTGATGTGTTGTGAAACAAAGCTGAGCTAACAGCTCTAATCAATAATTAAAAGTCAAAGGAAGATGTCCACATGTGACTTGTAGCTTTGCGCATGTCTAGGTTCTAAATTTTATCATTCCCTATAAAATTTCAGTCTTATATTGTAATCTAGGCCCTAGTATTAATTTATTTTTTAAACAATAATGTCAATTTAGCCCAGATCTTGCTTTAGATTCACAGTACTTAGTGGACTAGATTTGTAAATTATAATCACTGGCTCTGATGGCACATAGAAAGTTGGTGGAAATCTGACCATTTTTGATGCACAGAAAAATTGTCACAGAAAACAAATTAGTTACTGAAAATATAATAATATATATTTATATATATATATTTATATATATATATTCATTATCTTTTAAATTAAAACACACATAAAAAACTGTTACAACAATCAGAGTTTCCCTTTAAACATAATATATATATATATTTTCAGATTTTAAATGAGTCAATGATATAGCAAAATAAAGTATTCATTGTGAAAACTTTTTATGGTTCACATATTCACCATGTAAAACTTTTATGTTAAATAATTCACAGGTTTGTTACAATTTTTCACCAGTGTTAAAATAACGTAACAATTTAATGAAGAGTTTGCTAACATTGTTTTTCTGTATTTGAATGTTCCATTGAATTTCTAACCTATGAATAATATTTTTTTCTATTTTTGGAAACTTAGTTTTTAACCTTCCCATTTTAATGTTAGAAAAACAACCGTAATTAAATTACAGATATTTAAAATTATTAGTCTTAGGCTGAGATATTTCTTACTATTACTACATATTTATTTTAATATATATTTTTAGCTAGTGTAATTTAGTGATGACTTCCTAATTATATCAATTGTAAATACTGGGTAATTAAAAGGTATTCTTTTAACATTATCTGGCTGAATGCTGAAAATGTTAAAGATCCATAGTTGTTGATGGCTCACATCCTGATATTAAAGTTTGACTAAGCTGAGTTGATATAACAGGGAGAGAAAGCAAAGCCTTGAGAGGTTTTTGTCAGGAAAATTCCAAATCAAGACTGTTTACTTGATTCTTCTAGAATTCTTAGGAACCAATTCCTCGACCTTATTGAATTGTGCATAGCTTTAAACCATATCAATTTTATGTTTGTTTTAAAAAGAAGATTTAGCACTCAGTGTATTTTGTTTTATCAACTTTCTTTCCTTCTGTGGGCCATAATCAAACTTGAAATAACTTAAGGTTTTTAACCAAAAAATACTTTCATGCTAGCTTTTAAATAATTTCAGTCATTTACTTTGATGAAGTATTATATATTTGGTACACCAAAGTCTAGATGAAATACAATGTTTTGGTTTCTGAGTCATAGAAGGCAATCTTGGGGACAGCTTGATATATTTTGTACATATTTCAGGGTGTTTGATATTTGATACAAATGCCTTTGTCCATGTCCACTATTCAAATACACATCCAAATGCTGTATTTATATTTTGTGTACAGTTTATATTTAACATTTTTTATTTATTAATTTTGTTTTTATTGAACTAATTCTGACATTGTTTATATAACATGTTTCATGGGTATAGGTCTATTCAGAACATTTTGGGAATTGTGAATGGATTAATTCTTGGCAGATTGTTTAATCATATATAAAATGAATTTATTGAGATGTTGTTATGCCATAGACATATCTTGTACAGACACTGGTATGCTGCTGCCTTTTAGCTATGAACAAACTTTTGATATTAATTGCTGACATTTGTCTCGGCCAACGATCATTTAAAATTGAAAAATACTTACAGTTTTAAGCTCAAATGAATGACTTCAAGAACATCTTTCAATAAATATTGCTATCAACTAAATTATTATAAACACATATTTATTTATTTATTTTTTAAAATCCCAGTCTAAGTGTTAAATTTGGCAGATTTTGAGGTACCAATTTATATATTTCAGTCCTGTCTGCATGCTAAAACTTATTCAGATCCTTAAAGTTTTTGTTTTTTAATATTTGTTACCATTTATTACTAAAGTTTGGCATTTTGTTAGTTACACAATTGTTTTTGTATAATCCAGGCATATTTCATGTATTCTTATTTGTTCTATTTCTTTCTTTGCTAAAGGAGATCCACTCCCACTAGTGTACCCAAAAATATATTTGACTGAAATAATGTGATTCTATGTAACAAGAAAATGTTACTCCACTGAATTATTATGGAAAGTATTTCTCTAACCACATTGACATTGCCAACTTTTTGTGTGACTGAAATGTTGGTCAAACTCAAGCTGAAAGAAGAAAGAAAGACTAGTCCAATGATAAGGGATTTGAATGAATTGTGTGACTGAAATGTTGGCCAAACTCAGGCTGAAAGGAGAAAGTTAGACTAGTCCAATGATAAGGGATTTGAATGAATTGAATGTTACCCACATGCTTGTGATGGCTGGAAATTTGTTTGTAAACATTTCTAAGAAAGGAGGACAGTGTGAATGTTCTTTTGGCATTTTTTTTTCTCATTACAAGTTAATTGCTTTGTAGTTTATAATTAACAAATTTATTTAAGTTTTTACCATGACAAAATGAATTTGTTGTACCCAGTATGGATCTATTTAACTTCTTTTCAATTTTCGTTTTCAATTTTGCACCGTGTCAGTTGAATATTGGATGTTTGCGCAGTAATGTAATTGACCCTGAAAGCTTCTATTTCAATAATTCAACCATGCTAAGCTCTATTTCAAACTGTACATACATTCACATCTGCTATTTATTAAGTCCACATCATTTTTCTCTGTGATATTTCTACTACCTTTAATGTGATCCAGTCTGAATGTTTGCTATAACTGTGAACTTTTGACCTCAGCACAACCTGTCTGAGGTAGTGCTACCCTGAATGTTGTGACACTGTTCCCCACCACCCCTTCTCCCCATTGCTTATCCACCAATGCATACCAAGCATATGTTGAAAACTAGTCTACAGATGCAATGTACATACCGGTACATACCTGAAAGTAAAACAAAAAACTTGTGTCCAACAGATCATCAACTTACTCTACATTAGTTAGTTTGAGAACAGAAATAAGATACCTTGAAAATCAACCTTTTTACACTTGGAGCTTTAATATTGGATTGTTTCATTTAAAATAAAGTCTTGTGTATAATTAAAAAATATATATATATTTCAATGACAGAACCATTGTACAGAGTTGAAGACTTGATTCATATTTGAATTGTTCCCATTGTCATGAGTTCCAAGTTTTTGGACACAGAATTGTTTTCTTGGTTTAAAATGTTTATTTTTTGTTTCAAGTCATTTCAGGACTTTGCACATTGATTTATTATTTAAAGCATTACCTCATTTTGCTTAAAGCACACTTTCAAAATAAATAGTTCTATTTAACAATGTTTCATCCTTGTTTGTTTTATTATTATCTTTTATAGTTAACTGTGTATTTCTTTGTTTTTTTTTAGTTTTTAGTGCAATATAAATGGTAAATACCTGGCTCACGGAGACACTTATAAACTTCAACAAGTTTTCAAAAATTATTTAAATCTACCATTTCTTACTACTCTTGTTTATAAATTAAGTACAAATTAGTAAATTCAAAAGAAGTATTCTAAACATGTCTTTATTTATTCTTTTGATATATATATATATATATATATATATATATTATGCAATTAACTGCTAAAAATATCCACTACCCCACTGACACATCTTGTACAGACACTGGTATGCTGCTGCCTTTTAGCTATGAACAAACTTTTGATATTAATTGCCGACATTTGTCTCAGCCAAGGATCATTTAAAATTGAAAAATATTTACAGTTTTAAGTTCAAATGAATGACTTCAAGAACATCTTTCAATAAATATTGCTATCAACTAAATTATTATAAACACATATTTATTTATTTATTTTTTAAAATCCCAGTCAAAGTGTTAAATTTAGCAGATTTTGTGTTAAATTTGGCAGATTTTGAGGTACCAATGTATATATTTCAGTCCTGTCTGCATATATTATGCAATTAACTGCTAAAAATATCCACTACCCCACTGACACATCTTATTAAATTCAAATGATGTATATAAAATTAATGCTTGTTTCAGTTAGTAAAAATTTCCTTGACAACACATAATTTTATACATAAAGATACATTTTTATAACAGGTACATACATATACTGCAGCTTCTTGTAATAAATTAATAAATCAGAAAAAGACTTGCAGACTTGTTCCTATCTATATAATATTTCTCAAAGAATTAGGTCAGACAACAACAACAACAACGAGTAAATAGGGAAGATCCCATGGCGTACGCACCACGGTGTGAATGGACCCAATCCGCACTATTTCATTCACAAAATAGCATAGACATAAATAAATATAGACCGGAAAAAGGAAGTAACTTCCTGTAACTTGAAAACACATGTATATATATCTACTATTGAATTATGATTTCTAAATTATGAAAAAAAAAAAAATTGCATGATCCTCAGTCTTAGAGATTAAACACAATTTAAAGACATAGATTCTAGACATAAAATGAAGTACAATGCACAAATATTTGTTTCTCTCTTATGAATTTGTGTAGTGAATGGAAGGGAGGTTAAAAAAGTGGAAGCCGGAAGAGATTATAGGCCTATTGTGTCGTAAGACTCTTGAAACTAATCTAGATCGACATTTAATAATTTCCGGAGATTTCCAGGACTTTTTCGTAGGCCTATATTTAATAACATTTCATGAGATTTCCAGGGGCTTCTGGTAAATCAAGTCCAAGAGGCCACGGGAAATCTGTTATATGCTATAAAATGGTTTAATTTAATAATTTATATACACCTAAAAATTAGCACGGGTCCATAGACATAAATAAATATAGACTGGAAAAAGGAATAGGTCCAATGAAAGTGCGGGACCCACTGCGGTCGCATATTTTGCAGTGCCTAAGGCCTGCCCTGGAAAATAGCGGCGTATGCTATGCCGCCGGTCGTCAAGAGGCCGCGGGAAATCTGTTATATGTTATAAAATGGTTCAATTTAATAATTTATACACCTAAAATGTAGCACGGGTCCAAAGAAAGTGCGGGACCCACTGTGGTCGCATATGTTGCAGTGCCTAAGGCCTGCCCTGGAAAATAGCGGCGTATGCTATGCCGCAGGTCGACTAGTAAGAATTAATTCAATAAAAATTAATTAATAAAGCCTGCGACCCAAAATTGTATTGGCACTTTCTGTTCCTTTGGATACATTAGCTTCGTAGAGAGGGGGGGGGGACTGCTATGGGGAACACAACATTCCAATCCTAGCTTATACCTAGGCAGTCATCTTCATTTCTATAAGAGGATCCATACAGTTGCTAAGCAACTGAAGGAGGCCAAACCATAGCTGACAGTGTGAACCGATGTTGAGGAAATCTTCCTTTATTGACATTTCTTACTTTTCATTTATAATTTAAACTTACTTGAAATTTTATTTTACTTTATTGGAAATAAAAGGTTCTATTACTATTTTACTAGTTTTCAGAATATCTCCATTTTGGTAAGTGAAAATGGATTTTTAAATGCAAGCCTGATGTCTTCTTCAGCAAAATTGTTCAAATGACTAGTA
This sequence comes from Biomphalaria straminea, assembly GCA_021533235.1. Taxonomy (NCBI): domain Eukaryota; kingdom Metazoa; phylum Mollusca; class Gastropoda; family Planorbidae; genus Biomphalaria; species Biomphalaria straminea. The sequence continues at coordinate 37,849,663 of JADKLZ010003886.1, forward strand.
AATATTCCTTGTAATAATTTGATTTTCAATGTATTCTGTATAATTAAATTGTTTGCCAAATATTACATTTTTTCTTCTAAAAATTCAAATCAAATGTTTTCTGAGATGGAAACAATTGTAACTTTATTTTGAATTGATGGTATAATTGAATATGAAAGGAAACAAGTTCTCCTGCAATGTTAATTTCTCTGCGAAGGCTAATATCAACTAAAAATGCCTAATTAAACGATCCTTGTTTTCATCACACAAACTGCTCTTCACAGGCAGCCCATCTTCTTTAAGAAAATAGTGTACACAACTACCAGTATTAAGTTTCCAAAATTTTCTGAGATCTATATTATCTATATAGTTCACGAGATTCTCTGAATTCTCTCCTGAATAAATCTTCTTGCTCTAATTTGGTTCATCAGTTTAACAAATTGTATGTTAATATGCTGCTAATTTCAAATTTTCCACTTAGGCTAATGGTGTGTAATTTATAATGCAATGATAATTCAGTAAAGGGCGACCTAAAATTTTTTCCAGAAATGTCACATTTTCAGTAATTCGACCAATCATTCACTGTGCTCCACCAGTACAGTTTACTAAAATTTAATTGCTCATTTTCTAGATTGATTAAAATTTCTCCACCATGCTTGACTCCCTGATTTTTTCATGCTTAACTTAGCAATGTCATAAAGATTTCTTCAAAGCCAAGGAAATTGGAAAAGATAAATCATGCTTGGAAACTGGAAAATTTGATGTTTAAAATAACATGACATTACTTTACTGGACTTCTGGACCGATTAGTATTATAACCATGTTGGTCAATAAAGATGTCAAAATAGCCAGTGAGTTAAATTTCTGTTTGTAATTTTATATAAAGCTCGATTATTTTTATTCTTACAAATGGACATGCTTTTTCTTGATTTTTTTCTCGGGGTACCACTTGCAATCATGCAATGTTCCATTAGGTTTTGTTAGACATAAACCAACATAATTTATTGTCCCACAAATTGTGCTATGATGCAATCACATAGTCATTGTAGTGGACTGGTCATCTTTTCAAGCCTAATACCCAAAAGCATATTGTCAGTAGATTATTAATATATCTTTTGTAGAGCAGGTTAACACCATGCACATTTTTATGGATAGGTGTAAAAATATTTGCATTTTGTTTTCAGAAACTGACTTACCATTAACATTTGTGTACAAATAAATCAACTTTCAAAAAATATTTTTTTTTAATGGTTTCTACATTAATGTACTGGTAGTCAAACAGGTTTACACTTAATGCTACTGAGGGTTTAGCTTAATTCTATAAATGACCACAGATGACACCTAGACTTTTAAGTGCCACTGTAGAAGAATTTAGGCATAGCTTACAAGCTGCAATACTCAATTTCATACATTTTTTAAAACAAATCTAATTTCTGGCTGGCAGTTTTCAACCAAGGACTTTGAACAATCGCCCAGAGAGCATGCCACATTATCAATCAGCCACCCTGTACCATAATGGAAAACTGTTCTAGAGGTAGACAACATTGACTTGTACAAGTAGACTTGTGATCAGGAATGAAATGTCAGCTGAGTACTTCAGTAATGTTTTCACAGTGAGTGACCAATTAATAATGTATGCTTTTAGGCCCAACAATGCAACGGAAGAGAACGGGGAAGGACACGAGATTCAACATGAAAATTGTCCAAGTGGGTGAAAGAGGCATTCAGTGCATAGAAAATATTTTATTTCAATTATCACACGTTCCAATTTCATTTGACAAAACTCATTTTATTATTAGTACGGTATACTAAACATGCAGTTACTAACTTTAAATCACTAACTCTGAAACAAATGAATCAACCAGTTCAAGACAAAGTTTATTCTGAAGAAAAATACAATATTCATTTCAAAGTCACAGGAGTCTGATCAAGTGAAAACTTAAACTACCCTTTACGTATTGGCAGGAGTCACAAATCTAACCATTCTCAATTTGGGATGGCAGTGAATTTGATTAATCTGCTAATTTTCTGAGAAAAATTGATATTCTAGAAATAAATACAACTTAAATTTAGGTTTCAAGTTTATAAAACTTCATGCACAAACCTGTTCAAATGATGCATTGAATGAAGTAAAACTGACAGTCCTGTAAAACTAAACCTGGTAATGTTTTATTACAAACTTAGTCAAAATGTTTTTGGAAGGCAGTTGAAACAAAATGTGATGAACAGAATTAAGTATTCAACTTCAATTTATTGCAGTCAACAGACAAATATGCACACAATGAGAAAACAAAAATTTGTTCCAAATAGTCTCCCAAAATGATTTTCAGTCATTCACAATACTTACAAGCAGGTTACTAGAAATACTGTCACGATTTCCTTGTCTTTTTCAAGTCAGTTTTTCAATAATAGTGGACATTTCATATACACTCTCCAAGTTTCATTATTACAATACACCATTTTTCTCTCAGGAATGTTTGACCCAACTACTAGCAGTTTGTTTCATTGACTTAGTATCCAATAAAAATCTTTTTTTTAATCCAATAAAATAATTGCATAGCTGTAATAATTGTAGGCCAAGTATGATCTACAAGTCAAGCCAAATAAAAGTAAGACATGGCATCAGTTTTCTACAATGGCCAAGGATAACACAGCTTTTAATTACATCATTGATGTACAAGTTTGGACAGGAGGACAAATTGTGATGCTGAATCACAATGTGTGACAGAAAAGGATAATAATTCAAGTTAGGAACCCGATACCACACTATAGCTGTAACCAAATACAGTACAACGTTCAACCAGTTTCTTGGCAATTGAGCATTTGTAAATATTACTTAGGACATGCTCGCAATAGTGCCAGAACCAGACTCAGATGTTTCATTCATCTCACACAACACGTAGGCATCAAACACAGCTTATCACAACAAACTTTAACAAATGGCATTCACAGATGTACAACTTTTCTTTTTTTTTTAAATAACATTTCAGATATGAATTCATCATGAGGAAAAAAAAAAAAAAACAGGTTTATTTAGCGGTTTCCCACATTTTTTTTTTTACAAGAGAACAAGTGAAATATAACTACAAAGAACACTGGTCATACTCTAACATACAGCTCTCACAACAATGACAATGGAAGGATGATAACAGGTGGTGGGGGATTCCGAATGCTGTACTTATAATGATATGAGAAGGATGTAGTATGTGCGTCTTTCCATTCTAAGGCTAGTAGGAGGGAGCCTGTCAAAACAGCTGCAGTTACAAATGGTTCAGTGAAAACATAACAGTAGTTAAATTAGTTTAACAAACAGAATGCCACTGAGTCATAAATATATTATGCACACAATCTAATAGTTATTATCAGAGCTCAAAAGATGGAATATATATTTACTGATCACACCTGCCAATGCATACTTGCCATCAATGTTCTGTGACAGCTAATGTTAAACTTATTTAATCTATACTGATTAAGTTATGTCTACACCAAGAATCTCCAATAGAAACCAACTGAGACCGATCTTCCATCCAGTGATGAATTGGACAATGTTTTTAAAAAATTGGTTACTTTGGAGCAAACTTGATTTGTTTTTTTTTTGCATGGTTGGATTCATTTTCTGGGTACAACAGCACACAAAAGTTCTCCGAAGGGTAAACAAAAAGTTTAGAGCTTCTACTTTACCTTTTCAACAACTTTTTATGACCCAAAACCAATGCAAGTGGTGATTAAAAAAACAACAAACAAAATTGTAAATAAAAAAAAAAAAGTTAACTGTAAACTATGTAAAAATAAGCAAAGAATTAATCACAACAATGAAAATCTGTCTGATATTTACAAGGATAAAGAAATATGATGAGACACACAGACAAAAACCCTGTACATAGACAGTTAACAATACATTGGGCCAGCACAGTGCCAGCTGTGTTGACTGAGCTTTCTGCTATACAGACCAACTAGCCAAATGTTTAAAAAAAAATACAATGATATAAATAAAGGTTAGAAGGTAAAGACGCACACACCTTAAAAGCAGATTTTTTTTAAAACCTAAAGTCAGGTCTGATTTTTTTTGTGTAAACATTAAATGATGGGAAACAAGTCATGTCAGCGACGTCCTTGGGACATTCCACCACGATTGGGTGAGCCACGCATATCTTGTCGATTATTAAACCCGCTGCCACTTTTAATATTGCCACGTCCTCCAGGGCCGCCACGATCATTGCCATATGGTGGACCAGATCTACCCATGCCTTGTCCACCCATGCCACCTCCCCTTGACATGCCTCTGTTACCACCTCGCATGCCATCCCGGGGCTTCTTCTCTTCGACATTCAGACGATGTTCTCCTTTATACTTGATTGACTGATTAGCCTACAACAGTAATAAAAAAATAAAATACTATAGTGTATTCACATTAACTCAGATAAAATGTCTAAAAAACATTTCTAAATGTTAACAGGCTTATACAAGTCATTTGAGTGCATGTTTTACCAAAATATGTGAGAAGGCAAGCCTGCAGGAGCTGCCTAGTACTACACCAACTCACTTACCTGCAGCATCATATTGGTTAACTTAGCACTAACTTGTCTTTAATGATACATGAAACCACATGGGCTTACAAATTTCACCCAAACAATTCAAGACCCAGAATGTGGAAATGTGTAATATTGGGCCCAAATGTGGAACATAGACGCGTAAACTTATGTTTGGCAGCTGTATTGGGCGCAATAAATAAAATGTCAATCATTACTTCAATAACAATGCTGGTTTGCTTCTTATACATAGATGTATATAGTATAATTCAAAGTTAGAAAACCTGTAAGTCTAACTCTATGATGAATTCAATTCAAAATATATTCTAATGTTTCTATCTATTTTGTATTTGTTAACTAAAACTAGATCTAGTTAAATTTAGTAACTAGACTAGATCATTCTAGATCTACTTGAATTTGAATGACTTGATTATCTAGCCACTCTAAATTTTCTAGAAATCTAGATATATCATCTTCTAATTCTACTATACTCTATGTCTATTTAACTATTACTATTAGATCTAAATCACTATATGTCTATTTAACTATTACTATTAGATCTAAATTTTAAAATCAAAGTCTATTTCTAGATCTAGTCATATATATAGATTCTAGATCTAGAATGTAATTTAGACTTAACCTAAGTAATTTAGTAATAGATCTGATCTAGATCTTAATAACATTTTTTTTGTTTTAAATCCTTTTATTAGAAACCAGTAATAAGTAAATAGCCAGTTATGATTACAATTTGAGTTAGATCTACTAGATAATTAAGGAATTTAATTCAAATTTTGAATGGAGCATTTTGCTTTTTAGCACTTACTAGATTCTAAGAATGGATCTAGACTACTAGATCTATCTACTCACACTTCATAGATCTACATCTACCTCAACCATATCTTCGTAATATTTGGACACACCGGGTGCGGGAGATGAAATGTAAACAATAACCACAGACCTATATATATTTTATTTTGCATTCAGTATTTTCATTTCGCACTATTAACAGATAATGAAAAAAGAAAAAAATTATTTTTTTTTGTCGGAATTCAGACTTGGAACAAAAAATCATGAATGG
>JADKLZ010003886.1:37871271-37891748 GCA_021533235.1 Biomphalaria straminea
TTTAGAAACTGCCTATCATGTGTGCTTAGGGCTGTTAATTAATTAATTATTTTTATTATTAATGATAATTAATACACTACATTAAACCTTAACTATATTTACTGATAATGAGAGAGAGAGGAGAAAAAGAAAAAGAGTGGGTTGTTCTAACAATCTAACAGATAGGCCTACTAGAATTCACTTGTTAAAAAAAAGTATGTTAAATGGGAGCATTAAAATGCAGACCATTTTATTGGGAAACGTGGTCGAGAGGCTAAGAGGCGCTTGAACTTGGCTTGGCTTGGCTACCTAGAAGGGGGCTCGAGGTTCGACACCCGACTCGGGCAGAGTTGCGTTTACTGAGCGCCTAAAGGCAGCACGGAAAACAAACTCCTAGATACCCCCTCCCCCCCACTGGTCCACAAATGAGATTGGACCAAAGCGCTCTGAGCATGCTATAAGCATGAAAGTAGCGCTATATAAAAGCAATAATAATAATAATAATAGTATATATATATATATATTTGGACCAGGAAGGGAGGAAGAAGAACATCCTTTGAAAAAAATAGTAATGCATATCCTGTAGACTAGAACTGAGGATAATTATCTAGGCTTTTATCATTTCTTTATTTTTACTTTTATTAACAGGCTGGAACATCAAATGCGTATTCAATACAGTCTGATTCCAAGCTTAACACTGCACATGGTCCCTCTAAAACAGCCAGGTAAATAATGATTAACATATTCATACATGCACATTTCTGAAAAAATCAGAACAATATTTTTTATTTATCATCTATGTTCTTACAATATGAACAAAAATAGCATCATAAAATTTTTTTTTACAATTTTTTTTTTCTGCTCATGTCTAACATTGTTTGTTCATGATTTGCAAGTTAATGAATAAATTTAGACATTGCCTTAGCTTTAAATAAAGGATAAATTCCTACCTAATTCATATTTTTTTTTGAAGACAATTTATTCTTTTCTTCCGATAAGATATAGTAAAAAGGACAAAACCTATCAATATTTGTTAAGCTAATGTAATAAGCATTCTAAACAGTACACAAAAAAATAATATACAAACACAAAGACATTCAAGGGATTAAAAAAAAAAATCTCCACATTATTTATACTTTCTATAGTAACTATAAAATATGGTTTTATATGAATCATCTTAATTATTAGTTTTTACATTTTCCACGAACAATGTGTAAATTTAATTTGGCTTTTAAATGTTTCAGTGTATTATAACAACTTGTGAAAAAGAAAATTAATTCTAAACCTGATTACTAAGTTTTAGGAATTTCTATTGCCCAATCTTGTGTCTAGAGAGATTTTTTTTCTTTCTTTTTTTTTTAAATTTAGGCCTAAACATCAGAAAGACAACAGGGTTGTGGTTTTCGAGAAAGTGGTTCATGATCCAAATTTTTATTATCGCTCAGCCACTGAATTAGGGGAGAATCCTCCTCTTCATGTTAATCAAATTTACAGTGTTATTTATCCTGGAGCTTACAAAAAAATTTAATTATTCTGAAAGCAATTAATATTTCATAATTATTTATAATTATTTATAGGATATGTTTAATGGAAATGTAAAAAAAAAACTGACTAATTTTTTAATAAAATTATTCATTTTATATTTAATAAATTTTACCAAAAAATGATTCTAACTTTTTATTGAACAACACTTAAATAACACTTCTATATTTATTGAAGGCTAGAAATTTTGTAACAAAATTACTAAGTTGTTTAGAGCAAAATAGCTTATACTTTTGTTTAGATCGACACTTTTGCCATTCCGTGTGAATGAAGAAGGTCACAAGAATAGGTACAGAGACAGACATCACTTAGCACCACACTGTGATAAAGCATTTGCTGTTATGTATCCAGGATCAGATAATATAGACTATGTTTCTCCAGAATCTCGCAAGAATGGCAGAGAATATGTTTATGTTGACAGATATGAAATGAGTTGCAAAGTGAATGGCAAATTTCATTTAGAGGGCTTAAGTGCCTGGCCTGAAAATGTGTCTTGAGCTATAACCAATGTATATAAGTTTATGGACTCTAATTTATATGTTAAATTACTTTACTAAAAATTAGATATATTAGTTATGTCAGTGGAATAATAAAAGCTTTCTGTTGCTGTTTTTCTTTTATTATATAATTAATTTATTTTATGTAATGGCCTGCTAGTTGGTATAGTTTAATAATGTAATGCAATATTTGCCTAAAGCTTGCTGAAAAGAACCTTCTGCATTGTTAACTGATTATTATGAAAATAAACTGAAATACAGATATGTTTATAATATATAAAAAGAAAAGTATGCGCTATGTCAATTATGGTATAATGTCCATACAAAGTAAAATTTTTACTGATAAGCATATTTTGATAGATAGTTGTTGTTCCATTTTATTATGTATCTTTATTTGTTTTGTAAGTAGTAGTTGTTTTTTCGGTGCTCTTGTTGTTGTTTTCTTTATTTACCATTAGTTGATACAAATTATTTTCCTTGAACTTTAGGCCACCAATTCAAATTTGTATTCAAGATTTAAAACTAAAGATTGCTTTCTTGAAATGTTATCTGGTTTTGAAAAAAAATGTTGTGTGTGTGTTTTTTTTAACTGAAAAGCTGTTTGTGTGTCAGTGCACTATAAACAGAATGTAATTTTTTTTAATCCCCAGAAGTCAGGCTGATGAACATCAAAATGCGAAAACCTATTCTATTTATGCTCCGAGCAATACAAAAAAATTAGTGACTAACCTGGTGCCTCCCAATACTAAACCCTGCCCTCCATCTCTGGAAGGTGTTAAACGAGACCATGTGTATAAGATACTACACCCATATTCTGAATACTAGAGCACTTTGCCATACATAGCCCTTCTGTGATAGTTATAAACTGATTAAAGTACTTAAAGCACATAGACTTTGTATGTGCCAGTTTGTTCTATTTTTTTGTGTGCATTCTCTTTACAGATGCCAATTTTTAAAAAAATCATTTTTGTTTTACTTTACCTAATGCATTCTATTATTGTTGATGTTTGGATACAATTAGATCTTTATATTACTGACAACAGTATTATTATACATTTTTTTTTTACTATTGCTTAATTGTTTTTATTTTTCTACATTATTGTTTTAATGTGACTGTCTTTTTTGAATTATCATTAAACACTGATTTTTATTTTGTATAAATAATAAATGGTGCAAACTTTTTCAGGACATTGTTATATTATTTGTTTTACCTCAGATCATATGAAATACTAAAGTATAATGCACTCATGTACCGTATTCACTTAAAAAGAAAATGAGAATTAATAATAACACATAATAATTTGTAATTGTAAAAAAAAATCTGTCAATGTTAACTGTAGGCTTGCTACATTTACATAAGAAAAACAAAATCACTGTGATTTAATAATTTATTGATATAAACATTTCAATCCAGTAATCTTAATAGCTGGCACATATCTAAACCTTTTAAAAAAAAAATTAAGGAAATGTTTAGACCATTTAAATTTTTTTTTAATGAAGTCTAAGTCTACTTTTAGTTAATCAGCACTTTTTTTTAATGTAAGACTTGACACAATTGTTTTTATGCGATTTTTAAACTATATCAAAATAATATTTGCAATTTTGTTTTCAGAATCTAGCTAGGTTTTTTTTTTTTGATTACAACTTTAAACAGACTTTAAAAAAAAACACCTGTATACATCAATTATCTGTAGCTTTTTTTTTCATAAGAGCATTTGTAGAGAAATAAAAAAACATGAGAAACTTAAACCATGTTTTTAGATTGTTTCATTATTTATTGCAGACAAAGTTGTGAGATTGGAGGTCATACTTTCCACAGACATTGCCATAACCTCAACCTTCCAGATGATCACATGTATCCAATAATGAATTGCAAAGAGCATAATTTTAGAATTTCCCCTGATCTGTTACCACCTCGAAAACCACATTTTAAAGTATAAGATTTCATAATCAGTGAATATTTATAATCTTAATTCTCATTCGATGTTTACACAAAAAAAAGGATTTATAATAGAATAGGGCAAAAGTGGCAGAATATCAAGCAATACAAAGTAAAATATAAGTAACTGAAAGAGAAAATAGGCTGTTAATTGTGTATGTTTTTCCAAAATGATTAGTTAAAGTAATTTGAGTGATCAAAAAAATCTTCATCGTTTGGCACTTTGCAGTGAATGTATATTACAACATCTATGCTAAATGTGAAAAGCCACATGCCCTTGACATATAGGGAGAAGCATGTGCAGTGGATTTTTGTACAGGGCTTTTGGGAGAGAGGATTTGAGCCTCTGAAGCATTCACTAACATTGAGACTAGTTATGATCACACTAAAATGTTATTAATCTTAATGTGACTGTAAAAAATATCTATGAAATTAAATTGAAAATTAATAGGTTAAGAGATGTGTGATTGTTTAATCCTTATAGTCAGCTATGTCTCCCCAAATCTTTCATTCAATATATTGTTTTCAGATAAGTACTTGTTTACTTTTTAATAAAGACGTTTTACACTAAAATTGTCAAGCAGGTAGCCTGCAGTTGTTTTTTACATACCAATAGATATCACTATTGTTCTATAGGTTTGTGAACATCTGGATACAACCTGATCCAAGCAGTAATATGTTAAGAAGAGATTATGATCATAGTAGAAATGGCCCTGTCCGAGACCAAACTTGGCATGCTCTTGAAAGAGAACTGAATTACAGAGAAAGGTGCTTCAGCTACATTAAAAAGCCCACTACATTTTAATGATTGCAAGTCAATGCCTTTTGTGATATGTGTAGTCCCATATTTACTGTAGCCATGAAACGATCAATGAAAAAGTTTTTTTAAATCTTATTTAAAGTCATTTGTTGTCAAAATGAAATAAATGAGTGTTAAGCTAAATGAGAGTGATGCGTAAATACATAGCAATCAATTTATTTTTACTTGATACATAAATGGCATAGACATATAGATGTTTGAGGTGAAGATCAAATTACTTTTTTGCTTGATGCCAATTTTTAAAGTAAATCAAAAATAATATCTAAATGTCTGTGAATGGTTGAAAGTTTTTTTTATATGTGTATTATGTCCATGTAGATACTTATAAATAGTGGCTCTTATATATTTTACTACCAACTGTGATAATACAAATATATTGATTTAAAGATGAATTTATTGTTATACAGGAGCAAACTAGGTAGTAGTGCATTGTTAGCCTAATTGTCAGCGGATGCATATATAATATATAGAATCATTTTGTCTGTAAAAATTAGCTGAAACTTAAACAGTATTACATATTTATTACTAAATTTATTTTTTTTTCCTGCAATAAATTTGTAAACATCATACAGTTTTTTTTGTATTTTCTTGTAGCAGAAATGCTTGGCATTACCTGTGGTAACAGTGAGGCAGGGGTTTTAACATTAATGCTTTCTAATACTTTCTAGATAGCCTCCACAATAAGAAACATTCATGGTCTGTTTCATTGAGATTGGTCAGATTTGCTTTCTATGACTAATACTGTAAAGTGCTGCATTTAAACTTGAAAAGGCCTAAGCTATTTGAGATATGGTGCTGTTTATAAGTCCAGATATTATATGTCAGTGCTAAATATTTCTTGGGAGCCATAAACCGCTACTTAATTTATAATGTGTTGCCTATATAAACACATATTCGACCATGTCCAATGTTTAAAAAAAGAAAAGAGGGGATGATTTTTAAATTATGAATGAGTTAGGCCTATATTATATGTCAGTGCTAAATACTTCTTGGGGGCCCGAAGCTATATAAGTGGTCTGCCTATAGGTTAAGCCACAGCAGGGTTACTGTCCAGGGCTTTTGATTTGAACCTCTCAAGCCCTCAAATCAATTGGGGTTTAATGATGATGATGATAGGTTAATCCGGCCCTGGGAACACACATTATTATTCCTTGCATTCTATACTAGAATAAATATGTTGTTTAGACCAACGATTTAATGTAGGTCTATTTTAGTTTAACGATTTTTATGATTGATATATAGTCTGTAGCCAAACCAAAAATTACAAAGCTGTACAATTTTATAACTCGGCAGTAACAGCAGCGTGAGTTGATAATAAAACACAGACCAGAAAAAAAAAATTTAACCTATCATGCCAATGCCCCCTTTAATATTTCTGACTTTAATTATTTCCATGGGCTGAGTGATCATGCAGATCACGCTAATTTATAGGCCTATAGGACGACACATATGTTAAAGAATTTCAGAAACAACAATGTTGAACTACCCACAGAGCCCTAAATATTGCCAAAACTGGGTATGGAGTTAGTGTCTGAAAATTTAAAGTTAACAGAAATGAAATAGTTGTGACGGCGTGAGACCAAAACACTTGTTAGGCTCCACGAGTCCACAAAACATATATATTGGGCAATATCGCACCGAGCATAACATTAAAGCTTGAAAGAATGGCTATTATAGTGACGGTGCTATACAAACGCATTTATTTAAAAAAAAAAAAAAAGGACATGTGACTATATCCCTACAGGACAATTAAATCACAGTTCACAGCACAGTTGAATAATTTATAGAAGCGTAATATGCTGTCGCATAAACAAAATAAAGGCAAGCCAAATAATTAAGTTAAGAACCAAATGCAGACTGCAGCAATATATCGCCTTGCAACTTTATATGATTATATGCTTAGAATGTATTTTATTTATAAAGATCGTACTTCACAGCCGAAAATAGAAATTCGTAAGAAAAAAAACAAAAAGAAAAAATGTAGGCCTATGCTAATATCTTTCTAAAAAGCTTGAAAATAAATAGAGATAAGTCTATGTAGGGGGCATATTGTTGTATTAAATTATTAGTGATACACCCAGAGGCGTCACTTCGGTCGGTGTCACCAGGTAAGGTTAGCTCGTAGTGATCGCCCTTCGCCTGTTTATTTTTCTACTTTTAGGCTTCCCAAAAATTTTCAAGAAAAACTATCGTTTGTTTGTATTGGTGTACAATGAACTAGCCTACATAGATCTATATTAATAGATCAAATAGGCCTAGGTCTTTCGTTGTTTTAGAATGCAGGGGCCTACAATTATTTAAATTATTAACATCGACTTTCCATCAATTAAATAATATTTAAACATGTTTTCTTTATGACTTTATTTTTAATGGGGAACACATTACGGAAACGGTTCACATTATCATTATAGGCCCTACTGAGCTACTGTTATGGTTGTAACAATAAATAAATAAAACAATAACTTGAATAAGCCTGCATGCATCCTCCGTAAAATAGGCCTACATAGTTTAGTACATTAGACTTTGTCAGTTTAGAGGAATAGAGGGTAAATAAAAACTTTTTTGCTAAAATGTTAACAAATCTAGGCCTCTCTAAATAAAAATAAAAGTTAACCCAGCTAGTGCTAGATTTAGATGATGTAGATTCTAGCTGTGTTGTGTACTAAATGGCAACTATTTTAAAGTTAAAATTTAATATTTATAAAAGCTGAGCTGATTTGATTTGGTCATATTCATTGTTAATTGTAAGACTTGACTCGATCACTGTCAAAAGTCATCCTTTAATGTAGGGCCTACAATAGTAACAATACTGGCAGTAGATCTAGTCTATATGGAAGTGCGATGAGTCGTCGAAAGAAAACCTGACCTGCAATGGACATTATAAAAGAATGGACTGTCAATAAATTATTAGTATAGACTATAGATAGATCTATATTATATACATCTATACATATATTATATTACATACATACATATATTATATACTATATCTGTCTAGGCCTAGATAATGGCAAGATGTTATTCTAAATTTTGACAAATTCCATATATATACAGTATTACTTAATCTAAGTCTGACTGTAGGAGTAAAATTTCTAGGCCCAACTCAAGGTCTCATTAATTATCATGCATGGCTAATCAACTTTAAGTTCATTAGTCAGTTCTAATGCGGCATTGCTGTGCTGTAACTTGAAGCTATTAGTTATAGTGGCCATTATGTCTAATGATAAATTAATATATATATATAACATTAAGCCTATCTATTTAACTATTCTAAACATATTTTGTCTTTTCTTATTAAGTTATGTCAAGTACAGTGAGGAAATAATGTAAATTGATTAAAAGAAAACAGGTAAGTCAAGTATTCCAGATTAGGCAATCATCTTATCTACATTTTTCTTTCACAGTATATCTATCCTTTTGTTTTTTAAGCATTTTAGATGCATTCTAGTAAAATTAGAAAACCCTTATAAATCTAAACTATTACTTAATTATTCCTTTAAACATTACCATTCATAAAAAAATGTGACAGATTTGTTAGCTTGAACATAAAGACTTCATAGTGAATAAATATGTCCTCAACATATATATATATATATATATATATATGATCACATTTGTTATAACAGTATCAAGCCCTGATAAGGTCTGATTAACTGGATTTGACTATTTAAGTTTAATTGACCTTGTCTGATGATATTATTTTGTACACTTTGATGAGTTACTATCCACACAACTGGTCGACAGTTTATATAACAGTTACATAACAGTTTATTTAATGGCATCTAATACCCAGTCCACTTTGCCTCACTTAAAGTAAAAAGGTGCAATCTATAGAGTTGGGTGGACTCAAGGGCACCCGAAAATCCTGAAATAAAAATCGTAGTCTTCACCAGGATTTGAATCCGGGACCTCCAGTACGGAAGCTAAGCGCTTTACCGCTCAATCAGCCACCGCACCCTCTTTGCCTCGCTATGACTCATGCATTGATCTTTTCAAACATTTTGTACATGTCTGTACAGGTAAAATGACAAGCATGTCTATCTGTGGACGTTATAGAGTCTTCAGATTTATTGCTGCCCACAAGTTTTCTGGAGATTTTTTAACATCAGAAAAGTCTTTGCAAGGATGCCACTCCTGCAAGTTTATTCATCTGCCAATTAAAGGCCACACATTTACCAACTATGAGCTGGAAAGAAAAAATTATAACCTCAGACCACCTAAAAATTTTAACTTTGCCAGAGATTTCATCGACCAGTGGGCTCGGGCTGAACACGTAAGATATGTTTAACACTTCCTTTTTTATATTTATATACTTTAATAAAATTTTATATTATGTAAATTTTATTCTACACCAGATTTAGACTGGATAAGGCAGTACTCAGTTCAATAGAACCCAAAGCTAAACTCATTTATTTTAACAGATCTTGATTATGACTTAGGAAAAAAACTTTAAAATTTAAAACAAACTTTAATATAATCATGTGTGAAATAGTGAAACTTCACTAATATGGCTTTTTGTATGTTTCTCAGTTGTATTTTGAAAACTAATCTTAACTTTTTTCATGTTTAAAATTGTCATTTTGTTTGATTATAAATAGATTGGTTTACGCAGCACAGTCAACCCAGCCTTCTGGTTGGTGGATGAGAAAAATAAAAAGGAAATCAAATTGTCTTTTCAACAACTTTCATCTCTCTCACAAAAGTAAATATAAATTTTCTATGGTTTATTATGTCTAAAACTAACTTAAAAACTTAGAAGTAAGCTGCTATTTCCTCTTGATATTTCAGTAATAAAAAGTTTCTTAGCAAAATGGTATGCTCTGCATAATTTAGTATTATTACATTTTTTAAAATGTTTCTTTTTAGAGTTGCCAATGCATTGACTGGAGGTTGTTCTCTCGAAAGACAAGACAAAGTCATTGTAATATTACCCAAGATTCCTGAATGGTGGATAATATTTCTAGCTTGTGTCAGAGCAGGTCAATTTAACATTATTATAATTTTTTAGGCATATAAAAAAAATATTTGAGTTTTTTTTTGTGTTTTACTAATGACAAAATAAAAAAATAAGCACTCCTTTCCAACCTTTCGATCTAGATTTATAGGGCAGACTGTGTAAAGGTCATCTGTTTCTATGGCTTTTAGTCAATGAGGGTGTCATGTGACCAGCACAATGATCAACTGCTTTTACTTTCTCAAGTAATGTCAGGTACCCATAAGAATTGGTTAGACTCAGGAGTTCCAGAAATTCATGATCCCAGTCTTATCTAGATTTGAACCCGAGATCCTTCAAGTACTTTACCACTCAGCCAAAACACCCTTAAATGAACAGGCTCCAAACTGCTAATGTTATAACACATTTACATTTGTACTTGTATTGCGGAACTGTACATAGATGATTGTGAATGTTTCTACCGAAAAATATCTCTGTATGTGTGGTTTGACTTTGTTTAGCATCTCTCAATGCTAAGTAAAGCTGGCTCAGTACATTACTTAGGTTTTTCACTGTTAAATATTGGGTGAAGGGTAACTGTGAGAGGTTTCCCCTCTACCTTTAGGCACTAAAAAAACATAACTTGGTTCGGTTGTAGCAGTGATTTAAGAATTTAAAGCCTCAATCAAAATGCAAACCATCAGTATAGATGGAATTACCTTACAGATACTTTTTCATTATTTTTAAAATTATTATTGCTATAATATGCTCAATATGCTATGATGCAATGTATTTTGTGGACATGTAAGGAAGAGAGAGGGTTTAAACTTGAGACACAATAGATAGGTAGCCAAGTGTTTTATGCCCCACCACAGACTACTGCAGGGGGCGCAGTGGCTGAGTGGTTAAGCGCTCAGCTTTCAATCTAGGGTCCTGGGTTCCAATCTCAGTGAAGACTAGGATTTTGAATTTCGGGATTTTTAGGGTGCCCTGAGTCCACCCAAATCTAATGGGTACCTGACTTTAGTTGGGGAAAGTAAAGGCTGTTGGTTGTTGTGCTGGCCACATAACACCCTGCTTATTAACAGTTGGCCATAGATACAGATGACCTTAACATCATCTGCCCTATAGTTTGCAACATCTGAAAGGGTAACCTTTTTTTTTTTATTAATGACTGCATGTGGTGTACTACAGCATTAGCTTATTTAATTGATTAAATTAGATTGGTCTTTGGGAATGTTTACATAAAATGGAATGAACAGTTCCATTAATTCTAATGTATTTTTCAAGTTGCATAACAGAATAAAACTGCCTCATTGAAACTTGCTGTCTGTATTTCACAGATCTGACAATATGTCCAGGTACTACAATGCTTCGAGCTCATGATATCAAACATAGGCTCAAGATGTCAGGAGCCAAATGTATTATAACAGTTCCAGAACTAGTTCCATATGTTGATGAGGTAATGAGAAAATAGGATTGAAACATTTTAGATACATTAACTCATGGGTCAATTAGAGTGATACTCATTGTAAAACTTTTGAGTCTCTCTCTCTCTCTGTGGCATTTTACGTCTCGAGAGACAATCTTTTCCCCTTGCAAGCTCTTGTGTGAATAAAGAGGCTGATCCTTGATACACAGCTGCGATTGCAGGTTGGGCATATGTAGTCACCAGGCGCTGTTGCATATTCACCCTTCTTTCTGCTTCTGTTGTGTATGGCATCTGCAATCAAAGACACTTTTGAGTCTACTGCTTTGTGAAAATATTATACACTATCTGCATCAGATATGGCACTGCAGTTGCTTCTAATCACAATTATGCAACATACTCTTTATATTGGGATCTATGTGTAGATAATCCCTTCTAATTTGTTTTAAATAAGTCTTTAGGTCTTGTAATTAATGGGCCTAATATTTCACATACAACTTTCTGATAGATTATTCATTTTATTGAAGGAAGAGAACAAATTTGATGCAAAGGAAAACATATTCTTGTTTAAAACATGAACAAATACAATCAATTTGAATATTTTTTGTCATTTTGCATAAATTTATAAATTATTTTCTTTAAAGACTGTATTGTTTTTAAAATTACTAGAATGTTCATACAGAGACAGATATCAGGGCTCGTTTTAAATGTTGTCTTGACTTGGCTCTCTCTTGTGGCTCACTAGGGGTTTGACTTATGTAGTACTTTTAATAGCAATTACTTCTATTAATTCCAGTTACGAACAGTTACTACTTAAAAACTTTGACTCAAAATCCTTATATTAAAAATTATGATAACACTTAAATATCCAACAATGAAATATAAATCCAACACACCAGTCCAGGAAGCACACATCCAACCTTCCTGGACCGGGAGCAAAACCTTACTAACTTAAACATTCTCTCGTACCTTCAAGGAAGACTAAACATTCAGTCATAACACGTACAAAAGACTTTTCACATTCACAAGGGGATATAAAAACTATCATACAAAAAAAAACAATGTGACATTCATTCTCTCCATACCTCACCCTGACAACAGAAATCTCTTTTTTTATTTGTTTTTCTGTTTGTTTTTAGGCCGCAGACAATGCAGAGCTACTGAAATATAAAATTCTTGTTGGAAATAAAAATGAAACAAGGTAATTATAATAATCATAATTGTGATAATCCAAACAAGTAGTAACCTTGTTAGTGGTAACCTTACAGGCACTAATTCTGTCAATAAAAAAAATTAGCAAAGTAAAACCTTCTATAAATTACATAACTAGTTGCTAAATGCTAAGTAAATTAATTCACTTTACAACTCGATTATAGTTATTTGTGTATATGTATTGTATTTCCTGTATAATATAACAATCTAAGTGTAAAGTTATGAATAGCAGTTTTCTTCAGGCCTGGCTGGACTCACTATGGAACACTGGTGGAGAAAGCATCCAATGAGTTTCAGGTTAGACACAAAATAAATTTAAAAAAACAACAACTCATTATAATACCAACAATGAGTTTGAAGCATTGTTTTTTCCTTAAAAAATTGTACACATTTGTTAATCCAAGCTTCATTTTCTTTATACAGTGATTGATTTTTCTAATTTGTATCTGCTTATTGATGGCTATGGATTATAAATCAATGAATGCAGCATGTTTCAAACTATGCAATCTTTCATTTGGTTGAAGCAATAATAATAATAATAAGGCTTGTCTTCGAGTCCAAAGATTAGTTTGAAGCAAAAACCATGCAGTTAAAAACTGAATATAGTGAATGAAGGAATTGTACACTTTTGTTTTAACAAATCAATTTGTATCTGCTACAGTGCGCTGACACTAAGGCCTCTGACCCAATGATGCTATTCTTCACAAGCGGAACAACAGGCGCTCCAAAGATGGCAGAACATAGTCATGGTAGTTATGGATTAGGGCATATAACCACTGCTAGGTAAATGCTGGTTTTTGGTTTTGTATGTGCCAAATGATGATAATTAACACAAATCAAACCTTAAATTTACTAAGTAATTAGAATTGGTTTTGGAATTGGCCTAAAGGCAGCAGGGAAAACATTGTCCCAGATCCCCCCCCCCCCCATCTGGTCTACGCAAATGAGATAGGACCATAGCACTCTGAGCATGCTATAAGCATAAAAGAAGCGCTATATAAAAGATTTAATTATTGTTATTATTATGATAATTAAGATTTACTTATTTCAAACTGTACATTTACTATGTATTTATAATTAACTAAAGACACATATTTTCAAGGGAGTCTTTGAGAGAGAAAAAGAATGTCCTCTACTGTACATTTATTAAAAGCTGTTCTGTTATATGATAGAAAAAAAAACAAATTACTGTATTCAACATTGAATATATTTTGTTATTCACTAGTTATTAATTGAAAATGTAAACATCTCGCTTGAATCTATTCATAATGATTTAGATTTGTACTATGCTACCATACCCATGTTACAAAACACAGTTGAATGTATATCCTAATAATAATTTTCTAATAACAATTGACATTATAATGTTTCAAAATGTTTAGATACATGCTCATGATCAACTCTTCAAGTGTTCTGTGGAACCTCTCAGATACAGGTTGGGCCAAGAGTGCATGGTCTTCTTTCTTTGCTCCTTGGATCATGGGATCTTGCGTCTTTGTCCACAACGTACACAAGTTTGACCCATTGCACATATCACAGGTGCATAATCTATACTGTTATAAAAAATTATTTTTTTTTTAAATAGAAGTTTCTTTTCAACTCTCAATATCTGTGGACTTTGAGAATGAATTCACAAATGGCCACAACAGATTGATTTTTCATGATGTTTCATTATCAAAACAATAACCTACTACCTTTAAAGGATTTAAAACAGATGACCTTTACATCATCTGCCCTATAGATTGCAAGGTCTGAAAGGGCAAAATGCAAAGGATTATAAGACACCAAATAAAGCCTAAACCCACTTTACAAAAAATCTAGATCAACTTTATATATCCACTAAATATTCATGAAACTTATTTTGTCTCAAGACACTTTCATTATGTCTCACTTCTCCTACTGCACGTTTGTCATAAGTGCAAGTCAGTTGTATTCTACTCTTACAATTACAAATAATAATCTTGAAAGAAAAAAAATGAGATAGAGAGCTCTTTCATTCCATATGCCAACAAACTAGAACCAACAAACTGGAACATACTACTAGAGTCTTTATGACAGATCTAGCATGTATAAGAAACATGTAGGGAAGAAATGGTTTTGTAGTCATGTTGTGCTGTTTGTTGATGTAGAATGTCAGAAATTTGCTTTTAACTGCAGCTAAGACTCAACAGCATATATATTATAAATTTATTTAGTGCTTCATGTCTGACTTTAAAAAAAAAAAATTCTACACAGTTTTGGTGTTTGGTCCAGAGTTCTCTATATTGTCAGTGATTTTTTTGAACAACGTAAATGTAGAAATTTTACATTTAATATTAAATATCTCTCTTTTTTTAAATACAATTTTCATCATTTCCAGCCTATTTAGCTCCTCATCTAATGGTAAATATTTGGTTTGTGTAGTTTTGTATTTGAACATTTCCTTAGAAGAGTTTGTGTTGTTTTCTTCCACCCCACCCCCTTTTTTTTTTTAATTGCTTGCTGCCAGAGAAACAAACTTTCTATTTCAATTTTCATTTGTGCGTTTGCCATCAAGAAATAATTAATGGAGCTATTTTTAGGTTATGCTTTTGTCCTCTTGAGATCATTTTAAAATTCAGTTGTTGTTTTGTTTTTAACCATCACCTATATTTAGCCTGTAAATGTTTTTTAGTAGCTGGCTTGTAAATGTTTGTAAAATATTTACTTGTTTCGGATGTTCCTTTAGACTTAAAGATAATCAACATCCTAGCTAAAACCTCCCGCAGGACAAGGGGATTGCAGCAGGCAGGGTATGAACCCAGGACCATCAGACGACCCAACAACAGTCCAGCGCATAAACCGCACGACCATGGAAGCAATCCTATACCTATAATATTATTTATATATTTTAATACAATAAACTTCAAATATATGAAATCATCTGGTAATCTATAACAATATTAATTTTAAAAAAAACTAATACATTTGCTTTATTTATTTATGAACTTAGAAAAAAAAAATTTCTTTTTTTTTTTATTTTAAGTGCAAAATTATTTTTTTTCAAATATAACAAGTTACTTTATATTACTTATATAATACAAATATTACAATGATCTTTTTAATTCCTAATTGGTTGAACATTCGTTCTTTTTAACTGTTAAAGGTTGATAGAAAATTGCTTTTGTAATAGGTAGCAATGACAGCGAAATGCTCTTTATAGATATTACATTGGTAAATAGAAAAAAAAGTTCCCTTAGAATAAAGCATTGATAAAATAAACTTTGACTGGTCTAGGTTTTAACAGATTACCCAGTGACTCACTTTTGTTGTTCTCCCACTGGATTGAGAATATACTTAGGTCAGTACTCCCAGTCTCTGAAGCCAAAAGCTCTTCGCCATTGTGTTGGTGCTGGAGAGCCTGTTGTAAGTACGCTAGTTATTGTTAACTTGGATGCTTTGATGAATACAAGCTCTTATTCTATACTCTGTATCCTACTAGTCTGTTGCCAGTCTTTTAATTTCCTTTCTTTATGTTCACTTGTGTTTTCATTTGAGTACTTTGGTACCATTACAGCTACACATATTTGTCCCATTCATACCAAATGCTTTAACTTTGGCTATTTTATTTTATTTTATTTTACTGTGTTTTTTTTTAAAGTAGAATTATGATATTTTAGTATATGGAAATAGGGTGAAAAGTTTTCTTTTATATACAAAGTAATATGGGACATACATTTTTATTTCAATTTTTTGACTTGTAATACATAAATTTATTTATTCAAAATGTTTTCATACAGATAAGGAACAATTAAAGGCTATTATTTATTGCCCTTCTTATCCAATACTAATTACACTCACAATATAAGTAAAGTAGAGTAATTATTCATAAAATACTAAACCATAATCTTCAAATAGAAAATAAAACCTAATAAAGTACTCATACATAAAGTTAAAGGCACACCTCATACTACATATATGCTAGGACAAATTGGTAGAAATACTTTGTCTTCACATGGAATGGGTTTGCTCGAGTCAGCTAGAAAAACATTGACTTGGTAGAGTTTAAATCATTGATTAATATGCACAACTAGGAAGTAATCATTATTTTTAGTATTAATAATATAATAAATGTTTCATATAAGTTAATTGTCACATTCATTATCTGAACACAGTAAGCTTCGTTCAGGCTATTTCATGTGACATAAAATCTATATCTGAAAATTATTTTTCTCTTACATTATTTTACTTCAAGAATCCTGAATTGATGGAACTTTGGAAGAAAGTAACTGGATTGAATTTACATGAAGGCTATGGGCAGACAGAAACAGTAAGCTTATTTATATGGAAAAAATATTGTTCATTAACTAATGGAGATTGTTATTTGTTTATATTTTTCTCTACTGCAAACCACCCATATATGTTCCTGTAAATACTGTCCACACAACACAAATGTAAACTAGTCTTCTCAGAAATATTTCAGTGATGGACTATTTACATGGAGATTTTTTTTTACCAGTAGCCTTTTTAAGTCTGTGCCATATAAAAAATAGCATGCTCTAACTAGGGATTTCTTTTCTCTTTTTCACAAACTCTAATTTAGTTTCCCTTAGTAAAAGTAGGTTATAGGAAGTTTTTCTGCTGCCGGCTTTCAAAGTAAGCATCATGTGACCAGATCAACTATAAACTGCTTATACTTCTACTTTCTTAGCTGGGTGAACTCTGTAATATTCACCAGCTGTGCACTTAGTCACTAGGTCATCTTGTCCCATTATCATCTGTATGTCCATCAATTTATCATAAGAATACATTTATAATGCATGCATGTTATATTTCAGACACTTGTTTGTTGCCGAAATGATTACATCCCTTATAAACTTGGCTCCATGGGCAAGAGCTCTCCTGATTTGGTGGTTGGAATAATTAATGATGAGGGTAAAATAGTGGAACCATGCACAGAAGGAAACATAGCTATTCTTACCAAACCTGCTCGACCATTAGGGTTATTTAATCAATATTTGGTAATTATTTTCACTTTTCGTTATTTTTCTGTAGTAATGATGTCTGCGTATTTACATTAATTATTGTTATACTCACCAACATTAAGTAGATTTGTGTTAACTAGCTCTATTTTGACAATATTCAAGTTCTAATAGCCCCTTTCTCATGCTAAACATTTGTTTTTAAAGTAGAATTGTTCAAATACTTTTTTTTTTACTTTGTATTATCAAATATTAAGAATTCTCAACCTTGCAATTAGAATTATATTTTCAAAAAGTAATAATAAAAATATGGATAGGCTACATTTTTTATATGTTAAAATATCTAAATTAAGTTATGTAATTCATGAACAAATCAATTTCTTTCAAATCAATCAGTTTTTAAATAAACACACTTCAGAATGACCCTGTTCGTACAGCAGCTTCTTTCCTTGGAGACTGGTATTTAACAGGAGATAGGGGCTACATGGATGAGGAAGATTTTGTCTTTTTTGTTGGTCGTGCTGATGATGTGATCAATTCTGCTGGGTGAGTTGAATCAACTACGTGATTTGTCTAGTTACACTTTTAATCAAACTATGGATTTTGATGTGTTTTTGTGTGTTCAAGTAATTCCTCAATAAAATGCAGAATT
This sequence comes from Biomphalaria straminea, assembly GCA_021533235.1. Classification (NCBI taxonomy): domain Eukaryota; kingdom Metazoa; phylum Mollusca; class Gastropoda; family Planorbidae; genus Biomphalaria; species Biomphalaria straminea. The sequence continues at coordinate 37,889,215 of JADKLZ010003886.1, forward strand.
AATAGATCTTAGCTATCTAAATTTTTGTTCGTCTTAATTTCCCATATTTAAAAACAACTCAGATGCTCATTTCAAGAATGTTAAAAACACATGTTGTCCCACTAAGCTGTATGTTGCCGCATGAATGCACTTAATGCGATGTGGGCTCCATAAAATTTGCTGGAACTTGTCATTAAGATGATACTTTGAATTTAATTACATTTAAAAAATGTATCATCCAACCAAATAAATGCTTCTTCAATTAAACTGATTCAGTGCAATAAAAGTGTTAATATTGAAAGAACTCAACATGAAGTTCAACTCTGAACCACTTTTTCTTTATTTCTCACCTGCCATATTTTGCTGCCTAGCAACCTTATGCTTTTGGAAATTACAAGAAAACTGCTTTTTTTGTGTGTGTGTTTTGCTTTTGTTTTTTGTTTTTTAATTTCAGTTTTCTAGTCACCATATAAGCATGATGCGTAGGACGTAATCATCTTCTTTTTTGAAGTAATGTCTGTATTATATAAGATAAGAGTGACTTAACAGTACTATATATAGACTGTTTAATCTCATTCTTGAGACTAAATTTGATATCTTTTGTTCAGGCTTTACCATTCATTTTGCATATTTGCCTGGTTCTAGAAAATAAGAAGCATAAATAATTAAGGTAGAGAAATTTAATGTTCATATCATTTTTGTCAATGATTGAATGTTCTTTTTACTTATAGCAAGATTAAACAGCCATAATGTCATCCAAATAAAGTGTTAAGGATAAAAATTACTTTAACTTTATCTGCTATGCCCTTACTGGTTTGCTATAAAGCTGTCTATTTCTGTAAATAAGATACCTAGAAAATATAGTTTGATGATGACCACTTTGTCATCCAGGGGGTTTTATGCCTCCTCATTTCGCTGGTGAGACCTATGTGAGCCCATGTTCGGCCACACACTGGGCAGGTTATTCCAACTGGAACTAGTGTCATTGGCCTTGCATTTCTTCTCTGGCGTTTTTCTTCTGCCAGCGTTGTTCTTTTTTCCTCAGCAACCTGTGTGCCAGTTTTCACAGCGCGACACCATGATGCATTGTCATGTGCCTCTGTCTCCCAGGTGCCTGGGTCTATGCTAAACGACTTCAGAAAAGCTTTGAGGGTGTCCCTGAAGTGCTTTCTTTGACCACCTTGGGAGCGCTTTCCTTAGCTTAGTTGGCCTTACTAGAGTCTTCCATTCTGCAAACGTGTTGTGCCAATTGCAGCTGGGACTGCATCAAGATTGTGTGGATGCTTTGCATACCCGCTCTTTGAAGGACTTCAGTATCTAGTATTTTGTCTTGCCATTTGACATTTAGTATTTTTCTTACACATGTCATGTGGAAGTGATTCAGTTTCTTTGCATGTTTTCTGTACACTGTCCACGTTTCTGAGGCATAGATCAATGTAGGGAGGAAGATTAGAAAATAGAAATTACATAGAGACATTGAATGTCACATGTCCTTTTTTATGCCAGAAAACTAATTTGCAACCTTTTATCTATTTAAAAACTGGCTTTTTTTTTTTTTTTTGCCTGTTTGTACTCTACTCTAGAAACTATGTCTTCCAGATGTAGCATCTGAGGTACATTCAAATTAATTATTTTTTAACAAGAAAAATAACTTATTATATAATATCTTTCTCATCCAATTCAAAATATAAGATGTATACATTAGCTACTTACACACTTCGAGGTTTTGTTCAATTTTTCCTCATAATAAACATTATAGCATAGGATTGGCTTATATTTGATTTCATTTATATTTATCACATTCAGATTGATTGTTTCCATTGAAAAAATGAAATCCTGAGACTTTTCATGTTCAGTGTGTGTTTTTATGTTAATATCTTCTCTATATGATGTCAATCAAAAACTCAAATTGTTTGATGCTAATGATTGTTGTTTCTTGTATGCTTGTCAGATATCGAATTGGGCCATTTGAGGTGGAGAGTGCTCTGTTAGAACACCCTGCAGTGTTGGAGTCGGCAGTTGTCAGCAGTCCTGATGAAACTAGAGGCGAGGTAGGTATTGGTTAGGAATATATCCACTATCTAGAGGTCAGTACAGGTATATTTATAGCAGGGGTGGCCAAGTTGCTTTGGTGCATGGCTGTGTTCAGATCTCATAGAGTTTGAAACCATCCAAAGTTCCTATGATGAAAAAAAGCATTTTTTAAATTTCAATGTTGTCCCAATTTTAGGTATCAAGTTAGGTCTGAAACCTGCATTTTAAGCAATAGCCACCAGTTTTATAAACCATTGAAAGAATAAAGAATTGAATGTACCAGTGTAACTGTATACATAAATACCATCAATATTCTCAAATATGATTAAATGAAGACATATGACAGTGTTTTTTTTTTTAAATATAATTGTATGAACCAGTATGAATGTATGTTCAGTGAGGACTTGAAAGGAGACATAAACCATTGTTCTTAATTTGTTCAGGACGCTTTTGTTTACCATCTTCTACTTTGACTTTGTTTACCACCTTCTACTTTGACTTTTGTTTACCACCTTCTACTT
>JADKLZ010003886.1:37893173-37914040 GCA_021533235.1 Biomphalaria straminea
TACAATCCTTCAGGAATAAGAGGATTTCAATGTCCTTGCACAATCCTCCTGCAGAACAGCAGGAAATGATATCTGGTAGGGTTACAATTCAGATTCATCCAGCAACTGTCTGAAGCGCATTCACCTCCAATCAGCAGTGATTTAGAAGTAAAATAAAGTTCCCCATTTCAGACCATGTGATATATTGGGCAGATAATGTTAAGGTCACCTGTTTCTGACATTAGTTGGGGAAAAGTTAAGACGGTTGGTCGTCGTGCTGGCCACATGACACCCTGCTTGTTAACCATTGGCCAAAGAAACGGAGTCATTCGCAAGGGCTAAGCATTATTTATATACTCTTACAATGTAAAGTTTCATTTCACAATATGAAATAAGAAAAAAAAGATATAAGATATGGATTATCATTTTCTTCACAGATTGAATTTGTAACTGATCTTCCAAAAACAGTCAGTGGGAAAATCCGAAGAGTTGAACTACGTAACAAAGAGTGGCAGCACTTAAGGGAATAATAACTCTGAATTGTTCACTTCCTCACTGATAGTGTACACATTAACTACAGCAGCTCAAAACATGGCTCGGAATTTTTTACATTGTTATTTTAATTGAACCAAAATAAAGATCTGGTTTCATTTATTTGAATTTACTTATGTTGGTGCAGAATACTCCGCATATTTTACTGTTAAAATATTTTTAATCTAATTTTTAGTGTTAGAACAATCAAATATTATTCCCAGTAGTGCATGGGTCAAGGTTGAGTGGCTGTCTTCCTACAAACCTATGAATTAAGACCACATATCTAGGTGACCATAATTTTATTTATGTAAAATATGGGCATTGCATTATTACTTGCATGGTATACATGTATTCATTGAATGTTAATTAGTCATCGAAATTGTATAAGATGTTTGGTTTCCTGTATGGTTTAGAATAGCTGGGCTTTAAAGGAAATAGGTTCAAATTTTAAGCTCAACAGAATTTTGTATGGATTGTCTCCTATGTTTGTTTAAACCAGGGTAACAACATTACAACGATCCACAAAAGTACTGAATAAAACATTTGTATATAATTTCTCCACTACAGTTCTATCTGTAACTCTTTGTGGACTATTATAAAGTGTACTAAGATCTATATATTCGCTGAACCAAGATTCTTTCTCAAGTGGGGGTAAGGAGGGGTTAAAAAATGTTCCATTGTTTTTTGATCTAACATTCGTTAGTTATGAAGAGAAAAACAATAGCTCTATAAGATGTATAAAGCAGGTATTGTCTTTTTTGAAAAGTTATTTTTAATGTTTTTCTTGTTTATAATATAACAACAACAAAAAAAGAAAAATATTTTTTTTTTCATCATATTACAAATGATGACAAATTTTTTAAATGGAATAAAATATTCTATGTTATAAATGACCTAGGCAAGGAAGAGTTATGCAAAATATTGTTGATTTAATATTACCTAGGGTCTGTTTTGAAGTTTCTACCCCATGACATGAGAAATAGGATTGCTTTCATAAATGCTCAGGAACCAGTTTTCCTTGTTAAGTCACTGTTACCAGAAGATAAGAATTTGTTAAATATTATTAAGGTTAGTGAGGTGTACATGAAATATGGAAAAGCATTTGTATCTTTGCCCCCCATTATAATGCTGTTCAACTACTTTTAGTGTCTTGTAGCATAGACCATGTCAACTAAACTTTCCATTCACTTAGCTTTAGCCTAGTTCACCTCTATCACCACACCCAGTGAAATGATCTCTGCAGATTTGTGGCAGACTTTTGACAGTGCTACAAAAAATAATTGCTTTTATTTATTCTCAAAACCTATTGTTATGGTTATTTCCTTCCTACAGCCTTGATGTTCTTTGAGGCAAGAAGGCTGAGTGGTAAAGTTTTGGCTTCTGAAACAAGGGATCTCTGGTTCAAATTCTGTTGAAGATTGGGATTTTTAATTTTAGGGCACCCATGATTCCACCCTACTCTAATAGGTACCTGACATTAGTTTGGGAAAAATTAAAGGTAGGTCGTTGTGCTGGCCACATGAAACCCTCGTTAACTGTTAGCCATAAAAACAGATGACCATCTGCCCCACGTATCGCTAGGTTTGAAAGGGGAACTTACATCTGCCTTTCATGTAAAACTAGTCTTACAATGCCATGGGGCGAGTGAGGAAACTTACCTTTCCTTAACTAACCGTGTTGTATTGTTTTTGAAGACTCTTTGAAAAATGTATTGATATTTATCTCCCACAATCTCATTTTGTCTCTCCACATGCACCCCAAAGCTTTTTTTATTGCGTTCACTTTGCCTCTTACTTTTTAGAAATACTTATTACAATTTGTCACCAAACACACCCAAGCTTTTTGTTTTTGGCTATAACAATGCAGAGCCAATCATCAAAAGGGCTGTGACAGACGCTGTTTATCTCTGTCCGTGACTGACACTGTTTATCTCTGTCCGTGACTGGCGCTGTTTATCTCTGTCCGTGACTGGCGCTGTTTATCTCTGTCTGTGACTGGCGCTGTTTATCTCTGTCCGTGACTGGCGCTGTTTATCTCTGTCCGTGACTGACGCTGTTTATCTCTGTCCGTGACTGACGCTGTTTATCTCTATCCGTGACTGACGCTGTTTATCTCTGTCCGTGACTGACGCTGTTTATCTCTATCCGTGACTGACGCTGTTCCTCTCTCTGTGAGGCTGCATCAACGCTGCCACTTGTTAAACATAAAAGTGTGTGTTAAGTCTCTTCAGACGTTTCGGGCCATAAATATTTTGGCTTCAGACAACTGAGTACGTGTGTTCCCCTTTGAGGCCACCCCCCTCCAATACTAAAAAAAAACTTTACTGGATAACAATAATGGATACTGCATTTAAAAAAAGCTTGAAACGTCCCCCCCCCCCCCCTTTTTTTGTTGCTGCCTCGGACTAGTGTCCTTATTGACCCCCCCCCCCCTTTTTCTTCCCTTTTTTGGCAACACCATTCCTGGTTGTACATGAAATTTTGTTTCAATAGGCACGCTAGAAAGCTGTGTAACCGAATTTGTAGTACCGGTAAGGCTAATGATGACTAAAGCGAGCTTAAAGCTGCATGTGCTCCACTGGTTAGACGGCTGTAATGGACCACTCACAGTCACGTGAACCACTTGTCATACTTTTAATTCCTGGCAAACTACCAACAGGACAGGGGGGAAATAGTTGACTCAGCACTTCATACTGCTTCTACAAAGTCGTTAGAGAGGAAGATGAAAAGATTACAGCAAGGTATACTTCGGGTTTTCGAATCAAGTTGATACTTTGTACTATTATTCATTGTCGATGGCAACACGTGACTTAATTTAAAAATCAATCAATTAGTCGTAATTAATTATTTTTGTTTTACACAGAAAATGTACTAAACTTAGGGGAGATAAGCCTTGTGTACGTAATTAGGTCGTTCGTTAAAAATTGTAAACTAGCAATCATATTTATTGATGTCTATGCTAACAATAGTCTTACAAAGCATAAATGTCAACACGTTGGCCTTCTATCAAGGAGACGCGAGTTTGAAATTCAGACTCGATCAACTTTTTTTTTTTAATTGCTTTTTAAACGAGAACATTCTCCCAGGATCACCTATTCCCCCTCCCCCCAAAACTGGTTCTCCAACTGATTGGACAAAAACACACTTAGAGCATACTATAAGCATGAAAGTTGAGCTAACAAAATAAAATTCTATCACACAATTTTTTTTTATTGCTAATCGAGATCTATTAATAATTAATGACATCATTGATTGAAAATAATTGATGCGATTTCACTCAATGTGTTTTCTTTTATACCGTATATTTGACTTTAAAGCATGCATTCAGAAAAAGCAGACAATCACAATATGTGGTGTCAGGGTCGGCCTTACGAATTGCGGGGCCCAATTTGATGGATGCTTGCGAGGTTCCGTCCAGATTTATGCAAATAATGCTTGAAAGCAATCATTTCTCACATGTTTCAACAAACCTCAGGGAAGATATAAAATATAGTTTGTTACGGTTACCTTTGGGAATCAAAGCGTCAGGGATTTATCAGAGAATTATGGCTGAAATTCTTCAAGGTATAGAAGGTGAATCAAAGACGATATTCTAGTAGCTGATAGAGATGTTGAGCATCACGACTACATATTGAAACAAGTCATGCTAAGAGCAACGGAGTACAATAGGACAAGTGCAAGATAAGGCAAAACAGAGTACCTTTTATGAGCCATATCTTGTCAGAGAAAGGATAAGAACCAGATCCAGCAAAGATAAAGGCAATTATTGACATTGCAGCTCCTTAACATAAAGATGGAATTAGAATTCTGGGTTTAATTCAGTACCTAGCAAAATTTACTTCTAATCTAAGTCAAGGATATGCTCCAATACAAAAGCTTCTAAAAGATGAATTGCAATTTCAATCCTGAACAAAGTTTTGGAGAATCGAAACATCGCTGTACAAACTCTTCAGTTATGGCATATATAGTGAAATTCAAGACTATACAAGCGAAGAACTTTCAATGCCACGTAATGGTTGGCCAGACACAAGAGCGATACTCCACCAGAAGTCAGCCATGATTCAAGAGACCAGTTATTAATTAAAGACGGAATGAAATACAATGTTCTGAGAAGAGTCATGCCGCCAAGCTTACATTCATACATGCTAAAGCTCAGAGCCGCCTAACGTTTGGCGGGGCCCAATTTAGGCCTAATGGATGTTGGCGAGGCCCCTCATTAGTTTTTTTTTTTTTTTTTTACAATGACACCTATTAGTACCTATTAATAAGATCATTATATAAACATTTATTCTACAACATGCATAGGAAGCACCTCAAGCTTAATAGACGCCTGTGGGTTAATTAAAGCTACATCATTCGTACGATGCACTAAATATATTATCGCTTTAATATACATGGGGTGGTTGTCCATTGCTTGGTTTTGATTTAATATAGGCTATATGAGGTGGTTGCCCATGGCTTGATCTTGATGTAGCCTATGTGACGTAGGCTATTTGCCCCTCTGTGATTTCAGCACAAACACTTCTTAGGCCCATCATTTAGGCCACTGTATATATTTTACATATTTATTTTGTCAGTCATAGATCTAGAATGTATATCTACAGTACAGTGGCACCATATTGAGAATAACCCATCTTTACAAACCGTTTTATACCGCCCCCCCCCCCCCGATAAAAAGGTACAGACAGTCACACTATTAATAGGCCCATAGAATAATTGCATACCTACATCTAGTCGTTTTAAAGTTGTTCTACACACACGCTTTTATATATGGCTCCTTCTGTCAGACAATGGATGCGCCCAGATGAGTCACTGGCTTTGGTTATGTCTTTAGATGGGGCAGAATCTGGAGTGACTGATTTAGCCAATTCTGGAGCGGCAGAGTTTGCCACAGTGCAAGATAAGGCAAAACAGAGTACCTTTTATGAGCCATATCTTGGGCTATCTCCTCCCAAATACTTCAGTCGATGCCCGTGGCTCTCATGTCTCGCTTGCAGTAAAACTTCTAAATATGTGTCCTGGGGCTAACTGACAGGGCAGCTTCCTTTTTCTTTCTCTTGGCTGACGCAGATAGCGACGCCGTCTAGAAAACATCATAAAAAAGGCATAAAAAATCACACTCACAATATTACCATATTTAAAGTAACTTTTTGAACCAAATAGTCTAAGAAAAAAAAAATCTTGGAAGACAACAGCCACCCGCTCCATCAGAACTACGTCAGGTCGTCGCGAAGTGGGCGACTGCTGGTAATCAAAACAAGAACAGAGCGGTACAAAAACTCGTTCGTACTTCACTCAGTCAGATTATATCAATACCACTCGTTGATCAGGAATCATGGAAAGGGCCAAGATGCCTGTTTGGTCGCTGAATGAACTCTTTTTGTTGCTATTTTTGTGTATGTTTCTGCTGTGTTGTCTGTATATGAGAAAAGAGTCCTTGTAGTCACAACAAATTTCCACAAGGATCAATAAAGCAGTCTTAGTCTTAGCTTTATTTCTTTTGCATTCGGCGAAATTCGAACCAGAACGTACAGTCTGTCTCCATGCTGTCCGGTCTTGGGCTATCTCCTCCCACATACTTTAGTCGATGCCCGTGGCTCTCATGTCTCGCTTGCAGAAACTTAAAAAAAAACAAACAAACAATTTTTTAAATAAAAATCAACATCTGTTAAAACAAAAAAAAAAGTTCAGGTTCCACCGAGATTTGAACTCGGATTGCTGGATTCAGAGTCCAGAGTGCTAACCATTACACCATGGAACCACATGTTAAAGCTTGTCTATACAATCAATATATAGCTCCTCCTTCGTTATCGAAGATGAGCACATTTCTCATTTCCTATGGACTCGAAGATGACTTTAAAGTTCAATCCTTGCTTTAAAAAGCCGGCAGTATACGTGGGATGGGTGAGTTTGGACAGTTGCAGATAGGCCTGCTTCTTCTCTCAGCTCTTTGTTTGTTCGGCGCTCTTTCACCCTGGCCACTGTTCTTGCTTCAAATCTTGAGACTCCGAGACTCACACTTCACGCCATAAGGATTGATCGAGAGCTAGTGCTTCCCAGCGGCGAATGTCGTGTGGAAAAATACCAAATTGACAACGGGAACAAAACTCCTGGTCTACAATGCCTGCGTTCTGAGACCACTTCTGTATGGCAGTGAGAGCTGGGCAACCTACATGCGCCAAGAACACAGATTAAATAGCTTCCACCTACGCTGCCTGCGACGCATAATGTGCATCTCCTGGAGGGATCGTGTCACCAACCAGGACGTTTTAAAACGAACAAAAAAAGACTATGCTGGCTCGGTCATGTCACATAGAGGAGAGCACCTGGCTGCATGCGGCGTCGGAACGAGACAGCTGGAGGTCACTCACAAAGGCCGCGGGATACACATTTGAGACCAAAAGAAAATCTGCCGCCGAGGACAAACGCAGACGACGAAAAGAAAACCTAAACCGACCACCTGCGGACAATGGTTTTGCTTGCCCTGGATGTGGCAAAATATGTAGGTCACAGCTGGGACTGCACAGCCACGGGAAACACTGTATTACTCACTAATCTTCGGACTCGAAGACAAGCCTATTATTATTATTATCATGTCACTTGCATGCCAGATGGAAGAATCCCTAAAGACATGCTATACGCTGAGCTTGCAGAGGGAGTCAGACCCAAGGGCCGCCCACGATACGCTTTAATACAGATGTAAAAACACACATGATAATCACAATGATAATCCCTCACATTCAGTGTCATTCACTCTGACAACTATCTAGCCTAAAGATCTAAATCTGTGAAGAAATAGACATAAGTAACAAAATGGAACGTAAGTTACGCACCAAAAAAAAGTGTGCATAAGTGCGGAAAGAAGGATCGTTTGTACATTAGACATTAAATAGTAGGCCTAATTGCGAATAAAAAATTCAATTTTGATAACTTTAGCCGTTGCGGTTTCGATCTTGAACATGGCTTAGTTGTCGTAGGCTTCAGTTAAGAAAGAACAGGCTACATTTTCCTATTGTGTCGTGCAAGTGGGAGAATTAGTGATTATGAATGATACGAAGATTAAGGACGAGTGCATCGTCTCACATGACCACCCAAACCCAGTTGTGACCTGTATATTTTTCCGCATTTCATGCAGACAAAGCCATTGTCTTCCGGGGTTTATTTAAGTTTTAATTTTCTTCAGTGCCTTTCTTCTTCAAGGGCTTTCCTCTGAGGCTCAAATCTGTGTCCCGCGGCTTTCCTGAGAGCTCTCCATCATTCAGAGGCCAGCTACTTCCCTCTATCCATGCCAATAAGGGTGAAATGGCGCCTGAGTTGATCTTTGTAGCGCTTACGAGGGGCGTCCATCCCCCATAAAGCTCGCCAATTAAAAGATCAGTAAAACTAAAATAAACTACAATCAATACACGTTGTTCTTACTTTTAGGGCACGGTCCGCCCACTTTACAATAAAGTGTGATCATAAACCTTTATTAGATCTTACGAGAAAGGAACTAAAGAATGACAGGATTAATAGATGGTCATAGAAACAGCCATTAATCTTTTAAGCGCTAATGTGCATTAGTCTTACGCAAGTGTTACATCAGAGTCCATCCACTTATACAAATACACAAGCGCACACTTAGGCATGTAAAATCGCGAGGGTAGGCTTACGCTACCCCCTCATAAAACTTAGTTCACTTTATACAATATTCAGTTCGCGAATTGCTTTTATCCTTAAATCCTTTTGCACTATTAGACATCAACTGTGAATCTCTTTTTTTCTAAACAAAATTGAGGCATATTTCTTTTTTTACTTGCTTATGAAACAGCACAAAGTTATGACGTCATTAGGAATGTTCATATTTGTGTGGTTCTTTAGCCTAGCTAGAGGACAAAGGAAACACGTCTCTTGGAAACAAATTACGTCACAAAATAGACAACAGCCACTAATCTTTTAGCGCTAATGTGCAGCAATTTCAGCTGGTAGGTAGATTTATAAACTGTTGGATCTAAGCTCTTTTGATATCTTTATACATTAAATTTCGACAATGGCTTTTATTTTTAGAACTGCTTATCGTGGCTCAGGTTTGGTAAGAAGCAATTTTTCTCTTTTAAATGACATTCGCTCGTTTTCTTCCAAGACCATCCTTGGAAAGTTGAGATCACAACCGAACGCGGCCTACTTTCAGAAAGCCGCTGTCGGATTTGGCATTTGTGGAGTGGGAGTCGGCGCTGCTGTGTACCTCAACAACAACAAAGACACGCTGAACCAGTACTTGAAAAATGTACTCTCTGCTTTCGTGGTTTGCGCTGCCGCCGGTGAATCCGGCGGACCTTGCAAGATCAAAGTAAGCAAGCCCTGCCCCCAGAGGAAGAAGCCATGTTGCGAATACCAGTGCAACATTACGTCTCCGATGAAGACATACAGTCTGTTCCTCTGGATCACCCTTGAGCCAGGAGCTGACCCCAACGCAGTTGCCTGCTCAGCAGTTCGCATAGATGAAGCTATTGAAGCTGCCAGAAATCCTTGCGGTTGTAACGAGGATATTATTGCCGGTGTAGGTTTCGGGCCGAATCTTTGGGCTCAGGTTATGGGAAGCGGCTGCAAGAACTTCTGCTACAGACACAGGAAGGGGAAAAATGGTGAGATGCCATCGACTGACGGCGACATTTTTGTGCATGCCAAGTGTGACAGCCACGGACAACTCTTTGAATTCTGCAAGCAATACATGCATGGCTTCCCAGAATGTAGCATTCTAGAATTCGAGGACGTCTATGGGTAAGTTAAAAGAATTAGAATAGATAGATCTAGGTTTAATAAGCTAGTTCTAGATTTTAAAACTGTCTTGAACATAAATCTAAATATACTAGGCCTATTATCTACGTAGATCTACTCGAAAGCTACTGTTCTAGATCGACTATATATATTTATAAATTTAGATCTATCTAATTAGATAGACAAGAACTTACACAAATCTAGACTAGATAAAGATCTAGACTCTGGATTCTAATGAATCTACATCTAGACATAGATCTATCTAGATCTAATAACAATGTCTAGACCTAAATCAGATTGAGCCGAAGATAGGCTACTAATGTAGACTCAATTTATTTTAAATTTAGTCAAAGAAATATACTATTTTGCTGAATCATGCTCCATAGAATATAGAGACATCTCTAGATCTAGATCTACACTGCGAAACAGCATAACTACATAGGCGTAATATGATATAGTATCATATAGATCTATATTCTTAACTTTAATTGGATCTAATTATATTCACGAAGTGTTCATTTATAATACAAATCATAGGCACCAGCAAACATCTAGATGTATAAAACAATAACTTAAGATTTATTCATGTAGGCCTACATCTAGATAATTTAAATCCAATTTTATCACAGCAAAAAGTAAAACATAAGCTTTGGGTGGCCACTCCTCCTGCTCTTTTTTTTTTTTTACTCAGCGCCTTCTCTGTTTTGACGTTCTGTAGTAGGCTATATTTATTATAGATCTAGATCTAGAGTAATCTAGACTATGTACGATCCATTATTCTGTGTACGCACAAGTTAAGACGCATAGTTAAATGTTTCATTTGGCCTATTCCTTTTCCTGTCATGACTATATTTCTAACTTTTAGTTGGCCTATGAGTGAGTATGAGTGTTTAATAAAACACTACCTTTTAACGAAATTTTGTATTGAAACTGAAATGAGTCTAAGATCCATTAGTGATACCAATATTGACAAGACTTTTGGGCTTGATGTGAGCCCCAGTGTTTCACTTTTTTCTATGGCCGCCTTGTCCTTGTATATTAAAATGTTGTAGATTTAAATTTCCATTAACATGTTCCACTGACTTAAGATATGACACCTGTTTCTGTGGCCAACTGTTAACAAGGGTGTTATGTGGCCAACACAACGACCGACTTATTTTACTTACCTAATAAATGTCAGGTACCACTGGGGATAGAGCGCATACAGAAAGTCTTTCAAGTTCATCACTCTGTGGACACGAGCCATTGGTTGGTTTAAATCTTGCGATATTCACGAGTCGATGTCCTGTTCAAGTAATGTGTCATCCCTGTGTTTGTTATGTTGAATGGTAGCCTACTTTGTTTAGGCCTGCACCTATAGTTCATGTTCTTGGCTCCTAGGTTTGATTTCAAGAATGGACGTGATATCTCTGGCTTCCTGGACAACCAGACTAATCGCTGCAAAGAGGACGGCTTGAGGGAAGTGGCTATTGACTGTGAGAGCGGTGGAAGCTATGCCCTCGCTCAGAAGTGGGTGCATGACTTCTGTGTCGTTGATGATGACCCTTGCCAGCTGGAACAGTATATTGGCAGGTAGGACAGTCCTTCAAACCCATGTTGATGTGTAGTATTGTTTATGTACACTCTAAATGAATTTACTTACATTAATAGATTTTTAAAAATAGATTACACATGTTGTTAAACAGTTGATACTGTGACATTCCTTTACAAGCCAAGTCTTAAAACAAACTAGCAATAAACATTATAGGGCCTAATATATATATATATATATTATAGCTTTTATATAGCGCTACTTGCATGCTTATAGCATGCTCAGAGCGCTTTGGTCCAATCTCATTTGTGGACCAGTGGGGGGAGGGGGTATCTAGGAGTTGATTTCCCGTGGTGCCTTTGGGCGCTCAGTAAATACAACTCTGCCCGAGTCGGGTGTCGAACCTCGAGCCCCCTTCTAGGTAGCCAAGCAAGCCAAGCTCAAGCCGCACTTAGCCTCTCGACCACGCTTCCCACACTAACACTTTTTAACCCAGTTCAGTACTGAACTAGTAGGCCCTATTTAGAGCTGCCCACATATTTGGACACACGAGTATATATATAACTCACCATGTTGTTGTGTAAGATAAAAAAAAAAACATTGCACGCATTAAGCATTGAATGCATACGTTACTAGACATCATATACATAGATGCACAAAATGTACGATGCAACTTTGAAATATTGCTTCTCCACGTGTACCCCCTAATCATTTGCTAGGCACGATATGACCTTAGTATCGACGATATGTCACAAATTTTACTTACGATATTAGAGTTGTCCAAAAACAACAACACAGTAGGGTTATGTCATATGAACCGATCGCGATATTTCCGTACACTGGATAAGATCCATCTGTGGCAAAAAACAGTAGCTTGATACTTGTGGCTACCTGGTCTTATAAAACAAATAGGGCCCGAACGTTGTCTAAAGAAAAAAAAAAGGTAATGAAACCCAGACTGAAGCTCTCTAGAAGTGATACCAGGCATGTTTATAAAATGTTTGTAAAATGTTTAGGATACTCCTTCAGAGTTGAAGATAATTTACTTCCTTGTCCAAACCTCCTGCAAGATGACGGGGGTTGTCAGCGGGCAGGGTATGAACCCTTGGACCATCCAGACCACCGAACGACGGTCCAGCACTCAAACCGCATGACGTGATACCAAGCATTTAGACATGATACCAAACATAACTAAACATACTTTATAAGTTACTTACTTGCGTTTTATTATTAAAAAAAACTATGCCATTTTAATTTAGCTCTTGTGATTTAAAAAGGCACGACATTGCCTAAATTATGCCGATGTGCCCATAACTCGACTCCCATTACATTTGATCTGTCACTAATTTGTGACTTCTACGTTGTGTCTACAGAGAGATGGCCAGTGGCAATGAACTCTGCAACAAATCCTGCTCAAGTCACGTTGCTAGAATGAATGGTAGCACTGAGATGAACGCTCCACCCCAATTTGAAATTGTTCGCCAATCTCAGAGCTATGGGACATTTTCTGACAAAGCTGGTAATTTAATACTTAAATTTATACCTGATAATGGGATAAAATTAAGCCAGTCTCAAAGCTTTAGAAAAAAATTCAAGCTATACTTTATACTAGGATAGGCATTGTCTTCGATTCCAAACATTAAGGATGAGTGCAGCATTTCATGTGACCAGCACAAATTTAGTTGAGACCTGTATATTTAGCCACATCTTTTACCAGGATAAAAGAATTATTACCCCGAGCCACCCACCTACCGGCTATTCTCGGTATAGACTTTTAGAAAAGTTAGTTAATATTGAAGAAAAACAAATCGTAACCCCCAAAAATAATTGGGTTGTGCTTGTGAAAGTAAAATTATAGAGGAGTAAAGCTTTGGCTAGACTTTGAGCTCTTTTTCTTTCTCAAACCCATAAAGAGGTTAAATTGTATTCGTTTTATATATTAGATCATTATAGGAATATAAAAATTACAGAATTCATCTTAAACCTTGAACACCTGACGTTGATAAAAAAAAATTGCGAATTTCAAATTACAAGAGGAAAAAGGTGAAACAAAATCGCGAACATCGCATTATGCTGCCTGCTATAAAACCTATGTAATTTATTTGTTTTCACCAGGGATGTTCTTTCTGGCCTTCTGCAACGACCCTTCCACATTCGATTGCCTGTTGGACCGCATGGTGGGAGCCTCGTGTGATGGGGAGCACGATGACGTCATGAAGATGAGTAAGAACGTGAAGGGCGCCTACTGGTACTTCCCTGGTATCAAAGAACTGGAACAGATCCGACAGCAGTAACGTCTGCTCAGTTTTGTTTGCCCAGCGAAAGTTTAACAAAATGTTTCGAAGTTTTCTTAATAGCGGTAATGAATATAAACCATGTAGTGTTTAGCTAGTAGAGTTGCAAGTTGTATGTTTTGTTCTTTAGAAGAATCAACAAAACGATGTGCCATGTGTGCTATGTGTATATCACGTTCTCTGAATAAAAGTATGACATGATACTGTTTTGTCTAAAGTCTATTGTACTTTATTTTAGATTTAGACATTTCTAGAAATATTATTAGCTATTTCAATAAAATAAAATATGCATAAACTGTAGCACCTGTCACTGCCTACTGAAGTTAGGATATATTTTAGTACCATAAAATGAGTAGATGTATAACACCAGAACACACAATCGTGAGCAATGTACATAACAAAAAAAAATAGAGAAAACATGCACTCACGAAACCACTTTATTTTTCAATTTCAAAATAACCAAATTGAATTCCAAGAAACTGTAAAATTAGAGTACAAAAAGCTCAAAAACTTTAACATGTACATCTATCAAAATATTCAAACGAGTTCAAACCAGTTTCCAGGTAATAGTCTGTGCAATAAAGAAAATTTTAATCACACAATTTCAGTAGTATAAAGATTAATTGGTTGATCTTAATAATACAAATATAACGAACTATTCAGCACAGTTTGATGCTGTCTGTATCAGATTGCGCAAACTCTAAAGGTCTTCGTGTGAAAGATCTGCTTATTTAGAAAATCTTTCTCGGTTTCTGCCACATTTCTTGAAGACTGATAAAGGATGCAAATCATTGCTTCTAGAATACTAGAATATACTGGCCAAAAAGGTTAGGCCTACTGCTAAAATGTGAAGTTTTAAAGTGTAAATAAACAAGGGTTCAAAATAGTCTACTTTTAAGTGAAATACACTAGAGAACATTTTAACGGTCAAACCAGAGATTTCATTGTAAGGCCTTTTAGTTAATAATTGTTTTCCTAAAGATACATAAACGATCAATTTTCTAGGAAAATTGTGAGAGCCGTTTTCCAAACAAATTATTCCAAATGACGAAGTATCAAGGTTCCAGCCAGTCTTCAACTGCACATCACTAGGAGGTAGCGTAATAATGAAACAAGCAAACTATTTTTATTTAAAACATTATCTAAATGGAGAGATCTTTGTCCTTAAAACTATATCTACCAATAGTATACTAGCTATTTCCTTTATACGATATCAAACAATAATTAATTTCCAATAATTAATTGACTAATTGACTATTTTCGTTTATTGATTCATGTTTTGTTAGATACAATATATAATTGTTTAAAGTATCAACTTGATCGAAGAATGCGTGAGGGAGAAAGGACGTTAACAATTATTTAAGGGGACTAAACCCAACACACGTATTCAAATCTGTGAATACTGAAGTATTAGTTTCTCTTGTTGCTATTCAACAAAATAATTAATTACTAGTAATTAATTGTCTAATTGATTACTTTTTTATTTATTGATTCAATAATATTGTCTACGCCAATGAACAATTGTAGGAAGTTTCAACTTGATCCGAGAATAGGTGTGGGTAGAAATAACGTGATTGGTGAATGAGGTCCATTGGGGGAGGGATGAGGGGGGTATCTTGGTGAATGTGTACATGATCTTTTTTTTTAAAGCATAAAAATGTGTTCACTAAGGATTCACGAGCCTTCTAGGGGACTAATTCAACATATACCATCACAACTGTCAAGTACAATTTCTTGCCCTTGTTTATGGTGTATTCTAATTACATGGTCTTCGATTTCAAAGATTAAGAAAGAATGCAGTGTTTCACACGACTACGCAAACCCCGTTGCGACCTGAATATTTCCCAGCATTTCATGCAGACAAAGCCGTTGTCCGCTGGAGGTCTATTTAAGTTTTCTATTAAAGTTTTCTTCTCGTCTTCTGCACCTGTCTTGGCTTTTCTTTGAGTCTCAAATGTTTGTCACGCAGCTTTTGTAAGAGCTCTCCAACTGTCCCTCTCAGAGGCCATCTGTTGTCAGTTACTTTCCTCTATGCAAAATGGCTCCTGGGTTGATCTTTATAGCGCTTTCGGGAGCACCTCTGTTACGCCGTCCTCTCCCAGGCTTGCCATAGAAAACCGTCTTTGGCATGCGGTCGTCTCCCATGCGGGATAAGTGCCGATCCAGCGCAGCTGTCAATGGTAATAAATGGTTCTATGCCATGATACCAAACAAAATAATTAATTACCAATAAACTAAACTAATTGGTTGTATTTCTTTCATTGATTCTTGTGTTGTCATGTAAAAGAAATAACTGTGCAAAATTTCCATATCAGGGGAAATAATGTATACAAACTTTTTGCCAGACAGAGGCAGTTCATATAAGCTTTGTAAAAAAAAAAAGAAGTACTTAAATCCAAGCCACAGCAATGTTGTTTTTTTTCTATGTAGATATAGCACAATAAGTAGGTCACAGTTTGATCAGCGCATCCACGAGAAAAGATGTAGATCTGGATCTTCATTGCCCTAATCTTCCGACTAGAGGCAATGTATTATTAAATTTTTCCATTCATTTGTTGACTCTACTATCATGTTTTTTTTCTTTCTAAATCGATTGAACCGTTAAAATAAATTAGATCTCCCACCCCAAACGGATGGGGGGGGGGGGGATAGGGGAACAGATTCAGCGTTTATAATTAGAGCATTACGTCAGATACTATATTCATAACCTCTGTAAATGGGCGTGGTCATCTCGTGTGGCGTGAGAAGTTTTTCGGGATTACCCAAAATGCCATCATTTTTTCGGTACTTTGTTTATAAATATTTCTTAAAAAAAAAAAAACATAAAATGGGGGCCACTAAAAATATATGTGTTAGTCCGCGGCTGTGTGTGTGGGGGGGGGGGGTGAATGTTTCACTCATGTCCAATGTGTTTACTGGTCAAAGTCTAATTTTCCTAGGCAATATTCATTTAGTTATAAATAAAATTATTGTAGAAATCAATAATCATTTAAAACAATAAGATTAAGATGGAAACTGAAATAAGCCCATCATTTTCATTTATTTAATTCTATAAATGTTTGAATACCAGGGCAGGCTTTAGGCATAGGCAAACTGAGCAGCCTCATAGAGCCTCCAATTAGTGTGTGTGTGTGGGAAGGGGGTTAAAATGGAAATTTCTTTGTCAAAGAAAAAAAAAGCAAAACATGGATTAATCAAACATAGCAGAACACTATGGCTCTATGTCTACTGATCTACCCCTAAGACTCTACTATGAAGGTTTGTTTATTCACGAATGTTTAGAATGCACATATTAGAACGAAGACCATTATTTCTTCTTTTCTTATGGGGGGGGGGAAACGTCAAAGTGCTATATGAGTTTAACTTATTTGTTGATTTGGATATAAATTTAAAAAAAGTTTCTAAGTTCATTACGCATTTTTCGGTCTTTAATTTTTGTTGTTCTATTTCATTTGGGGCCACGATATGCACTCCGCCTAGAACCTCCAATTATCTAAAGCCGGCCCTGCGTATGACTTGAACTCTAATTGCACCAAGGAAGGATACTCTGCTGTTTATCATGAAGCCTAGTTGTCTCCATAGAGGTCAAACGGTTTGGTAGACACGTCACCCTGCCTTTCCCTACCCTGAGCTCCTATAGCTGGGACCCCTCGAACAGAAGTCCGGCAAAAGTAAGACACGCCCAGCTTTTTGAGGTCGAGTCCTACGTCCGAAAGGCTCGAATGGTGAAAATGCCCGACATTTTTTTTTCTGCATTGGTATATTATCCTACAATCTAATTCAAGCCTTTCTATTTTCTGGTTTTATCTCATACTCACTTAGAACTAATGAATAGTAGTGCTTCAAATGTTACTGTTGACTGCAACTTTGTTAATCTACAACTTATTTGATTAAAAGTTGTTTTAAATTGGGTTACCAAACACTGGCACGTTCGTAGGTGGACAAGAAAACAACATTTAGTTAAGTTTAAAACCTAGACTTATAATAATGGGTGGGCGTGATGGTTGTGTGGTAGAGTGCTGGGATCTATGTTTGAATCTCGGGAAGGTAGGAATTTCAACTTGGGCAATTTTAGGACGGCCCCTGAATCCACCAAACTCTAATGAGTACCTAATTTAGTTAAGAAATGTAAAGGCGATTGGTCGTTGTGCTGGCTACATGACACCCTTGTTAATTGTTGGCCAAAGAAACCGATGACCTTTAGACAATCTGCCATATAGATCGTAAGGTGTATAAGGGGAATAGGTAGATAATGAGATGAGGTACGTTAGTAAATTAAAGGCTGTAAGTAATTAGATTAAGTAGCATATTTCTCAAGCAAAGCGACTCCTCGCGTTAATTCATTATTCACGCAAATACAAATGCTCTTTCTTCCCTAGCGCTATTAGAGCATGGAATGGATTGCCTGAGCTAGCCAGGAAAACCAGTGACTTGGCAGAATGTAAGTCATTGTGCATGACTGAATGCATGACGCGTAGGACGTAATCATCTTCTTTTTTGAAGTAACGTCTGTATTGTATAAGATAAGATAAGAAATATTCGCCTGGAGCTAAATGGACATCATGACATGATAATATTTAATGTAAAAACAAATTTCGGTAACTTATTTGGGGGGTTCCCTTCAAGTGGGGTGCCTGAATCTGCATTTTAGTGAATGAAATTCTATCAAAGCCAATTTTCAAATTTGGACCTCCCCCCCTCCCTACCCTAGCTACGCCACTGATGGAGAGTCTTTTTCTCTCTCATGTCCCCATGTTTTCTGATCACCAAAACACTCTTTCAACGTTAATGCAGAGCTAAGACAAGACCTATCCATGATGAAGGTTGTCAACAACAAAAAAAGCTGCCATCTTTGTACTCTTTTATTTATACGTAATGGACCTCATTCACCAATCGTAAATAAACACATATAGCCACGTCATAATATTGATAAAACAATGAAAAATATGTATCACGTGACAGCCACGATGGATGAAATACTTTGTATAGAAGATATACAGAATCACGTGTCTAAATCTTGTTTGTTTACGATTGGTGAATGAGATTTATGTGTGTTTTACTGTTTATGCTTGAAAATCAACTTGCAACACAACAGAGTGAAAGCCGGACATCTTCACTCTTTGGGTTAATGTATTCCGGAAGGAGGGCACGACAAAAAAAAGGAGGACTAGTATTTTTTTTCTCCTAGACGTCTGATGACCTTATTTATAAATCCTGCAGCAGCATGATGCAACTCTTAGCGCACAAAACATAACTTGAGTACGTGCCTTAGAGTCAGACTGTTTCAGTAGGTCAAGGTCTTGGAAAATAATGTGAAAGGATTCGAGGTAAATAGGGTCTTTCCCTAATTATCATAATTTTTTACTATAACCTCTCGCTACGCTGTGATCCAATGAAAATAAGGCAAGCATGGCGTGTTTGTTTACGTTTTGGACGATTCCATTTCCACGATTTCACACATTCTTCTGTATAAACAGCATGATCGATTAACAATATCAGTTATCTCAGAGTCACTCACTTGTGAAGCAGTGTTCTGGCAGAGTGCCATATTAGAAGAAGTTTAGTCTAAACGCAGACAATAGTTCATTAACACTGTAGCTCAACAATTTTTCAAGATTTATTCATACACATATGTAAGTGAAAGTGTGTAGGCGTGTTATTTTGTTGTTGTTTTTTTTTTTTGGTCTAATATTTGAAGATGCAAAAACGATTTTAACAGCTGTCTGCGTATTTTTGTTCCTGTTAATTAGTAGGGGAAAAGTGTTTTCATTTTAATCTATTTGTTTACTTGTTTTATTCAGGAGAAAGTTTAATTCTATATTTAAAATCAGCTTAAGATATCCCCCCCCCCCCCCGTCTTTCCCGTGATTCTCCAATACTTACCCTCTCTCTATCTCTCTGTTTCCCACTTCCCACTCTCTGTTATACTTTCTCCCTCTCTCTCCTCTCTCTCTCTCTCTCTGTCAGTCTCTTTCTTTATGTCTCTCTCCACCTCTTGCTCTTCTTTTATAATTCCATATCTTTCAAATTTTGAGACCAGCGTTTATCCTACTGTGTAATTTTTTTGGAGGTATCGACACATAGGGCGGGGGACGTGAAGTTGGTTTTATTTTAGTTTTTAATGAATTAGAATTGTAGTTATAAAATTTGACTATTAATCAAGTAAAAAAAAAACGAAAATATTTTCAATGTTAAAAAATAAATTGTTAGCTTACAAGAAGTCGTTAAATCTTTATAAGTAGAATCTTTCCTAATGTTTCTTGAAATGCGTCTGTAATAAGATCGATTCCTAAAGCTTTTGTAAAGAAGACTATGATGCCACTGTCTACTCTCTTATGCCAAAATGTTCCTCATCTTCTCAAGTGGTGTACCATCGTTCAATAGACTTATACAAAAGCAATTTGGCCATAGACATAAATGAATATAGACTCGAAAAAAGGAAATAACTTCATGTAACTTGAAAACGTGTATATCTATTATATTCGGATTTCCGAATTCTAAAAAAATTGAAAAATTGCCATAGACATAAATAGATATAGACTGGCCAATAAGAGAGTTTTATTAAATGAAAATGTGTGAATTGCAATTTTGTGTACTTTATTTTATGTCTATAATTTTTTTACCTCTAAGACTGAAGATCATGCAATTTTTAATTTTTTTGTAATTCGGAAATCCGAATACAATAGAATAGATATACATGTTTTCAAGTTACATAAAGTTACTTCCTTTTTCCAGTCTATATGTATTTATGTCTATGAAAATTGCATGATCTTCGGTCTTAGAGATTAAAGAAAACTCATACACATAAATAAAGTACACAAAATTGCAAGTCACAAATTCCTGTTTCATAGTACGCTATTATCGGCCAGTGTATATTTATTTATGTCTATGAATTAGGCATACTAGAACTAGAAGACGTCTTTGTGAATATTTGTTTTCGATCGGGAATAACAGAATTTGCATGATGCGTAGGACGTAATCATTTTCTTTTTTTTTTTTAAAGTAACGTCCGTATTACATAAGATAAGAATCAAATAAATGTTCCTAATAATTCTTTGTTGTTACTTATTAGTTGATTATTTTAAACAGTGGATCCCAAAAGAGGAATAAATTCAATTTAAAATTATGGTGTTATGTATGACTTTGCGTTTCTATGACATTTACAAATGATTAAAAATGAATGAAAATGAATTAAAGGCCTAAGTTTAAGTAAAGATTATAGGTTTGTAATATTTTGTAGGCCTCCATCTTGAAGTTTTACATTTTAAAATTCCATGTAGAGGAAGATTTTGTATATTAATATACTTTATGTTGGTTAAAATTCGTTGCACTTTAGCAGGATTGAATTTAAAATTCAATTTAAACGCAACCATTAAACGTGAATCTGAAACATTAACGCAGCATCAGTGTCCCTTTTAAACACGAAAAACAGTCTAGTATTTTATAAAAGCGAAGTTTGTAACTATTCGCAAAACATGTATACTGTAGGTATTTAAGTTAAGTAATACATACATTCTACTGTTGTTTTTATTATAGGCATATTCTTATTATTGAATACATTCTATGTATACGCTTATGTTGTTTCGGGGAAAGAAGGAGGGAGTGCCAATAAAGTGACGTGCACTGGGCGCCAGACATGCTAGCTACGCCTCTGCTATGTGGGTGACATCGTTAGGTACGCCTCTGCTATGTGGATGACATCGTTAGGTACGCCTCTGCTATGTGGGTGACATCGTTAGCTACGCCTCTGCTATGTGAGGGACATCATTATCT
>JADKLZ010003886.1:37963834-37976852 GCA_021533235.1 Biomphalaria straminea
CTTGAGGGTCACATTCACTCACTATTGCTGAGTCTAGACTGAAGTATCGGAGCTGTAAAGACTTTAAAAAGAAAACCCAGTCCAGTGTCCACCTAATCCCTTGTAAATCTAACATCACAGAAACTCACGAAAATTAACTTCAACCCCCCACACACACACCTTAAGCTTTTTTTCCCGCTCAATGGAAAATGCTGTATTAGTAGTACATGCATTTAAAAAGTTGTAAGAGTAAAAGATCTGGCTTTAAAAAAAAACACAGAGCTGGCTTTAAAAAACACAAAAAGATGTCTTGTTCACTCTGTCGTCTAGCAGCAGTGAGAACTACATTTCTATTTTAATTAAACTTCTTGTTGTTGCTAATAATAATCAACTATTTAAACAGTATTGACCTAACATAAACACTTCAAAAACACAACAACAAACATACAAAAAACAACTTGTATAGTCGTTAGATCCAGTGACGCCCATTGTTCTGGTGTCATCCGGGTCGATTAGTAAATGGTGTCCAAATAAATTATCGCAATAAGATCTGTCGTCTAGTGGTATGCTCTCCGAACTGACGTCATGCCGGAAGTCCATGGTTCAAACCGAGATCGTCATAGAAGACCAGAACACTAGCATGCAACGTCTGAACCAGTGGACATAGGAGACCAAATAGTGTCACGATACAGGTCTGTATTTTAACAGATATTTAAAAACTAAGACAAAGTTGTAAATATTTAACGAATAAAGAACTCTAACTCTAAAATGGCAGAGCCATACCTGAGAATACGACTAGCTGTCCCACACCCTTTTTTTCCTATAAATTTTTAACCGCGTGGTCATCTTACCCTGCGAACCAACCAGCATATTATTACAGTTTTGGTCAATGCTCCCCCGTGTACAGACCTGACCTGTGGCACTTTTACGTCTCGAGAGACGATCTTTTCCCTTTGCAACTTCTTGTGTGGCTAAAGAGGCCAATCCTTGATACACATGGAGAGAAAGAGCAGAAGAGAAGGGTCTCGGATTGCAGATGCCATACACAACAGAAGCAGAAGAGTGAATCTGCTGATTAAAGTAAGAAACTTGTCTCTTTTATCTAGTAATGATTTTTTTTCCACCATATTTTTTTAAAATGTATTTTGTAAATTAAATTTATTGATTATTTATTTCTAAATTATAAAATATTTCTCACAACAATAATAATTCACGAAATATACGTAGTCTATATAAAAAAAAGGTTAATTAGCCAGAATGGACCAAAATAAGAACAGAATGATAAAGTCACATCACATTCTAAATGAACAATATTAAAGCACACGCAGCATAAGCGATTTTGACGTTAATTGACGTAATTAGGGCTTAAAAACCTATAGGCCTAAACCAAACGCTTACAAAGGTGGGGGAGTTAACACATTTAAAACATGAACGGTCATTAAAAACATAAACATGTATTCATCTTTTCAAAGACCTAATTAAATTGATAAATGTCTACAATATTAAACGCCAAAACTTGAACGGCGCCAGAACATACCCCATAAAACAAACATCGCAGCAAAACGGCTTTGCCAAAAGGTAATGCTTTGACATCCGTTGCGGTCCCCCACCCCTTGTACCTTTTTGGCAACGCTACTTCATTAAACGTCTTAATATTCTAGCGCTAAGCCGTTCCCTTCAGTGGTTATAACGCTACATATAACGCTACATATTGCACGCCAAGTTAGTTTTTTTACGCACCATTCTTGTCACTACCATGTTGAATCGAACTCAAGCAACAGATTTCTTTCCTGTATTATCCCCCCTGGGGGTTTTTGACCTAATTATTTCTGCTGGTATCGCTATTCAAACTGCAGAAGTGACAACAGAGCCATTGAGAAACTGGTAATTAGCTTCTAACTGCGGATGGCTGGCTTCGATCAATATTATATAGGAGATGTAGCCATACAGTTGCCAACGCAACAACACGACGTCACTAGGGGGAAAAGTAGGGGAGGGGGGGTAGTTTTCAGCGCGTTGGGATTCGCGGCATTTCCTCAGATACAACTTAGAACAATCAAATACAAATAATGGACATGTTATAAAGGAAAAGAAAATGCGGTCTGGTCGTGCGGTTTGCGCGTTTGGATTTAAACCCTGTCGTCGTACTGCGGGAGGTTTGGACTAGGAAGTAAACTATCTTCAACTCTGAAGGAACATCCGAAACATGTAAAACAAAGAAAATAGTTTACATTTTAAATCTCAGGATACAATCTTTTTTGGTTGATGTCTTTTTTTGCTTCAGTATTTTACGTTAACATTTAGACTTCAGCATTTAGACATCGAGATTTGTATATTAATATTTGTATAAAGCTTGTATCAACATTCTCTGGCAAAATGTTTGAACATGCCCCCCCCCTTTTCCCATCCTCGTATCCAGCTCAAACTTTCTATAATTATCCAATGTACCTGACAAGACATGAATCAATCAAATCATTAACAAATTAGTTAATTAATTGTTAATCTATGTCATTAGTGCCCAGCCTACGAACAACATGAAGGGTCTTTGTGCATAACGAAACCGCAAAGGTATTACTGGACTAGACGACCTCCTGCTGCGGTCCGTGGCGTACGTGTCGTAAATGTATATGGTTCGTATGTCGCAAAAGGTGGGCAACATTGATCAAAGGTAGTGAAAGTTGTTTTTTTTAATTTGTTTTTTTTTTAATTACTTTTATACAGTGCAATGTTCATGCTTATAGCAAGCCCAGAGCGCTAATTGCCCGATTACTTTTGCAGAAAAGTGGGGGCAGGGGGTATCTGGGAGAAGGTTTCCGTACTGCCTTTAAGCGCTCGTCAAGATTCAAACTCGAGCCTGTATGAGCGAAATGGTTTGTGCCTCTTAGCCTTGCATGCCATTACTAGAAATGTGTTCTTGAAGTAAAACCTTACCGGGCCCCTTAGACCACAATTTGAGATACGTTATCATTTTTCCACAAATGTATAATAAAAAAAAAACCCTGAATGTTTCTATAAATGCTTGTGTCGCTAAGTGCTAGATCTAAAAACTTGAAGATTATCGATCTCTTATCTTCGCTAGACGAGTCAGATCAATGGGATCTAATGAACGGCCGATTCACAACATCATTATATTTTTTTTCCTCCCCTGAACTCCGAGATAGTTAAGAACTTTTGTGTTCATTTGCATATTGCGATGTCACGTGGGCGTTCACGTGACAATCTCGCGATGAGAGAGCGCGAAACACGGCGGCTGTCACGTCAAGTTCTCGCGTGTCTCAAACGCGAGTCTAAAGAACTCTTGGTGTGTCCAGGAGACTATTTAATGATCATTTAATCATCAAGTTTTGCTACCATGTTTTTTGTTTTGTTTTGTTTTTGCGGGGAGGTGTCTGTTATTCTCCTAAATCATTACTGACAGAACAAGAAAATATAAAAGATACTTTACAAAAAAAATAAATAATAATCGATGATCGTCAGTGTATCAATTAGTTTGGATCAGTCAAGTAATTAAATTAGTAATAGATTTAGACTAACAATAAAAATTTTTGCGATTAGAAATACTTTTACCGGTTGATTTTGTTTAGCGCAATTCCTGCTTTAAGCTTTCTCAATAAGCTGTGATCCTATCGCTTGTCTGGACCAGTTTACAAAGGTGGGGGAAGAAAGAACGGGGTATATGGAAGATCGCTTTTTAATGCATTTTTTTAAAATGTAACGACCTGAATTCGAATTCGAGGGTTAAAGCCTCCTTAGGCTAACACACGAACTACTGAAAATATACGGGAAAAAAATGTACTTCCGGCCCAATTTACTAATTTTGTTTTTAATCCAAGAAACGAAACGCGTGCGCGCCATATCGACCATTGAAATATATTAACTTAATTAATGAAAGTCTAAAATATCAATAGTTTTTAGGTTAGGTTAATGCACAGCTACTGGAGAAATACTTTGGCTGTGCTATGGATTGAGGCAAATAGAGAAGAAAAACAGAGAAAGAGAGAGAGAGAGACAAAACGAGAATAGGAGACAAAAATTAACCAATACCTTGAATATTTTCAACACTTTAGAGATACCCACAAAGTCATAATGTTATTGTTAATAAGACTGTTCAAATAAAAGTTATGTAATTGTGTGGTGGATACATTTGAGTGCTATAGGTATTTCAATCTGGTGACAGAATGTCTACTGTATGCCGGTTATATTTGTTTTGGTGGGAAAAAATACATCAGAATTCCTCCTTTTAAGAATAAAAACAATTTGATCCTCAAATAGTAATCATGAAAAGATTGAATACACACTACATAACCAGCAACTGAATACCTTTTCTTGCATAGTCAATCATACATTCACATTAATATATTGAACTTGAAGATTAAAACTAATAAATTAAGATATTTTCTAGACCCCCAATTTAAGCTGGTCTACAATAGTTAAAGCTTCCCCAACTCAGAAATCGAAAGTTTAATAAACCGGAAACAAACTATCTCCCCTTAGATTACCCTCTCCTCTGTGTAGAAACTGGAAGCTTCCAGATGAAAAATTAAAAACAATAAAATTATTTAAATAACTTTCTTTAAAAACCTGTTATAGGTGATATTACACTGTAATTGTATAATAAGTTTGGAATAGTTATATAATTACATGGACTATTTACCTTAGCTAAAGTGTAGTTAACCTTACGTTCCACTTAAGTTTGTTTTCTGTTACTAGTGCTACTGTGTAAGGAAGGTCAGTTGGTAGATAAATATATAATCGGAGTATATTGGTTAAATCTTTAAGCAATTCATTAGATTAGATAGGATACTAAATACTAAACTATCAGGTGTTTGATAAAAATTCAACACTCACGATGCGAACGCTTAAGTCCTACAGTGCATGTCAAACAAGAAAGCCTCAAGAGCCCAGAGTCAGATGCTATCAATGGAAATCCTGAGTGGCACTGACGTGTATATCGTCCGGGGTCCAGGAGACAAGTTTAATGGTC
The DNA here is from genome assembly GCA_021533235.1 of Biomphalaria straminea. Lineage (NCBI taxonomy): Eukaryota > Metazoa > Mollusca > Gastropoda > Planorbidae > Biomphalaria > Biomphalaria straminea. The sequence continues at coordinate 37,968,798 of JADKLZ010003886.1, forward strand.
AAAACTTGTTGCTACCCCTCTGATCGCCTCTAACGCTGGATCGTCCGCTCAATGGCTCGCGGCAATCAAAACTTATCCACTTCCTCGCGGCGGTTAGATAGAATCATGGACCATACCCGCCCTCGCAATGTCCCAGCCCTTCGGTACACCTCCCCCCCCCCTATAATATTTTTCTTGGCACGAAATAGACACGCAACCACCTAGACAAACTCACACACTCACTCTCTCGCGTGACGATGGACGCAGATACACTCACAAGTCACGTCCTATAGCCCTTAATGTAGTTCGTTGTTGGGGGGGGGGGTGGACACCAGAGACGTGGAAGAGGTCGTGACCTCTATGTTAATTTTCGTGAGAGCTGGTCTAGAGGCCGAGAGGGCCGGGCACTGAGGAGAGGATCAAGCGGCTCCTGGACACATTGCGGACGCCAAGATATCCCTGGATACTTTCAAGAGGATAATGGATCACGATTTCCTTGGATAACATCAGATTGTGTTTTAAATTGGATAAGGGTACTTAGGGGATCTAATGGATTAGTGGCAAATCTCTTAGAGTGGGTATAAAAAAAAAACAACCAAGACCACTATTGTGACTAAATTGTTATTTTGACTAAACAGTTATTTTTATATGTAATCTGGCAAAAGTAGTTACACATAATGGATATATACCAGACAAAATTTGTAACACATTCTAATGATGTATGAAATACATAATGTATGTGGCCACTTGGAGGGGATCTTACATGTTGTGACGTTATAATTAGGTTATAAACCTCAGGTGGGGAGGCTTGGTCGTTGTGCTAGCCACATAACACCCTTGTTGCATGCTGACACCGTCTCTCTTGTGTTCCACAATCCCTAGGGCTTAAAAAATAAACTTCCTATATTATCAAGTACTTTTGTATGGAGAGGGTATACATCTAGGTGCAAATCAGTGTGATATCCTAAATAGACTTTATAACCCATTATATAAACAGCCACAATGGACCTCATTCACCAATCGTAAACAAACAGCATTTAGCCACGTGATTCTCTATCTTTTCTATACAAATCATGTAATACACAATGGCTATTACGTGATAGTTTTTGTCCGTTGTTTTATCAATATTATCACGTGGCTAAATGTTGTCTGTTTACAATAGGTGAATGAGGTCCATTGCAGTAGGGTGATAAGTTGAATGGATAGAATTCCCTGTTGAAAGACATTTTTAGCGGCCCCCGTAAGGGGAAAAAGCCGCTATTAGGTTTGTGCAAAGTGTCCGTCTGTCCGTCTGTCCGTCTGTCACACTCAGAAAAAAATATTTTTTCACCATTAAATGCGGCTTGAAAAGTTTAGGTGCAACGGCTACTTTTAGTTTTCTAAAAGCAAACCGTTTAATTTATAAAAATTATTTTGCAAGCGATTTTTTAATAATAAAACACCAATTGTGAAGCAATTACGTAAATCTAAGGGAGGAAATGTTACTAGAAAAATGCTCTTGGCATGTAGATATCACGCACATTTTTTAAAATGAATTTCTGTCTGTCTGTCCGTCTGTCCGTCTGTCAGACTCAGAGCGCCAAAACTAGAAGAGATACGAAAAATATTTTTTCACCATTAAATGCGGCTTGAAAAGTTAAGTTGCAATGGCTACTTTTAGTTTTCTAAAAGCAAACCGTTTAATTTATAAAATTAATTATGCAAACGATTTTTTAATAATAAAACACCAATTGTGAAGCAATTACGTAAATCTAAGGGAGGAAATGTTACTATAAGAAATGCTCTGTATATGCGGATATCACGCACATTTTTTAAAATGAACTTTAAGCAGCGGCTTTCGTGTACTAGCGTAAAGCCCGGAAATGACTTGATTCTAAACTAATTTCTTAAATTTTTTTAAAAATCTGATTTTTTAAAAAAAAACTGTTTAGTGCCCCCATTAGAATGAAACAAGCATATTTTTGTGCGTTTTATCTTTTGGTTGGTCTGTCCGTCACGGTTAGAAAAAAACACTAAAGGCTTTTGAAAATATGATTTAACCTTTACTGTTCTTTCAGAAATATTGCGATAGTTTAAGGATGGGAGCATACAGGAATTGAGCCAGGGACTTAGAAGGAACATCCGAAACATCTTGCGAATAGGCGGATCTGACAGGGATCCGACTTCGACGGGGGCCGCCTCTGAGTTTGTGTATCACACAAACTCTCTTTGTAATCTTGTTTAAACTTGTTTCCATAATCTGTTGGTACAATTAAAAAGCTTATATCAACCACTCTGGTAAAAAAGTTGGAACAAGTTTATTCTCCATTTGCTATTCCCCATCAAGAAAATAACAAGCAAATCCTTTTTTAAAAAACAAAGCTTATCTAAGAGGAAGAGTTCCTCCCAAACAGCTATATCTCTCATAATGTAGAAGTTATTTCCCTTATTCGATATCAAACGAAATAATTAATTTCTTATAATTAATTGACTGATTGGTTAATTTTTCGAATTGATTCAAGTTCTGTTAGATACAATAAATAATTGTTTCAATTGTCCACTAAATCCGAGAAAGTGTCCGAGAGAAATAACATGATCAATTATTGAAGAGGACGAAACCCTGCATATGTAGCCGTATACGCAAATACTGTGTTTATTAAAAAATTAAACTTTCTATATTATCAAGTACTTTTGTATGGATATATTTTATATTTTCCTTGTTAGTATCAAACAAAATAATTAATTACCGGTAATTAATTGACAAAATAGTTAATTTTTTATACCAATGAATAAATTGTGCAAAGGTTCAACGTGATCCGCGAATGGGTGTGGGAGGAATAACGTGTAGACCAGTGGTTCCCAAACTTTTTGTCTCGTAGACCCCTTGACATGTTTTCTGGTTTTCCGTGGACCCCCTGCTTAAGTTATATTGAATTTTTGAAAATTTATCAATTTCAAATTACACATTTTGTTTGTTTAAATTATTAAATATTATTTTAAAAATTTAGCGGCTGGCTAAATCATTCATTTTTTTTTCGCCAATTGTATGCCGTTTTCATAATTTCGCAAGATATTTTAAGACACAGCAAACCATTATATTTTCCTTAAAATTTGAAAGCAAATATTTTGTCAATTGTAGATCTTTTCTCAGCTTTATCATGGAGTGTTCAATAGTTTTTCCTATCTTATCAGGGTAACTTTGTCTCCAACTATCCTCCAGCTTATATGGTTTCATGGTGTAGTTACATAAAATGTTGTTAAATAAAAGACACATAGGCAATATAAGTTCGACGAGAAAAGAACAAAAGTTTTTGAAAATTAACACCACAGTCTATTTTATATTTAGATTCAGCCATGTTAAATATCAGTTATCTCTATACCAAATTAAGCCATTTAAATGAGGTATTAAAATTTAAAATATGTTTTCATTCCAATTATACTATAAAAATGTAATGGCCTAGCCTTAATAAAGTATAAACAATGTATATTTGTATGATATAATAGATGATTCCATTAATGTGAGATTTATATTAATTTTAAGTCCTTCTTAAATGAGATCCACTCTCGTGGACCCCCATTTGCATGCCATGGACCCCCAATTCTTTATTTCACTTTCGTGGACCCCTTGGAAGTCTTCGTGGACCCCTGGGGGGTCCATATGGACCACTTTGGGAATCACTGTAGAGTGTAGGCCTACAAACTTTTTACCAGACAGACAGACAGACAGACAGACTGAGTGAGTTGACATACGCTTTGTAAAACAAAAAGCTCGTTGTGAACGTTGAAATGAAATGTCAATACGTATATACAGGAAGTATCTAGGAGCATACGAAAGACAATTTCCCAGGGGATAGTCCGTTTCGATTCCTCCAGTGGCACTGGACATTGTCAACGTGTCCGATTGTCTGTGCGGTTGACCAATCTACTGTGTGTTTGCCCCGATGACTTTTGTTTCTCAAGAAGAGACCTGACGTCACAACTCATTCCTGATGTACGCCACACGCACGCACACGATATCTTCTGTTACACTGGGGATTGCTTGGTCGTCATAGAAACGCTGGGAATAGATAAAGAAAGTTTGCAAACGACAGCAAACAGAGACGCAGGAACAAAGAGGAAGATGCATGCTAAAAAAATGTTTTCATGTTTAGATGTATATTTTGGTTTTCTATATATATAATGTTTTGTTTGATGTAAATCACACATTGCAACACAAATTTCCTTATGGAAAATAAAGATTATATATATATATATATATATATCTGTGGTATTTTACGTCTCGTGATCTTTTCCCTTTGCAACTTCTTGTGTGGCTAATGAGGCCAATCCTTCATACACAGCTGCGTTTGCAGGTTGGGCATATAAAATCACCAGGCGGAGCTGTATTTTCAGCCTTCTTTCTGCTTCTGTGTGTATGGCATCTGCAATCCGAGACCCTTCTCTTTCCATGTGGATCTATCCAGTGCTACTTTTTCCCAGCTGCTAGTGTCGATTTTAAATAGCTTCATGTCACGTTTGCACACATCTGTATGCCGTAAAAGTGGGCGACCAGCGGCTCTCCTGCCTTCAATAAGATCGCCATACAGTATATCTTGTGGTAGTCTACCTACTGGCATTCTGCGAACGTGGCCGAGCCAGCCAAGGCGTCTGCTGCTGATAATAGAGCGGATGTCCTGGCACCTTGCTCTTTATATATATATATATATACGTGCTGCATTACGGTAACCACAAAAAACAACTTTTTTGACCCTTGTATATTCAGTGGAATGGCCAGCATCACAATAACGTCACATAATGTTTTTGCCAATAGTAAGCCTCACTTTTGTTTCGTCATTCCTCAATAATGATGATGAATGTAAAGCACAGTTGTAAACAAAGCCTACATTTTGTAATCACTCGTAGCATCTTACCATATAATCTAATCCAGCATGTTTCAATTAAAGACTTAAACTCTTCTAAGTCATTGGTTTTCCTGGCTGAATAAATTCAGGCAACCATTTCCATGCTCTAATGGCACTAGGGAAGAACGAGTACTTGTACGAATTTGTCCTAGCATATCTAATAAGAAAGTTGCTTTATCCTTCTGTCTTTCTGTGTATTTTTATTACACTAGTCGACCGGCGGCATAGCATACGCCGCTATTTTCCAGGGCAGGCCTTAGGCACTGCAACATATGCGACCACAGTGGGTCCCTAACTTTCTTTGGACCCGTGCTAATTTTTTAGGTATATAAATGATTAAATTGAACCATTTTATAAAACATAACAGATTTCCCGCGGCCTCTTGATTTACCAGGAGCACCCTGGAAATCTCCTGAAATGTTATTAAATGCTATGCCGCCGGTCGAAAAAGTTCTGGAAATTTCCGGACATTATTAAAATCTTTTTAAAGTAAAAAAAAATGAAACAAAAATTTGTGCATTACAATTGTGTGTACATTATTTTATTATGTCTATAAATTGTGTTTAATCTCTAAGACTGAGGATCATGCAATTTTTTTTTTTCATAATTTATTTAGAAATCATAATTCAATAGTAGATATATATACATGTGTTTTGAAGTTACACGAAGTTACTTCCTTTTTCCGGTCTATATTTATTTATGTCTATGCTATTTTGTGAATGAAATAGTGCGGATTGGGTCCATTCACACCGTGGTGCGTACGCCATGGGATCTTCCCTATTTACTTGTTGTTGTTGCATGTTGCCCGTCTGACCTAATTCTTTGAGGAATATATATAGAGATTATGATTTAGTGTTTATGTATTATTGTTTAGAATTTTAGATAGTGTACTCGTTTTTATTGCAGTGTGAATAGCAGTGGTAGTAGTGGTAATGTGTTTAGGTCAGTGCGAGAAGTGACATCATCCTCCAGTATGTATGAATTAATACAGCAGAAACAAATACCTTTTATGTAAGTAAATCCTATCATTTCCCGAACAATAAATTTAACTATGATCTGGTGAAATTCTTGCTCGTGATTGTTATGTATAGACATTTACACTTATTATTATAAGGAAATATAAACAGGTCGTTTTGTTACACATTGGTTCTTTTAGCCTCGAGAGGAGTCAAAACTGTAGGGGAGATAAATAATAATGAAATTTGTTTATTTCATTTCCGCTACCAGAAGGCCAGACAAGAGGTTTGAAAAATTATCAATAGAAAAGCTTGTTTAAGATGGTATAATCTGTAATAAGTATGCAGGCCTTGTCATGTCCATTCTGTGTTGACCATTAACTCGCAAACACTTGCTCTTCATTTACATCAGTCACAACTAATGGACCTCATTCACCAAACGTAAACAAACAACATTTTCTCAATATGTTCAATACAAATTACGCAATACGTAAGACTGTCACGTGATACGTAATTTTCACTATTTTATCAATATTATGACGTGGCTAAATGTGTTTATTTACATTTGGTGAATGAGGTCCATTGGTTCAACAGTCTTCGTGTAGAAAAAAAATGTCATCCTCAACCGTCAACAACTTTTAAAAAAAAAAAACAGCTACCAACTCAACAATCACCCAGTTGAAAAAAAAATAACAACCAACTTTTCGACAATGAAAATGTTGGAAAAAAACAACAAACATCAGTGGCGTAGCTAGGGTGGGGGAGGAGGGGGGAATTTGAAATTTAAGATAATGTAAAATGCAGGGGCCCCTAAAGAGGCCAAGCCCACGGGGCCCCCAATCGATGGAGAATTCCTAGCTACGCCCCTGCAAACATTTCGACAGTGAAAATGTTGAAAAAACATCTTCCTCGTGTGCCAACATGTTGAAAAGAAAGCAATAACTAACTGGTTCAGTAATCTACATCTAAGTGTTGATGATGTTCAAATAACAGACAATAATGGACACTATAAGTGTAGCTTGCTTGCAGTAGTAAAGCAAAGCAACAGTTGAGTCCCATTTCACATGTATGTAACTTGATCGATCTATGTATCACCCAAGACGAATCACTCTCAAGTCTAGTCATTATTCCCTGTGTCGCTTCTGAGCCTAAGGATCCAATCCAGTGATGGGCAGTGAAGGGAGAGAGTCAATTTCCGGAGTCAACGAGTGATGATGTGGAATTGAGTTGTAAAACAAGCAGCTCGTGAAATCAATACGGCCATAAAGTTGTAGCAACAAGTGAACAGTTTCAATCAGATACTCTGAAAGCTGGGAGATGTGAAACAAAAAATGTGAAGAATAAAAGACTTGCCAGAGAGAACATAGACACAAATAAATATAGACTGGCCAATAAGAGAGTTTTATGAAACGAAATTTGTGAATTGCAATTGTGTGTAATTTATTTTATGTCTATAAATTTTGTTTAATCTCTAAGACTGAAGATTATGCAATTTTTTAATTTTTCATAATTCGGAAATCCGAATTCAATAGATATACATGTTTTCAAGTTACATGAAGTTACTTCCTTTTTCCAGTCTATATTTATTTATGTCTATGGAAAAGAACAAGAAAGCTGTGACGAAATGTATAGAGGACGATCTTAACAACAAAGAAAAAGAAAGAAATGATTTCGTTTTCACGTTGGTGTTACAATATTAAATACAATGTAATGAAACTGTGAATTTTAAATAAATTCTCATACAGTACGATTAAAATTGAGCAGTGTAAAAAGAGGAGAAACTTGCTGTTTTTGCTGTATCCGGTATACAGAAATGATTGTTATGTTTCTCTTAAATCTATTGGACGTTACTTCAGATTTGAAGATACTGGTATTTGTACCTAATTAAGTCTTAGACCAAACCTGCCGCAGGATGGTGGTGGATGGTATCGGGCTGGATTCGAACCAGCGCATAGGGCCTACCATACGACGACACAGCAATCCAGAATAAAAGAAGTATTGATAACCTTGATAATTTGCTTGCACATTTCTAGCACCAAATAAGTTTTATAAAGAGACAGACGATCTCTATGGCTTAAAACGTATTTAACAACAAACTGGCAACTGGGAGATAATCCTTGTGAGGAGAATTAGGTCGTTCATCGTTCTCTAACATTTTTAAACTAAAGACATTTTTTTTTACTATAATTAGAGAGATAGATAGATAGATAGATAGATAGATAGATAGATAGATAGATAGA
>JADKLZ010003886.1:37994955-38011394 GCA_021533235.1 Biomphalaria straminea
GTGGTGACTGGGGAATAAGAGCTTGCCAATCAATGCCATGGTGGTGAAATAGCAAAAAGGTGGAGGTTAGAAATGCAAGATCAATAAATTAATTCTAGAGATGTGTGCAATATGGTCTAAGAAAAAAAAGTTTCTAAACACCAGACAGTAAAAGAAAGGTGAAACATTCCTAGAAGAGAAAGAAGAAAAGATGTCAGTTCAAATCTGGAGAACTTTGCATTGTCCTACTTGAATGATGAGAAATATACAAGTCTCTCAATAGAAAGAAGAAATGTATTTTTTTTAATTCATTTCATGCTTGCGTTGATATTTGCACTAACTTAAGGTTTAACAGGGGACTTACCCAACTCTGCAGTCAGACCCTGTAAATTCTTCTCTAGAGCTGTACGAGACTTTTCACTTCTGTCTAGTCTTTGCATTAGAGATTCTATGTCCACCAGAGCTCCTTTGTAATAGACAAAGTTAGGATTGTCTGTGTCGCTCACCGTTGAGGATGCAGCACCCTGTCCAGTGGGTTCAGTTTTACTTCCAGACAGTTCTAACAGTTTACGCAGACTCTCTTTGTTACCTAGATTAATTTTTAAAAGATAAGGTTTTGGATAGAGATAATAAATAATGCAGATGCCATATGTATAAAAAAAAAAGAAATAATCTCAAACCATAATGCTAAACATTAACAGATTCTAAATGTGTTTACTATTATTTTATTTTACCAATAACCTGTGTCAGTTGTTAATGAATTTGTTCCAAAATATTTATAAATCCACACAAAGAAAGTATAAAATAAATAACAGTGTACATATCAGATGAAGATTGAGAAGTTGTAAGGAAGATTTTAAAAAAAAACAATATAAGCAAATGAAATAAAAATGTTAGCTGTTGAAAAAACTCCTAGGACTACTACAATTTAATCATGGCAGATCAAAAAAACAGATTATTTTAAATGTGCACAAGATATTTCTAAGGAGAAATAAAACGGCACCTCTTGCTAAGAGTTCACTGTCAGGTTTATTTGTCTGATTATTTTCTGACTCATCTATTTTGAGGATCACCACTCCATTGTCATCCACCTCAGCATCAGTAAGTTGGCGATATTTCAAACTTTCTTTCTGAACAATTTTTTGCAGAAGTTTTTTAATCTGAGGGAAAGCAAATAGCAAGTGATGAATGAGATTTAATTTACCCAAAACACAATTCAATTATGTTTAACGTGAAAAATAATTTTAAGAAAATGATTCAAATATATATAAATAAAAATAATTTTTAAAAAAGAAAAATGTTTACTGCTTATTTGTAGGTCAGTGCACACAAACTTTTTTTCTACCAAATGTTTTTAACTTCTTACAATTTACTCTTGAATACTCCCCCTTTGGATTTCTTTTCATTTTCAATGTGTTTTTACCAAAAATGATAGGTCTGTTTAAAGTGAAGTGTCTAAGCAAAAATGAACAAGTTCAAAACTGCTAATGAGCTGCCTACAAAAATATTAAGTTCCATACTCCTAAAGAGCTTTCTAAAGAATATAAACTAGTTGCAAACTCCTAATGATCTGTCTAAGGAAATAAGAAAAACTTCCAAACTCCTTATGAGCTGTTTCAGAAAATAAAAACAAATTACAAAATGTTAAAAAGAAATCAAAAGAAATAGGAACATGATGAGAATTCCTAATGAACAATCTAAGGAAAAATGAACAAAGTCCAACTAAGGAAAAAAATAATGAATTCCAAACTCCTAAAAAGCTGTCTAAAGAGTTGCAAACTCCTAATGAGACATCTAAGGAATTATAAATAAGTCCCATGCTCCTAATGAGCTTTCTAAAGAAATGTAAGCAAGTTCCTAACTCCTAATAAGAAGAAAATATGAACAAGTCTCCTGTTATAATAACAAGTAATGTTCAAGGCTGTGTACCTGGGCCCGAGACAGCTTAAGTCCCAGTGTGTGGATAATGTCCTCAGTGTCTTTGTCTGTCAGGTAGCCACAGTGGTTTTGATCAAAGTAAGAGAACGCCAGGAGGAGCCCAGGGTCGACAGTCTTCATCTTTTTTTCCTCATCTTTCTTCTTTTTCTTGTCATCTTCACAAATAGCATTCACATAATGAAAACTTTGTCAAACTTAAAAACTTCTTTTTTTTTTAAACTAAAGATTGTTATTTTATTATTAATGGGATGCAACATGTTTGAAATACAATTCTTAAAATTATTACCTCTATCTCTTCTGTCATCATCATCACGATCCTGGTGGATGGGAAATAGAAATTTGGTAAGACACACAGAAACTGTTTATATTTTAGTTAATATTTCATTCCTTTTGCTTTCAAAAGATCTCCATGAATTCAGAGATATGTATGGTTCAATGACACAATACTCATGAGGTCATTGGAGATTGATATTTTTTTAAAAGTATTTTTGTTTGTGATAATCAATTGGTTTTAACAAAAATTATCCAAATATTGTTTAAGTATTATTATAATAGCTTTTTTTTTTATGATAAACATTTAATGAAACTATTATGTGCAACTATCAATTATCAGCTTTGGCGAAAGAATGTTTCAATGCAAGTTATCTGTCATTTGTTTCTTCCAATCATTGGAATGATAGGTCAACACGTCTCCCATTACCTCATCCTCATCAGTAGCATCATCATCTCTTCTGTCATCTTTATCATCCTGGAGATAAACAAAAACAAAACAAAACAAAACTTTACAGCTTTTCCTGACATACACATAAAACATGAGACTATATTAGGAACATATGGCAGCAAGACTGCACTAGAAGATAGAAGAGAACACCTGGATGCAGGCGAAACAAGACAGCTGAAGATCACTGCCAAGGACCTGTGTAGACAGCGAAAAGAAAACCTAAATTGACCACCAGCAGACCATGGTTATGTCTGCGCTTGATGTGGCAAAGTATGAAGGTCGCAGCTGAGGATGCGTAGCCACAGAAAATACTGCATTACTCACAAATCTTCGGATTTGAAGACAAGCCTTATTATTATTATAATATTAAGAATGACAACTTTACTGCTTTTTCTTGACATAATGATGCGACCTTGAAGCTTTTTTTTAAGATTGTGGGTTACATTATTTTTTATACTATTTTTTTTTTCAAAATTATATAATAAATTTTGCTATTTCAACGAGCCAACCTTTGCCCCTATGTTTATAAAAACATTTCTTCTGTCATTCTACTTACATCACTTCTGTCTTTGCTACTTTTCTTTTCTTCTTTCTTATCTTTCTCCTCCTTATCTTTTTTGTCTTCCTTTTTCTTCTCTTCTTCTTTCAGTGTCGGGGCACAGGCAATAGATTTATATATTTGAAAGCCAAAGTCCCTCATTAACATTTCATTAAACAGCTCAGCAAACAGGGACACCTGAAAAATGATGACAAGATTAACAAATTGTTTAAACTGGCTCAGTGTCGGAAGTAGGTAACCAGATCTATATATAAATTACATTATCAAAATAACAAAACAAAATCACAAAATCAACATAACAAATGTATGGAAAAGATTAAAAAAACAATTACTAAAATAGTATTTGATGCAATTGATTTAGCAGCTCTATCTATCAGAGCTTGCAAAGACCTTCCTTCAGGGAACAGTACCAGGAAAATTAAGAAGATGCAGAGAGAAAGTCAACATAAAGGAATGGACAGGCCTGCCATTGAGGGAGATTTTGTCCAAGGCAAAAGACAGAGAGGAATCTTGTGTGATGCCCCAACAGTCCAAGAGATAGGTGAAGGTGGTGATTCAGCAGCTATGCATCATTGGCTCAACTTTTCATCTTAGAGATTTGTTGTCTAAGGCAAATAATAATGTAACTCAATATATACAATCCAAGTCTCCAACATGATATAAAACCAGCATGTTTAGCTCGACAGTCAAGTATTCATCGACTTAATCTACTATGTCCTATTAAATTAACTTCTGATTACTTAATAAACACACAAAGGATATTCAATGAAAAACAACATTACCTCAAAGGAATGCTCCTTATTGTCTTCAGGTCTATAGTCCAGCAACAAACTAAGTGACATCACAGAACAATCAAACTTGCCACTTTTGGCAGTTGGTGATGGATGAACCAGCACAGAGGGTATCTCTGGTAGTTTGTAACGACGTTCAAGGATAGCCTTTTCTCTCTTCTCTTTACGTACCTGCTCTTCATCCTAATCAGATAGAATAATAATAATTGATAATGAGAGTAGAAACATAACTTAGGTTCATTGTTCTTTGAGTGAACATAAAAAAAAACAAGTGCTACCAAAAGGTAAACTAATCTCTGGGTAGGTCTTGAGGTTTTCCTAAAAAAAAAAAATAGTGAAGCATGTGGTCCATTGAAGTTTTTCTTAAACAGAGTGAAGATTGTGGTCTAAGAGCAATGTGGATCAATGTCCAAAATATCAAGATTAAAGATACATATAAAACTACAAATAGACTTATATGTTATAGCCAAAGCCCATTCAGGAAGTTAAAAGTTGCTCAGCAACAGTATGACATCACCAAGATGGTGTACAGTATCTACAACTTATGTTGACAGGGGCACAAGTAATTTTATTGCAGTTTTTTTTTTCACCTATTTATTCAGCCAACCAATTTTTGGACAACGGTCTATTTAACAATAAAGTATCAAAAATATTTTGTACCATTTCAAAATGCACTATCGCTGACAAAAAAAATATTTAAACTCACTTCTTTCTTTTTGATGTCATTTTTTTCCTCATCTTCATCATCATTTTCTTCTTCCAATTTCGAAGCTTCTTCTTCCTGGTAGTTGACGAAGACAGAAAAAAAAAATTGTGACTTCAACATATAAGCAGATGCAAATAATTCATTTAGAAACATGCTTTGTATGTTAACTTTTCAATCATTGAGATTCACAACTTTTATAGTTGAAAAAAGTAAGTATCTTCCTTTTAAGATACAAGTCTATAAAACTAGATTACATGACTGTATGCTTAAGAATTTTAAGTAAAAAAAAAAAAGACTGACAACCTGAGATAAACAGGTCATTTTATAAATTATATTTGTAATAGAATGATGTCATAAAGTTTATGACATTCTTTCCGGTAAAAAAAAAAACACACTACATCCTAGTCAAACTTTCTGGGGGGTTGCAGCAAAATTTAACTTGGGAACCAAAAATACAAAGCACTTACAAGACTTCCAAATAATAGAGTCTACATAATAAATTGGATTAAAAAAAAAACTTACTGCTGCCTTCTCTGCCTCAATTTCTTTTCCTTCTTGTTCTTTCTCTTGTTCCATTTTCAAAGCTTTAGCAAGTCTGGCAACCATTTGAGACTTTAAACCTTTAGGAGTTATATTGCGGAGTTCCAATTCTTTTCTCAGTTCACCTACCTATAAAAGTATATGCAAACATTCTACAAATGATTGGCTCCAAACATGGTCTTTGTAATTAGTCTCTGAACCAACAAGAGATAATTTTATAGATTCCAAACTAACAGGACATTATAACTCTTCAAACCAAGACATTATTACAGACTAACAACCAAACACAATGTTAAATCAAACAAAAGGTTATTAAATAGTATTTGATCTTAGATGAGGTTACAATATTGTATCTTTCTAACCAACTATACATAGAATCGTATATAACTAACATAAGACAGACAAGAATCTGCAACAGCTTGGGGTTAGGGCGTGGAGATGAAAGGCCCTGGAGAGATCAGAATGGAGGAATGTGTTGAAGCAGGCCAGAGCCCTCCATGGGCTGTAGGGCCACTGGGAGGGATAGATGGAAGACAGACAAGAGTTCTGAACATACCTTCATCACTTTTGGATCAAGAGTTGAATAGTGTGAGGGCTCTGCTTTATCATCAATTCCCTGCATCTCACTCTCTTCCTCTTCCTAGACCAAGGAAAAAAAAAGAATCAATGTCAGATTGTATTGATCTTCCTATCATACACATACATGTATATACAACTATCATCTCATACAAGCTGGATACATCCTTGCTCTCTTGAGAGGACATTTAGAATACATAGTAACAGACTAAAAAGCTCTAGATAGATAAGGTAAAAGACATCATATCTAACAAAGAAACTAAATGATAAAAACACCAAGGCTAATCAATTAAATGCAGGGCAATCTTGTGCTAAGTTTCTGGCTTCTAATGGCTCAACCCATCTTGAAGACATGGTAAAAATACAATTTACAATAGTTATCAATGCAACAATTATCCATAAACTGGAAAATTCAATTGTTATAAGAAAAAAAAAATGTTTCTTGCAATGAGATCTTGCTAGAGAGGAGAGACCCTTCAAGTTTATCTGTGAATGGTAACAAGGAAAGAAAAAAGGGACAATTGCTAGTATAAACAGTGCCTGTTGCTGAGCAGTGTCTGGATTCAGTGTCTGCTGGAGCTGCTTCTGATAGGCCGCCTGGAGGGAGTTCCACTCCAGACGGGTTGGGTTGCAGGTCCAGACGTCTGGTAAGAAAAGGACGACAGTTTCCACCCGGGCGGGCTGAACCCGGTCTTTGTGCTTACTCTCTGGTCTGAAGTAGCGAATCTCTGCAAATCGGTACCTGTCAAACAGATAGATATGGATGGGCACAGAGGGTACAATGGCAATTGCCAAATTTAAAATTAAGTCCAGGAACAATCAAGGGGCTAGGAATGAGGCTCAGACAGGGACCACAGACAAACAAAATGGACAATGACATTAGAACAATAGGTAACAGCACACAAGGTGATGAGCTCTGGTTCTGCAAGTAGAAGCTTTCTCACTGACTTCAGATTGACCTCACAACAAAGTTGTGCAGAAACATAGACATATTGAAAACATACTAATTTTGTCATTGAATGATACATCTTAATGATGTTATCACTAAAATCAAAGAGCTATAACAAATAACAGACAAAAATACACATTATGGAGATCTTCCCTTTTCAATACATAAACAAAATAATAACTGCTAAATAACACTGAGATACACCCAAATTATTTGAGTTACATATAAAAGTTTCGTAAGGTAACAGAGTGACCTAAAAAAATCATGAGCATACCACTGAGTACATGAGCTGAGATCTATTCCAGTCAGGGCCTTAGTGGTGCGGATAGCTGTTTTGATGAGCACCAGTGGATTTGTGTGAGGATTGGGGCCATCTAATGAAGGAGACCAGGGTCCACCGATGGCCATGGGCTCATTCTTGCCACGGGTTCCCACAAGAAATTGTAACAATCTGGTTGGATGCTGGAAATTTTCAAAGGCATCAGGAAGAACTTCAGCAAGGCAGCAGGACTTTTTGTACAGCTCTTCTTCAGATGGACTTGCCAACAACATAACCTGTTAGAGTGGAAAAATATTTCTTCTGAAAACATTCCTCTCCATTCCGTTTGACTCCATAGAGGTATTAAGATAGATAAGACATACAATGAAAAGAAAATCTTTTCTATGCACAGCTTTCACATCTGGACTCAATGTATTATAAAAAGAACAGCCAATGTCTTGCTTATACTCTACTAAAACTAAACACTACAATTTCAAACACAGTTTTCACAGTAATATTGAAATATTTTTTTAAGTCACAAATAAGCTAAAAAAAATTATAATTAATAATTTTTTCTTATATTAGCAGTTGGTATTTTAAGCACATAGAGAAAGTGGCCTGAAGTTCAATATTAACAAGTTTCGCACAATGTACAAAATACTTTTAGAAATTTACTTTTAAATTATATTTCTATTAGTCACTATTTTACCTTAGCACTAAAAAGGTGATCAGTGTCACCGGGATCCAGTACAGCTGTCACTGGCTTGATAGGGGGCACATCTTTGTGCATGACATGAAAATTGCAAGCCTGGCCAAGTGTGAAAGGTCTAGTCAAGGGGAAGTTTTCCACCCAGGAAAAGGAAGCGTGGAAGAAGTCACTAGGTATGTACAGATTGGTGTATTTGTTCTTCAGTGACACCACACAGGTATCTTGGCTATGGAGAGAGATTAGATACAGATTAGATAAGAGATTTGAAAAGTATTAGTATAAATTGTCAATGAATATTCTCCTTTGTTACTTGAATAATTTACGGTCAGCTTTCCAATGGATTATTTTATTTTTATTTTAAATATACTATTCACAATGTAGTCTTAAAAAAATTACATGTAAAAGGTAGAAGATAAAGATAAAATTGAATACCAAAGTTATTTATATAAATTATGACAGCTAATAAAATGGCCATCAATGATTTTAGTGAACAAGTTCTTACGCATCTAAAAGAATTTTCGGCACTTGAACAACATATCTTGGTGGAGGTCGAGGTACTCTCCTTTTAGGAGGAGGACTGCGAGGGCTTCTAGCCCGTGGAGGAGGTGAGCGTGATCGTTTTGGAGGAGAACGAGATCGTTTCACTGGAGACCGAGATCTTTTGCGCCTCGTGTCTCTTCTCTCACGCCTCTCCCTTTCTCTTCGATCTCTCTCCTTTTGTGTCTCCCCAGAAGACATACTTCCCCCAGTCATGCCTCGTTGATCTTTGTTGGACATGAGATTCCTAGGCATAGGATCACCCAACAAACCAGGACCAGTGTTGATTCCAGAACGGTTCCCAGAGTTGTACATACCTGAACAAAGAAATGATAGATAAGCATTGGCAATGACTTTCAAACTATAAAAACAGGATTTTGCAGAAATAACAGAAAATAAGAGGAATCAAACCATTTATGTAAGAGAAATGCATATTTTAACAAACATTCCACATTTGAGTATCATTTATATAGCTTCAAAATGCATTTACAATTAAAGTTTAATTACATTAAACCTGGACTATGACATGGGGGCTGAGTTGTAAAATGCTTGGCTTCCATCCCGGAGGTCCCGGGTTTGTATCCTGATGAAGACTTGATATTTTTATATCGAGATCTTTGGGCGCCTCTGAGTCCTCTTAGCTCTAATGGGTACCTGACTAAATTTGGGGGAAAAGTAAAAGTTGGTTGGTCAATGTGCTGGCCACATGACACTTTGGTTGACCATGGGCCACATCACCTACCTCTGCCCTATAGATCGCAAGGTCTGAAAAGGGAACTTAACTTTTTGACATGTAGTGTTACCATTAAAGTGTATCCAATGAACACACAAAAAGGGACGCTGCAAATGTGTTTGTGTGATTACTATTGAATGACATACCTCCACTTTGAAACTTGCCCATCCCCGGCATGAGAGGAGGAGGGCCTTGGTTGCTAGGCAAGTTACCCATGCCACCCATTAGGCCAGGGACTGCCATTAGACCAATGGCCTGCTGCTGTATAGCTTTTAATTGTTGCTGTTGCTGCTGCTGGTGCTGTTGCTGATGTTGTTGCTGCATTGCCATCATTTGATTTCCACTCAAGGCATCATGCTGAATAAAGTAAAAAAAGATTAACACTAATTAAAAAAAAAAAAGTTGATGTGTATCAACAAATAAAAACTTCAGCATTGATGACCAAGAGTCAGGAGAGTTGTATAAAAGAGGTTTCCATTTCTTTAAAAAAAAAGATGTGTTTGAAAACTAACAACATGATTGATAAGCAATAGAAAAAATAATACTTTTGAAAAACAAAACTTATCTAACTGAAAGAGATGCTAATTACTGCCATTTACTAAAACTTACAGGCTCTAGCTCCCTTTCTGCTACATAAAACAAAATTAACTAATTAGTACTAAATGATGAACTAATTGGATATTTTTTTGGTTATTGAATCCTGTATGAAAAAAATCTCAACTTGATCATAGAATGGAAAGTGGGAGAAAAAATGTGTCAAAATGTAATCAGGGGATCCATTTATACTTTCACATCTCTAGCGGAGTTACATCTCTATTTAAGTATCATTTATTTCCCTTATTTCAATATCAAAGAAAATAATTCATCACCAACAATTAATCAACTAACTGGTTAAATTTTTTTAATTGATTCATGTCTCGGCAGGTTCAATGAATAATTGTGCAAAGTTTTAACTAGATCTGAGAATGGCAGATGGGAGAAAAAACATGTTCAAACTTTTTACCATACAGAGTGAGTTGATATAAGCTTTGTAAAAATTAACTAATTTACTTGGCATACATACTAGGGGAACAACTCTGGTGGCATTCCATTTAAAAGGCATGTTAGCATTGTAAGAGGCTTCCACAAGGACTTTATCTCCAACCTTGGGTAGCATTCCTTTGACACAGCTGAAATAAATATATTTTTAGCATTGCATCACTAACAAACAAACATGTCTGATACTTAAAGTTTTATTACAACTGCATCAATACAGTGAAGTAAAAATGTTACAAGTGTTATTCTCTATACTGATGACATGGGGCTATCAAACACTACTAGGAATTCCACTAAGATAAATCTTTCAATGATAATAAACTCTTTCAGTAATTATTTGTCCACGTTTTGACAGAATTTTTCATTTTGCTCATTACTATTTCACTTCCCTGTTAAGATTAAGCTTCAATAACTTTTTCGTTTGTTAACAAAAAATGTTTTATTTGGCATAGAATTAAAGGGGAATGCATGCTCTTTTTATATAACACAAACTAAAGTTCATAAAATTAAACATTAATTTAATTTAATTAGGTCAAATCAACGATGGTATCACCAATTAGGAGAGAAAGAGTTAAAAAGGAAGCTTACTAAATAAATGTGTTTCCATGAAGAGTAAAGATAATGCAAAAATTAAAGGAACAAAAGAGAAAGCTATTAACTTTAAGTAACTTTCCATGTGAGAGGAGAAAATTTTTTCAACAAAAAAAAAAAAAAAAAAGCCCAGCACATTTTAATACTGTACCTGACTTGAAAGAACACTTCTTCATCCACAAAACCAAAGTTTTCATGCATCTTTGTAACATTGCCAGTGAATGTCCTTTGTTTCTGGTTAGGGACAGCAGCAGCATTGCCTGGTGGTTTGATGGGATAGCTAACAGCACCAACCTTACAGCAAAAAAAAATCAAGAAATTAACATTATTTATCAAAGACACAGGATGTGAAATGATTAGCATTGCTCTTAAACATAATTCAACAGAATTGTTCTTGAACAGTTTTATGTTGATTTTAATGGTGAATAACTCTTCAAGCGTTTGACTACAGTATTTAGACATGAGCTCTGGTCCTTTGATTGTGGTTTGGACCATAATAGATGGGTACAATTAAAAAGGTTGTAGGGTTTAGGATGAGAAAGCGTGAGTGGGGGCAGGTTAGAGAAAAATATCAATCAAAATATCAATCAAAATATCAATCAAAATATCAATCAAAATATCAATCAAAATATCAATCAAAAATACTAAAACGTAGTGTCATTTATTTTACCTGTGCATTATTTCCAGCTAATGAAGGTTGCATGGCGAGTCCTGGTTGGGACAGAAGAGCTCCTGGGGCGGCTTGTAAATTGGCCTGAAAACAAATTTATCAATATTTATATTGAGAATGTGTTTGAAATATCTAAATTGCTTAAAGCAAAAGTTTGCAGGACAAAGAAATGTCTTACTGGAGGTCCTATCTGTTGTTGAGCAAACTGTGTCTGTCCCTGATTATAAGGGTATGCTACATTGGGTTGCATGATTCCTGCAACACCCTGATTGCCATAATCTACAGCGGAAAGAAAAAACAACAACATAATGTTAGCTTGACAACCTTACACTTAATAAAACAAAATGATTAACTTAATTATATAATTAACATTAATTACTGAATGAGACATTTAAATCTATAGCACTTAAATCTACATCAATAACAATAATCTATAATCTATAACAAGAAATTAACTTGCCAGATATAAAACACCCACAATATTACCTCACATCTTATTTAATTCAATAAAAATGTAGCAAAATAAACAAATGTGTGAATTAATTAACAAAGGTTATTAGATTTTTAGACATTTAAAAATAAGTTCATATCTATATTTGAGAAATCATCATCTGTTTCTGTTTAATAAAGTTTTACCTTGCCTTGCCCAAGGTGGATTTTTATTTCCACTAAATTGATTATTCATCTCTTAATGGCTCAAATTAGAACAAGAACATCTGAAATTTAAAATGTATAAAAATAGCCACAGTTTATATTCATTGTAAAAATGCAAGAAATAATTTAAAAAAAAAGACATAAAATAGGAGTCTGAAGATAATGGTTGAGAGTAAAATATAGTTGTGATCTGCATATTTCATCACACCTTATTCAGAAACAGTCTTTGTCTTACTCTTGTCAATGTTTACACATGTGCATGCGTATTCTGTCATCTCTCAAGCATACAGTTAACAACTAAGCATTGTTTCTCTTCTAACCCCTTTGCCATTTACTTTGATATTTTTTGTCTTGACATTTTATGTCTGAATATCTCTAAATATGATGCAGCACACATACCATTGGTGAAATCCTTCTATTACTCACAGAGATGCCTACAATACAACACTCATGCCTCACAGATGTACAGATGGATTTATGAGAAAAACTTCCTAGTGAATGTTAACATTTGTCAAAACAATAGAATCATTCCTTGGATGTCCCATTCGAAAGCAGCCAAAAGAGCTTGTGTAGCTGTCCGTTTCTCTCAACAGTTAAGAATCATGTTGATGAAATGTTTTTCTGCCTGGATAAATATATAGCTACTATATTATATGAATGACATTTAGTTTGGACCTTTTACTGTGATTTTTATGAGCCAAGTTAATTCCATTCTCTAGTACATGAAATTGTTTTCTCAGATTAATAATTCAAAGATTAATGATAGATATCACTTTAGTGTGGTCTAGAGGAAGACTTCCTTATGTGCAAGGAATCACAAGTGAATACCGTCATCCATGCATCCCAGTGATGCTACAGTCCATAGAGGGCACAGGCCAGCTTCAGCACATCTTTCTATTCTGATCTATCCTGTGCTTTACGTTTACATGCCAGGACTTGCAGCCGCTATAGATCCGCCTCTACGTCCATTTCCAGCCATAGGTGACTCATAGGCCATTTTCCGTTGTGATCAGTCTGGCTTTTCATATATATCTGTTTTACTAGTTTTAGCTTTCGTAAATATATTTTATATAACTAGGTTGTTAGACCTGCTGCCCCTTTCAGCATAAATGATTTAGATGTGTAGTATTAGATCTAAATGAGGTACTATCAAAATAATATGAATAGTCTTCAATAGTCTTGTTTCATAAAGCTCCTTCTACTTCTTAGAGAATTCCTTGATCTAGAATTAAGTTTAATTAACTGTAACTAGTGTAGTGTAGTACACTGTCATCACTGTAGTGTAAGTTTAAAGTTTGTAAACAGTTTGACTTCTATTTAAAGTTTGAGTTTTAATTGCAAATCTAAAATCAAAAATTCATCATCGTGTTGATTTATGATGATAGTAGATCTAATAATTTAGTAAGTATACTATTTATTAGTTAGATGTAAGTTAATTAACCTGTAATATAAATAACTATTTTTAACT
The DNA here is from genome assembly GCA_021533235.1 of Biomphalaria straminea. Classification (NCBI taxonomy): domain Eukaryota; kingdom Metazoa; phylum Mollusca; class Gastropoda; family Planorbidae; genus Biomphalaria; species Biomphalaria straminea. Next base: position 38,008,371 of record JADKLZ010003886.1, read on the forward strand.
TTAGAAACTAATTTACTATACTATGTCTATACACTCAGAATTATACAGTACTATAGACTATAGTAACTATACTATAACTATAAGTTATTTTTAAGCGAGTATATGATATATGATTATTATATGAATTATATGTTAAAGTTAAGTCTATCTCTATAGTCTAGTCTAGAGATATAGTATAGTTATCATAATGACAATGATAATCATAGTAAATCTAAATCATTATTATGATTATTCATACCTTATCATAGTCATAGTCATGATAGTGACAGTCACAGTCATCACAGTGACAAGTGTCATGTGAGTGATTTGAGTGATGTTATTCACTAAACTTAGTCACTAAACTAAGTACTAAGACAAACAACTTAACAAGAGTCGACTAAATAAGACAATAACAATGTATCTACTAATCTACTAGATCTAACTTAATTTAAATTTTTTAAGTCTAAGTCTTATTACTAATAAGTTAAGTGATAAGTCTAAGACTAAGACTTATGTTAAGTTATGACTCTAAATAAGACTAAGTTTATATATTTATATTAATATAAGTAAGACTAAGACAGACATCAGACACTAGACTTGACTGTCTTGACTAGGACTAGGACGACTAGGTAGTAGGTAGACAGTAATCAGTAAGTAATGAAATGACAGTTAATTTAATTAATTACATTACTAAATACAATTTAATGAATTATTAATTCATTTATTCTTCATTGTTAATTAATCATACTCACTAAATATTAGATCTACTGAGATCTAGATCTTGAATGTTATATTCAATATAGAGTAATAGACTAGATCTACTTGATCTAGATTATAATTATATTATTCTTGATCTAGATCTATACTCTCTCGATTAGATTATAAATCTAAAATCTAATTTGGCCCTTCACAGGAATTAAATTACATCCCTTGGATTGCTTAATTTAAACGCTTTTTGTGTATATAGCGGCAATATAGCCACTGTTTCCAAAACATTTTTTATTCATGTTCAAATAATTATTATCGCTTCTTATGTTTATAGTTGTACTAGCTAAATTTTACCCGGCTTTGCTCGGGTTTTTCTTTCTACAAATAGCATACATGAGGTCCCTTTGAATAATCAATTTTTTTCGCCCCAGGTGTAATTTTTCCAATACATCTTTTTTTTGGTGGCATAATGAATCTAAAAAAAATAAAAGTAAAAAGTTGAATAGGTGACGTTTTATTGCATAACCTGTTAACACAAATAGTTTTCTCAATACCCATTTTATTTTTTACCAGTCCAAAAGGTAGGCTACAACGTTTGGAGAAACCACATATGTTTCAAATAATAATAATAAAGATAAGATAAGATAATTTTTATTGATCCAATTTAATGGAAATTCATTTTGATTACAATTGACAACCTCAGCGTAACTACTGTACAAAAAACAATATTGATGAAAAATTCGAACAACATTAACATACGAAACACATACACATTCACAACCAGCGCTTTATGAATTTGACTTCTATGTACTTTTCGATGTCAACAGCTGATCTCATTATAAAAAGCAATGATAAACCTTTTTTTTTCAGACGGAAATATACACAATTTAGCAATAATAGCATAATACATTCACATGATGGCCCGTGTCTTTCCATAGCCGAGTAGGCCTAATTTTGTAGATTAATAGCTTATGGTAGATTCTTACTATCCCAGTGAGAAAATTGTCACATGCAGACGATGTTTAGTAAAAGTTTATATTCATTGCTAATTTCCCAAAGATATCTGCACATTTTTCCCTTTTTCCTATACAAAAATGTATAATAGTTGAACGTTATATTTCTTTCGAGAGAGACAGATCCATGTAATAGCTTGTGATCAAATTAGTCAATCACAATGACTAAAACACTTTTGAGTTTGTGTTGACGTAGATCAACACGCTAACGTAAAGCCATTAACTTTGATAAAAAGTAGATATCTCACTCTCTCTATAGATTTACATATGTTTCTTTTATTCAACTATTTAAGCTATATGAAGTAGGCCTAATAAGTGGCCTTATTGTTCCTACTAATAGTAGTTTAAATGTTTTACTGAAGAATATTGTAGATCTACAATCAGTAAAGATATTGAGCTCGCTGTCTTGTTTATTTACGTTTTATAAATTATTGAATACACTCACGTCTGAAACTGAAAAGTTATCTTTAGAAATATAAGAGTTCAAGCCTCCAAATGAGAAGAAAGTAGTTTATTATATCTAGGTCATCAATGAAATGAAAGCTTTTAGATCTAATTTTAAAATAGTTATTGTTAATTAAAAGTATAGTCATGTATATAAGAGAGTAGTCTATATTGAATTCTCATTAATTTAAATTAAAAAATAACGCAAAATAGAGCTTAATTATTCAATTTATTGTTCAAAGGTCAACATCTGTTTTTATTTTTGTGTAGCTATGTAAGTTCATGACCCCTTGACGCGTCTCCTTGGTGACCTCAATACGCGTTGCGTACACTGTTGGGCGTGTTAGCGGCAAAAAACAACAACAATACAATAGATCTAGCCTATATTTTAAAAGCAAATCATACGCGTGAATGTAATTGTTTATGTAATATTGTTAGTTTAATTTTGTATAGCTCTTGAATCCTAACAATTTGAATGCCACAGCAATCTAGTCAATAAATAAAAACTTGTGTGACACATTAGCATCTAAGATTTGACCTAGATCTAGATACAATAACGGTGTTATCAGGTCTAAATGCGCATACGTAAGTAAATCTGAAAGAAAAAAAAAGTAAATTAAAAATAAAGATTTAAAATTAAACCAAATCGGTAGTTGTAGGTTTAAATGTTATGAAAAAATACAATAAAAAGTAAATTGTATTATTTATATAGTTTATTACTTAAATAATATGCATTTATAATGCGCGATATTATAATTATGACCTATGACGTTCATTTCATTTGTACCACTGCGCGACACTTGTAGATCTAGACATGGCTTGTGACCTAGTTTTTGTTAGATACAATAGTCTAATAGAGTTGGTCAACTTTATTTTTTTT
>JADKLZ010003886.1:38027052-38040462 GCA_021533235.1 Biomphalaria straminea
AGATTGATATAATTATGATTGATATTAAGATTGATATAATTATGATTTATATTAAGATTGATATAATTATGATTGATATTAAGATTGATAAAATTTGGAATGGAAAGCTTTACTTTTTTTTCTGGTGTCAATTGCAACATTATGAACATTTTTACAAATGATGACCTATTGTTAAATATTACTAATCACAAGTCCATGCCTGATGCTGGTTAATGAACTAATTAATTTAAACCCCACTGGTGACAGTGATCATGTCTAGCGCTTTGTAAAGTACTGACAATGTTAATATATTTTTGTGCACTCCAAAAAAGGTCAGATGTGCATACTAGCTACTTTCACTTTTTAAGAAATGGTCAAAATCATGGGTAAAAAAATGTCAACTAATCAGAACTAGACATGGTTATGTTGCAATAGGTTTTAGCTCTAATAATTAAATCTGCACCAGGATTGTACAATAAAAAAAAACAAAAAATTAGGTGACACTTATTTTAAATGGACCAAAAAAAAACATAAATAGAGAGATTTAACATAGTTAGTATGTAGTATATGATTAAACGGACAATACAACACTAAATAAGCTTCTAAACAGAACAGTAACAGAATAAAAGCAGGCATCAACCAATACATGTTTAGCAGCAGCAGCATGCATCAAGCAGAAACACAGATACAAGTGCAGACAAAACTAAAGCCAAGCTTTTGGCTATGACTACTAGGATAATGAAATAGCCTTACATCCAGCTTTCTCAACTCTGCGATATGCATGGACAGGAGCTGCATGGGGATGACTGTGAGAATGCCCTGAAGGCAGTCAATTGTCTTAGGCACTTCCAGGGCTCTGGATTTTTTTAAAGGTTTAATAGTAGTTTTGGGAGTGTCCTCATCTCTGTCCACACCATTGATAGCTGGGGTGGAATCACCATTGCAGACAATTTTATCTGATTCACCAGTCAGATACTCTCCATCCCCAGTGTTACAGATTATAATTGGAACACCCTGAACATTAACAAATCAAAATAACATGTTGTTTATGCACATTTAAAAGTGAAAAAATATAAATTTAATTTTGTTTAGAGTTAATTTCCCAATTAAAAGGATAACAGATTTTTAAAATTATCTTCTTATCTTATATAGTACAGACAATACTTCAAAAAAGATGATTATTAATTAATTAATTCTCAGTAAATATACAAAACAATTCACATTTTTAAAGGGCATGAACCTCTCTAAAGTTCATCTCTTAATGTAAAAGTAACAGATGACCTAATTTTATTGTTACTCACATGTCTTGCTTTAACTTGCTGTAAGGCATTTTCACATTTCTATATTGGCAAACAAAATTATTAAAAATAATATTAGAAAAAGACATTTTCAATTTGCATTGGTATCAGAAATAAAAATAAACCACTAAGTATTGCTATTTACATAAGATTTATTACAAATGTTGTGTTTTTTAGCTTGTAGTAGGCTTATTTAAATCAATCTTTCATAAATCAGGGAACATGTTTGGAAAACATGGCCACTAGATTATATGAAATCTTGTAAACAGAATTATGCTGCACTGATCAATAACAAGCTGATGTAAAGTATGGACTAAAAATAGAGACACTTTTTAATGTGAACATCTGCAAAAGTAATTTGACTTTTAACCCCTTTGAAGAAAAAAAATAGGTTAACTCTTACAAGCATAAGCCTACTCAAATTTATAAGAAAAACTTACTGAGAAAACATTATCTCTGGTGCAAACCATCAAAACTGGCATGGCTGCATCTACCAGTGCTAATGGGCCATGTTTCAACTCCCCCGCCATGATGCCTTCAGAGTGCATGTAGGTCAACTCCTTGATTTTCTAAAGAAATGAAAATTATTGAACCATCATAAGAAACTAGCATTACTGACAGATGCAATGATCAATATATATATATATATATATATATATATATATATATATATATATATATATATTAAAAATAAAAACAACTTTATTTCTAGATAAAGTTTCATTTTAAGAAAGTACACTGCTAACATTTTCTGTCTTCTGCTAAGATTTTTAATAAACAAATTATAAAATAAAGTATAGAATTTATGCCAACACCAGACATGAGTGTGGAACTATTTGCAGTGTCATAGAGAGTAAACATAAATATTTTTTTGTTCAACTAAAATACCCACCAGAGCACCTTCCAAACATGTCGCATAGTTATATCCTCTGCCCATGACTAGCAGAGACTTCTCTTCATAAAGTTCCTTGGCCAGGTCAAGAATTTTGTCATCCATTGTTAGAACTTCCTTTATCTGCTCTGAAAATGGAAAATATATTTTAAATCATAAGAAAATCTTGTAGACAACTGCAACCATGCAGAAAAATTGTAAACTTCACATGACAAGTTTGAAAAGACAAAGAAAGGGACTGAATCTAAATAATAACTGGTTATGCTTAAATTGTAATAATTTTTTTCTTTAGGTAATTATATATTTAAAGACAAAATGTACACTTAAAATGTCAGAAATACTGTGAGTGTTGGACTTTTTGTTGAAGGAGGAGGTGAAATACTCAAATACACTTTATCTTTTCTCTACATACTAATTCTTTCAATTCACCTATCACTGAAAACTGCACACAATCCTAAATATAAACTATCCTTTTTTTTCATGTGGACAGGACATTGATAACTTTCTTCAAGTCAAATCTTTTTCATTCAGACATCCCACCTCTTAAATGGAAGATAACAGATATAGAAGGGCACTTAACCAGACAAAAAACAACAACACATTTTTAGATTATGAATTAAGATCCTATTGTAATCCATTTTATTAAATGTTTTCAATCTTTCTTGTCAGCTGTATAGAATAAAAGAAAAACAAAACAACTCATAGATGTCTTAGTTATTATTGACTTCTAAAAAACAATACCCCACCCACATACTAATAAGAGCATATAACAGTTGAGTAAGAAATTTAAACTGAACACTAAATGCAAATACATTCACACACTAAAAAGTAAATGCCAGTGCCAAGTGATAGTATTAATATTTTCAAACTTTAGACACAAAGAGTTTTTCTTCTTTGATTTTTATCAAATTTGATATAAAAAAAACAACAACAAACAATTGAGGCCCTGAACAAAAAAACTTGAGAGACAATATCAATCATTATTTGTTAATCTGGGTCAAAAGCAAACATTTGTCATAGGCTTGCAAGCTACACTAAACTTTGTTCCAACCTTTACTAAATACACATTTTAAACATTCCATTGTCAATACACAAAAACTGTAACTTAACTTGTAAAAACATGTAAATATTTCATACAGGTACTTTCTAAAAGCACTCAGGACTAATTGCTTAGTTTAATTATATGTGTATGCACATTAACCTGTCAAACTCAAGAAAATGGGTAGAAGAAGGGAAATTCTTAGTATGGAAGTCTATTAGGGCTCTAATCTGTCCTCCCAGCCTAATATGAATGTAAAAAATCTGACAAACATTTATAGAATAAATATTGTTTTTTTTTTCTTTTAAAATGGAATTCTAACACACTGACACACTCTTGTTAAAAAAAAAAAGGTCCTGAAGTTCTAGATTATCATTCAAGTATTTAGGTATGTGAAAAAGTACCAGGTATTTCTTTGAGTCCTCTAATGATTTCTCTTCTTCTGTTCTGTAGAGAGATTCTGTCTTCACTCATCATCAGACCAAACAAAACTAGAGCAATGAACTGACTTGTGTAAGCCTAAAGCCAAAAAAAAAAGTATATTATTAATATACCTCCATAATAATTTCAAAAGATCTCATCTAAATTTTTATTTTATTTTACTTTAAAGACACTTTAAAACCCCCTTTTTTTAATACTGGTAGTATTTTCTTTTGAAATTTAAAAGAAGCCTAATTTTAAATAAATACATCTTGACAAATATTCAGGAGACACAAATTTAGCATATTTTTAATTCCAAATGTCAGGCTTACACAATATCTTTTAAAGAAATACTAGTTGTGTTATTGTAACTCAGTTAAAAATTAAATTACGCTGAATTGTCCATTTCTCAAATTTACATATTACCAGTATAATTATGAGCAGGGAACATAACTATTCTAAATAATGAGAAAGTTTGTAATAAAAATGTACAAAGGACTTAGAAAAAAAAAAGTGCATTATTTGTAAATGTAGACAATAACAAAAGTGTGTTTTAAAATTTTAAGTAGTGAATCCTCACCTTAGTACTGGCCACACCAATCTCTGGACCAGCATTGAGGTGAACACCACAGTTAGACTCTCTGGAAATGTTAGAGCCCACTACATTGGTGATGCCTACAATAAGGGCACCACGCTGTTTGCAGTAGTGAAGTGCATTCAGGGTGTCAGCAGTTTCACCTGGAGGAAGAAAGTCAACTATTGATCTAATGCTATTAGTGTAGACATAGTAACATAATGAGGTGTTTAGACTATCACTGATGATAAACTTTCTGAAAAGTCTCAATTATCTCATTGGCCATGGTGAATTGAAAAGGTTTTTACATTCATCAACCCAGTAGAATCTTATTACAACATAAGTATTCCATGCACTATTAAGGAATGTCTCAGGAAATTTTAACTTCTACCTAAATTTGTTTTTTTTTAATTTTTTTGATTAAAGTTTTTTGTTTCTATAAGAATAAGTTTGTTGATCAAGATCATTGAACCTTACAGACTTTATATCCGATTTGAAAATTTCCTGAACCTAAAATGATTTGTCTAAGACAATTGTTGAAACTGTCGCCAATGCAAAGAGTAAACTTTTTATAACTTAGGAAATAATGCTCCATTTTGTTGTTTATCTATTTCTTGCTTTAGTGTCCATTGTAGCAAATGACATTTTTTTTAATCATTAAATTAAAGTAGAATTTACATATGAGAAATATGACAGGAATCAAAGCTGATCATAGTTTTAAAAAGTAGCAAGTCCAACACTTTAAAAATAAACTGTAGTCAACATAAAAACTTCATATGATTAAATAGAATTATTGAAACATTAAAATACTTTAAAAAAGAGATTACTGAGATTCTATAAGACATTTGTGTCACCAAAAAAAAAAAGTGATAATCACATTTGGTTAGAAAAAGTTTGGAGTGAGATAAGTTGATAATGTTTTGTTCAACTTGCAAGATGACTGATAAGCACCTGGGATCTATTGCACTTTTCCAATAGACCCACTAGCCAGTTTTTGCAACTCATAAAAATTTAGCGCCCGAAAGGTCATGTCAGTCATGTAGATTGTTTAACAGGTAAAGCCTATAAGTAGCATAGGGATAATAAAAAATCTTTAATTAAGTACCGGTACTGCAGTCTAGATGTTGCAAAATCATGAGATTTTTTTTTATGTCATTTACATTGTACACAATATAACAATCTGTATGATTGAAATTACTAATTTTCAGCACAGCTTTAAATGAAGAAAAAAAAATCTTTGAATACATTAGATTTTTCCAGTGAATACTATATAAACAGTATACATCAATATCAGCATGTAATTGTTCTTACTGACCAGACTGACTGATGAAGAAACAAACATCATCTCTGAATATTGGTGTGCTTCTGTCAAGGAAGTCACTTGCAAGTTCTACCATGACTGGGAGTTCTGTTAATTCTTCAAGTAGCTGACGTGTCTGAAGAGCAACAACATTTTGTTTTAGATATAAGAAACAAAGTAGTTTTGAGCAAAAATATAATAACAACAAACAATTTTATGAACATAAATTTACATGTTAAAACATAATATTAGTACAATGATGATACAAATATTTATGCATTTAATAAAATAAAGGAAAGAACACTTTTATTGGATGTATATTAAAAAAAAAATATACATATTGTAGCTTACCGCGATGGCGCTGTGATAACTGGTGCCACAGGCTATGAACAAAAGACGTCTGCAGCGCCTGATCTCACTCATGTAGTCCTTGATTCCTCCCAGCACCACAGTTTCCTTCTCAAAATTAACTCTGCCTCTCATTGTGTTCACCACAGATTCTGGCTGCTCAAAGATTTCTTTCTGCATGAAAGTTTTGAAGTTTCCTGAAAACCAACAACAAAAATAAACCTCAATTACAGCTTTCGATATGATCAATGTATTTTTACAATCTGAATTCTTGCAACAGAAAATCTACGTGGTAAGAAATAATCTTATTTTGTTTTCAACTTAGGAAAAGAAAGTGTAAGAAAGGACTTCTTTATTGGAGGCATGATCATTCCTAAGATTCTTTTCGGCCATCACATTTAGTCTCTTTTCAATCTTTATGGATGACTTCTACATCTGGCTTGTGTAGTGGGCTATTGGGATGATGATTATATTGTGGAAGTGGAGCTGGATCTCCAGGCAGATTAATTTGTTTGCTCAGATAGGCTCCAGCTCCTGCTTTCCCTATGTGACATGCAACATCCTGACAGACATCTCCATCGCTTGTGATAAGGCTGCCTAAATAGGTTAACTGCTTTATTAGTTGTAGCTATGAACTCCCGAGGCTGATGGGGGAACCTCATGCCAATTCACATTACTTTAGTTTTATCAAGAATTCTGCGTCTCTATCAAGGATCTCCATACTTGTCTACATTTACTTGTATTCCCAAGTAGTGCAATATTTTCTGCAAAGTCCAAGTCCATCAGTCGATCTGATTCGTGTCATGGGATACCGAAAGTCTGATTCATTTTTTTTAATGACCAAGTTGATGGCTAGCATCGCAGAAATGACTTGTTCCATCATCTGTTCGCTACAAATGTGCTTAAATCAATAAATGTATCGTCCTCCTTCAAAAATAATGTTTAAAACTTTTACCTTTCATGATTTGTTCAATGGCTATCTTTAGGGTTGTAATTTCTCTAAACGTTTTTTCATCCAGGGATCTAGTGGCCTGATGGATGTTGAGTGTTCCTTCATGTACCTCAGCCACATCATTCTCCTCCAAAAATATGACTTGGTCAGTATGTTCTATGATAGCACTGCCATTAGAATACAAACAAATTAAATTATGGTCTGGTCAGAGTTTTTCATGAAAGCATTAAGGTGGTGACAAAGTGATAAATACATTAACTTATAAACTATATAATAAACACATTAAATAATATTTATATATAACAGTCTACATTCCTGTGATCATATTATTGGTAGAAACATTAATATCAGGATTTTAGAATCTCCATGAGTGCAATTAGATTTGAGTAATTGTTGGTAAAAAATAAAGCAGGTCGTGATATACGCACACTACACCCTTATCAATCACCATTAGCTTTGGAAACTTCTAAACTTCGCCTTATCTTAGTCTTTCGGGACTTATAAAATATTTATTTTTTAAACCTATTAAGTTTTTTTTTTGTTTTGCCTAAAGTAATAAACAAAATATTCTGTTTTAACTAAAAACCACATCTCATGGATCTACACATTGTGGTAAATTGAGACCTAGTAATACATGCAGGTTTATAATACTAAAACATACAAACAGGACCTAGTAATACATGTAGGTTTATAGTACTAAAACATACAAACAGGACCTAGTAATACATGTAGGTTTATAGTACTAAAACACGCAAACAGGACCTAGTAATACATGCAGGTTTATAATACTAAAACATACAAACAGGACCTAGTAATACATGTAGGTTTATAATACTAAAACATACAAACAGGACCTAGTAATACATGTAGGTTTATAATACTAAAACATAAAAACAGGACCTAGTAATACATGTAGGTTTATAATACTAAAACATAGGCCTACAAACAGGACATACTGAAGTAAAGTAACATCTCAACTAAATGCAATATAAACTACTACACTGTAAATGCATTCCAGTGTTACATATTCTTTATGTCAAATATTCCTGGGTGCTTGCAAATAAAAAGTTTTGACTAAACAATGTGCTCTTCTGAATAAAAGCATTTAATGCTTTCAATCCAAGGCATCATAAGTACATTGGTGTATGAGCTATATTATCTGTCTTGCTTTCATTACTATCAGCAGCTGTTTATGGTCAATGATAGAGTGCCTGATCTATTTGACAGTTAGATACACTAGTATCAGTTGCTGTTTACAATGAATTTGCTTATCAGGGTCAGACTTTATTATTTTTTAATTTAAGTCTGGCAACCAGGAAGTATTGGCAACAAATTTGAATGTTAACACATTATTTGCTTTGCACATTTTTAGCAGTGATGCATTCTAAAGGGATGTTCTATGCAATAAACTAGATAAATTTGTCTAAGTCAGTATGCTAATAAGCAGAATTATTCTTTTTACTCAAAACAAATTATGCAATGACTTTGGCAGTTAATTGAAAGTCAGGCCATGTTTTCTCCTGCACATTGTTTTAATGACAGAGCAAATCGTGTATGAAAACATATTTGTAAAATCTTAAAGTTGAGTGGATATGTTTTCACCAACAATGTTGAACACAATACCTGGCATCTGAGGCAAAGTAGTATTCAATCTCTTTGTGAGGCCCTTGAGTGTGGTATTGTGTCTGCTCTTCAGCACGACGGCCTTGACTACTGCCTAAGAATCCACGATGATCTAAAATAAAAAAAGTTAGGGCTTCATGAACTTTTAAAGCTAGACAGAAATGAAACAAAAAGTGAAGGATAATTAAACTTTGAAAAGAAAATCTCAATATAATAGTTTTGTTTTGTTTTATTTTTTTAAATTTTATTGATGCTAGGACAAGACAATGTTTATGAATAAATTAATGTACAAAACCCCCTCCCCCAGAGTTGTTAGCTAACTCAGAAATCTTTATTAATCCAAAGATTTTGAAAATGTTCAAATACTTTTTATTTTGGTATTGTTAAATTTAATTTCATAGATGAGTTAAAAAAGTTGATAAGTTTAGCATCTTACAAAAAAAAAAATTAAAAAAAATCTTAAAGCTTCTACTTGGGTTAAAAATGAAAATGAGTCGTCTTGTTGATTGTATGGTGTATGAAGAGATTTTTGTTAAATGTCCAGCACTGCATGCTCCCATAACTAGTAATGATTCTATAACCGACTCCATCATTAAAATGTTTTAAGTAATTTGCCTTACAGACATTGGTATCAGTTGAGTTTAGAGCTTAAAAAATAACAAATGTTTCAAAATGTTTACGAGCTGTTCATTTTCAAATAGTTACATTTGAATCTTTTATAATAGACACACAAACATAATAAAATGAAGGAAGGGATATGGAAAATATAAAATACATATCAGATGTTTATAAATTTACTTATTGCTGAGTACAAAATTATAAGGAAAATCATAAAATGTAGTATTGGTAGCAAAGGATTTTTTTAAAAATTCCTACATTTTGTTTTTTAGTCAGCATGATGTCACTTCTTCTATATCACTATTTGTAATAGAGATCAAAATAAAAAAGATAAACTCTACAAGATGTATGTCTAAAATGTTGGCTTTTTGAAAACAGGCATTTAAAATTTTAAAGTGACAACCACAATCTAAAAAAAAAACAAAAGCCATCAAAACTTTAAATTTTACATACTTTAAAAAATACCATACTTTCAGGTAAACTCCACTATTACGTTATACTGCAAAGTAATCATGCAGATTAGGTCTTTGCTAAGTTTGGATGTTTAAATTTTTGTCTTGAACGTTTAGGCTTTAGGAACCAAAAGTCTTAATGTTTCAGCTGCTGATAGTTTTTTCATTTATAAAATCAAAAAAATGAAGAGAGTCAATGTATAACTTCCTGGATATTTCACTCATGTAACAAAAGTATTACTTTTTAATATATGTATTTACAAACACATAAGTTAATTGTAGGATTATTTCAGGGATAGAAAAATACACTTAGCTAATATGATATAAAAAAAACAATGAAGCATTTATTATTTTAAAAGAAAAGTAATAATTAAAAGAATGATGTAATTTATATATAAGTTTTGGGTATAAATTTCTCCTCCCCCCCCTTTTTTTAAAAAAAAAAAAAAAACATTTTTAGAAATCTATATCTAACTATTGTAAAAAATAAAAAAAAAATAAAATCAACACTGCCTTTTTACTCTCAAGCTCTGAGACTCCAATGACTAGTCATTTTAAGATCTGAAACTCTTCACATCTCAAAAGGCATGCACAAATAACTAAGTGAATTCTAACCCTTTCCACAACAAGAAACTACATCTAGTTGGCTCAGAATCAAGAGATTTTCAGAAGAAAACAAAGAAAGATATGTTAGCATGTTTTGTTTTGTTTTAAACTGAGGCCAACATTATCTATTTAAAAATCTATTTAAAAATGCTTTATCTAAACTTTTCTTTTTGTATCAATGTGAAAAGCAAATATTGGCAAAAAGCTTATTACCATAAACTACATCTAACAAAAAGCTTTAAAAGCTAAAAAAAAAATGTTTCTAGAAAATTAGAAACTGTCAAAGCTGAAAAGTAATTTACTTAGGTACAAACCAGCACTAAATATGTTTGAGTAAAATATGTCAAATGATCATTACAGTGCACAAGTAGCTTTTCTGACATATTCAAAATATTTTTGTGGTAAAACAAATTTAAATATTAAACAAAAAGTTGGATAAAACACATTTAGCACTGGTATTGATATACTTAATGCATTATTAAAAAAAATGACAAGTATTAGTGAACTAGTTTGGTAAGTTGATTAAAGATAAGAAGAGATACTGAGTCCTTCAAGTACCTTCTTTAAAGTCTGTGAAACCTGGATTTATTGGATAAGCACATGTTGTTAACATACTAGAACTACTTCTTTTAACAATATCATAGGTTAGAGATTAACAGGTTAAATAACAGTTAAACAATATTATAAGTTAGCATTATTTCTAACTAAATATCAGTGTTTCTTTCAAAAACTCAGAAATTAGTAGAGAAAACAATTGTATTTCAATTAATTCTCTTAATAAAAAAAATTGATTTGAAACTAATGTATGTTTTAACAATGTTGACAATTATTAAAGTCAGTTTATCTCCTTGGGTCTATACCATAAACAATTCTGTTTTTTGTGTAAATTTTTTGTTAAGATAAACAAAATACAACCTCACCCTGACCCCAGGTTTTCTAAATATTTCAGAGCTTAAAAAATTTACTTTGGCAATAAAAGCTAATGATGACATGAAACTTATATTTCTGAGAATCCCTGAACTAGAATAAATATGTGCATTGATGCCAACTAGACTAAAAATGTTAAATAATGCCAACTAAACTAAAAATAAGAATCAATGCTAACTAAACTAAAAATGAGAATCAGTGTTAACTAGACTAAAAAGTTAAATGAGAAGCAGTTTAAAAAGATTTGCTGCAAGCATTATAGACCATGAGTCTGACTCATTCAATCTTTGTCTTTTTTTAAATTACATAGTTTTCCAAGTCGACTTCATGGTGCTTTGAAGAAGCCCAACCCGAGTTCATGACCTTCAAAGAGGCACCCAATACATGCTGATGACCTTTACAGGAAACTCAAGTTAAGCTCTTAATTCGCAAGAAAGTTTTGCAAATGCAAAACAATTTTTTTTTTCCCTCGTTATACAATATGAAGGAATAGCTAAAAGCGACTAGAAGCTGAAAACTGCTAGGAACTGTGATATTCTCAGTGTTACGTTTTGAAATGTATCTAGATAATATATTTTAGTTCAGTGAAAAACACTGCAACTCTCTTAAGATAGAGTTTACAAAAGTATCACCCAAAACTTCAATATGAAAAAATCTGAATTAAAAAAAAATGCATTTTCAACTATGAAATAGTGCTGGAATAAAATACTGGGAAGCCTGACCAACAGCCTGACTACCTTAACATTATTCAATGAGTGTCAGGCAGAATGAGAAACAAACAATAACTAGAATACAAAATGACCATACCATTATTACCAGTATGGAAAAAGGCAATTATAATCTCACAGCCTTTTATAAAACTGAATGTAATATTACAACAGAATAAAGAAACAACAACATTTGAATATTGAAAGAGCACCAAAGGACCAAAACAACCAAGTGAAAGAACAAAGATAAAAAAACAACCATTCACCTTTGTTAAATAAAACTGGAATATGATCTGTGCTGAGCTTGTTCTTGCTTTTCACACCTATGATGAGTGGGCTGCCCCTTCTGAAAGTGAACAAATGAAAATATACTTTTTGTGAATAACTTTTTTTTTTAGTATAAACTTTTAACTAAACTGGAAAAGTGATTAACAGCTCTTCATTTTCTCAAATATAAAGTTGACTTCATAGGACTTAATCTCAATGAAAATGTTAAATTGAATTCAAAATTCAGACAAAAAGTTAGTTATTGTTCTGTTTCTCTTCATTTCAAACTATTATGGCTGGACATTTAATCAACACTCAGGCTCAGATGTAAAACCTCTAGTTTAACAGAAACTTAACACTGTCAACTAAACAAAAAAAGTTGTACAGGCACCTAAACCAGTAAGTTTTTGGAAGGAAGGACTTGTTGGCATTAGCTGGCTACCAACCTAGGAGAAAGTCAACTCTGAATCCAAACTCTGGCAGAATCTGCAAAGCCGTTTCTGCAACACTGTTGGGCCCAACCCTATTGGGTACCTCCATTCCTTTGGACAATTCAGCTGTGTGGAGAGGGGGGGAACAGCTGTGTGAATGACATAGTTCTGACAATACCTAGGCTTTCATCTCATTTCTATGAAATGAATAACAGTGACAGGGCCATATACAGCAACCCTAGGATGTTTATATATTAGATATAAGAATCAAATAAGTATATTCTCTAATAGAAAATAGTGTGAGCACTTTCTTTAGGTATATGCCATCTTGATGAACACAAAGGTTGATTGACTTGTATTTAAAACTTTTGTTATATGTTACATGGATGGAAGAGACATTCAGTAGTGTCGATACACAGCTAGCCAAACATGGAAGAGACATTCAGTAGTGTCCATACACAGCTAGCCAAACATGGAAGAGACAATCAGTAGTGTCCATACACAGCTAGCCAAACATGAACAAACATTAACTAACCTGGTGGTAACAATGTCTCCTGGGTAATGTTTACTGATTACTGCCAATGCAAAAGCCCCTTCCTAGAAAAACAACAACATTAGAAATGTAAAAGAAAACATTTTTTGTTATACCTTACTTTTATTTTTTTGATGAAAGGTCAAAAGCCAGAGTGACAGCAAACAAATTTAGTGAATGTTTTTATCTTCAATATGTTAACAGACCAATTTCATCTATTTTTATTGCTCTTGAATTGTAATGCTTTCAATGGAATAAACCAAAAAAAATATTTTTTTAGCACTTGCACTATTACGTAAAGTGTATCACAAGTACAAACAAAAAAGTCTGTTCAACATTATTTTTTTAATTCCACCAAAAGTTTCCTTCTAGTTTTTACTTCATCATTTGAAACTTCATCATACTGAATCCATCAAAATATTGTCATCACATTGCAACCAAATAA
>JADKLZ010003886.1:38061380-38081456 GCA_021533235.1 Biomphalaria straminea
GGTAGCAGTAGGATTCGAACCCATGTCAAGAACAGTGCATACGACCAGCGGAACAGATCATTCGGGTTCGCTTCCAATAAGGTTTACTGTGGCGATAAGCTTCTAGTTTCTTACTTCAGAATTTCCTAATGCAGCAAAGACTGCTGTCAATCAAAGCAAGAACGGAGCGGCACAAAAACTCGTTCGTACCTCACTCGGTCAGACTCTATCACCGCCACTTATTGATCAGGAAACATGAAAAGCACCAAGATGCCTGTGTGTAGTCGCTGAATGAACTCTTTATGATGTGTCTGTTGTATTTATGTTTCTGTTGTGTTGTCTTTATAAGAGAAAAGAGTCCTTGCAATGACAACAAATTTCCGTAAGATCAATACAGCAGTCTTGGTCTTTGTGAGCATAAAATAATAAAAGACATTTAAGTAAAATATTTTTTTAAAGCATTGAAAAAGAAGTGAACACTAAAATGTATATAATAAATATATAATAGTGTGGCATATCTTTCACGAGTGTTTCAACTACACAGCATCACGCGTGTTTATTTTGGGATGACACAGATATCATTGGCTGGTGTTATTTGTTTGCTGCATTGAGTTGTATTGATTCCCTGGAGCTGCCACGACTGAAAGTGTTTTAGGAGAAACAGAATTCTATCGGCTAGTTCGTGTAACTTTCTCAACTGTGACGGCTGACACATTTTTTCGAAGGATGTGCCAGGACACATCGACCTAGGTTGCGAAGGTTCCGAGAAAAATGGCGAACCTTTTGTCTAAAAAAACCCATTAGATCTACATCTTAAGGTGTATGAATTCAAGATGGAATTTTTCAACCTTTGGTAGCAGTATCATTATAAAACTTTGGATGACTAATTATTGACAAGTTAATTTATTTACTTGAAAATTTGGTATATAGGGAAAAAGGTAGGAGTGTTTTTTTTAAGTTCATTTAGACCAGCGGTTCTCAACCTTTTATGCTCGGCGACCCCTTTTTACAATTTCCCACTCTGCCGCGACCCCCCTACACACATACAGCAACATAAGACTAGACAGTAGTAACAATCCAAATTTTCGATGGTCTTAGGCGACCCCTGGCAAATCGTCAATTGACCCCCAAGGGGGTCGCTACCCACAGGTTGAAAACCCCTGAATTCTGGACTGCACGCAACATTTAGTAACCATTTAAAAATAATAAAAAAAAACAACATATCCTTTCATAAAGAAAAAATAGACTGCATCCTTGATAAGTTGTCATTTTTATTATTTTTAACAAGAAAAGAGCAAAAGTTATTTTCCAAGAAATCGGAATTGTCTCGAAGCACAGGTGACGGTCTGCTCTCCACTAGATAAAAACAACACATGGCTTAAAAAGAAGTTAATGAGCAAATAGAACAGGGAAGGCCACACAACAGAAGATAAATGAAGAAGTGTCAAGGTCAGGTCTGAACGTGGGTCACGATTGTTGTTAATATAATACAAGCCATTAGGTTCAAAGGTCAGTGTTATCAACACTGCTCCTCCTTCATATTAATAACTCCTATAACAACTATATTATATAATATTCATGTCCGAAGTCTCATGTCCCAACAAATTGGTATTAAAAAGGGTGCCACTCTAAAGTCCTGATATTAAGAAAGGGTGAAGCATTTTTAGATGGACAAGCAGGCCCAGCTTTGGCTTACATATTTTGCCACATCTAACAGAGACAAGGCCTTTGCCAAAGAGTTGAAGAAGTTGAAGTTGTTTTCGCCCTCCTTTCCCCGTTTTCGGCATTAGCTTTTCTTTGGATCGTAAACATACATTATTCTAGTTTTGATATAGCGCTACTTTCATGCTTATAGCATGCTCAGAGCGCTTTGGTCCAATCTCATTTTAGATCTATGTCCTGGAGCCTACAATGGGATTAGACATAATGAAAGGTATTTTCTTTGGCTCTTAAATATAGATCTATGTCCTGCGGCCTACAATGTGATTAGACATAATATAAGACATGTTCTTTGGCTCTCAAATATAGATCTATGTCCTTCGGCCTGCAATAATATTAGACATAATGAAAGATATTAGAATGAGTGAGCACGGAATCGAGACTAGAAAAAGTTCAGTAAGAAACAAAATGAGCGTGAAGAACCTCAACTCCAAGGAGAAATGGTGGCAGCACTGAAAGCCGTTGGGTTGGCTCCCTTACTCGTGACTTCCTAATGTGAATATTCTTTCCTAATGTGAATATTCTTTCAGTAGTTGAGGGCTTCATTGATACTAAAAATTTAGCACATTCTAATGATCCCCCAAATATAGTAGATACATACTCAAGACGATTAAATAGAATAGCACAACGGCTTCTTTCCACCTTTAAAGATCAAAGAGTTGAAAAAAAAAATCCCTAAACAATTACGAGAACCACGGATGAATGAAAATCCCCAAGACTTCACTATCTCAAACTGTGTACACACGAAGAAACAAGCCAACGGGAACAAATGATGCGAAGCCAAACACGCAGATCTAGAGTTTGATACATACAACCCAACAACGACATGGTGCAACACAACCAGGCGCATTGAAAAGTTATTTTAACGGGCGGTATGAAACGAAGTCTTTTAACTAGACTGTGTTTACATACAGAAGGTAAGCCGGCCAGAACATACACACGCGTCATAACATGAAGGCTTCATGAAGTTATAAAAACACAAGACCAACAAAATAAAAAAAACCCATTTAAATCCAAAGGTGTAGAATAAAGTGCACGTACACATGGCTTCAAGCGCAACTTCATTCAAGCCTCTGAACTTTACCATTCGACTCAAAGACATTGACTCTCTCAGACCCATTGACTGGCCAGGGCTGGACGTCGCTGCGCAGTTCATAGCTTTTTTTTTTTGGTTCCGACTTTGACGTTTGAACTACGAACGAACAAAAAAAAAGGAAACAAAACCAAAAAAAATTGTCAGTACTTGAACCATCATTATTTTTTTTTGTTCATTTTCCAATGAACAGCTTACCAATTTTTTTTAAGGGAACAAACGTAATGAAATACCTATACAAAATATAATAATTATATGTATAAGTAAACTCATTCGTAATATCTAAAATTCTATTGCGGTATAGCCCAAAATAGAACTTTCCACTTCCCGAGTTCCCACTTTCCCTACATTATCTTATCTTATAGGTTACAGACGTTACATTTCCGAATCCATACTGAATCCCAAGAACAATGCACGTATAATACGCTCTGGTCGGATATCAATCTTATGTCTAGACCTACAATGTTTGTATTGTTATTTACTTCACACTTGAATAGAAACAAACTTTTGAGTAAGCCGAGTTACATGGGTTACTTCCCATACAATATACAATTCAAGAAAACATAAAAATATTATTCAGCTTGTCTCCCCTTCGAGACAGATCTAGATCTAGTGACAGTGTAGAAACATAAAGACAATTACAAGATCAATGAATTAGAATAATTGCCTACAGTCACAGAAGTACACTCTAAACATCACTAACTGACGTCTTACAATTCTCTTGGTTCTCGTCCAGTATCAGATAAATGCTCGTCCTATTATGCGGGTGAAGATCTTACACTATACGCTGGCTTTTTATCTTATACTATACAGTAGATCATTCTAAATTATACAGTGCACAATCTTATACTGTAAAAACCTATTGTCAAATAAGAAGAAGATATAGATTTAGGCCAAAATATTAAACTAACTGTATTATTGAAGAAGGAGGGGGGATGGACTACAAACTACTCGAACAACTGCTTCAAGTCAACGTCTGTGACATTCTAGATCTAAAACCTCCACCTAGAAATCTTTTCAGAATATTTCCATATTGCATCAGATGCAGGTGTACTGACGTGTAAGACTGTCATGTCAGGGCACTTCACGGCAGGATAAATATAGTCTTCAACGTAACTGAAACTCCGCCCTATATAAAAAGATGATGTAATTATACTTGGACAAACATAATATCGGCCGCATGTTCAAATAGTTCATTTCATTTGTACTGAAAGCTTAAACAAAACTATACTCGTCGACTCGCGTTAGTCTGAGTTCGTAACGATTTGCCTGGTAAGACCCGTTTGCAGATATAGGATAGACTATGCACATTATAACTGATTAAATAAAGTTCCCCCTTGCGGTCTATAGGGCAGATAAGCATCGAGGGTGTCATGTGGCCAGCACAACGACCAACCGCCTTTACCTTTCCTCTGCTCATGTCAGGTATCCACATAGACATAAATAAATATAGACTGGCCAATAAGAGAGTTTTATGAAGGGAAAATTTGTGATTTGCAAATTTGTGCGCTTTACTATACAGCATAAGCAGTATAAAAGTTAAGTATTCATATCTATTTCTGCCATAACCTATATAAGTATTAAAATATTTTCATCAGTGTTTTTTTTTATCTCTTAGCGTAGTTTTGTTTAATCTCTAAGACTGAAGATCGTGCAACTTGTCAGATTTCGGAAATCCGAATTCAATAGATATACATTTTTTCAAGTTACATAAAGTTACTTCCTGTTTCCAGTCTATATTTATTTATGTCTATGGGTATCCATTAGAGCTAGGTGAACTCGGAGGCGCCCAAAGATCCCAAAATTAAAAATCCCAGTCTTCACCAAGATTCAAACCCGGGACCTTCGATTCGGAAGTCAAGCGCGTTACCCCTCAGCCACTGCGCCTCCGCATTATGATTTAAATTAAATACTCATGCAGTAGAATACGAGATACATTGTACCTGGGAATTACACGAATATAAACAGACAGATACTTCTCATAACGATTTCTGATTTAATTAGTCTGTCAAGATATTTTGCTGAATCTGCTAAACCGAAATACATTATGAATCAAAATATAATGTTAATAAACATTGATTTAGAAATGGTTTGTTATCTATTGTTTTAAATAGATCCGAATTCCATGAGTTTTTATTTTAAAAAAAAAGGAATATTTCATTTTGCATCCAGTTTGTCCTTTTCCGGCATTGAAGTTCAATGTTAACGTCTTTTTAATGATGTTAGTGTGAGCCAATGCTATACATTACTTATTGCGACTCGGTGTCGTGTCCAGGGATCATTCATTTGAGAAACACTTCAGTCTACAAAGAGATCATGGGATAAAAGAGCGACGCAATGTTTGCAGACTCGCAGACGTGACGCGGGCGGACTGGCCTTTGTGTCCTGCCTGGGTCACATCGGACCTTGAAGAACCAAGACAAGCAAACAGTTCTCTAGACACGGATCAGCAAGGATAGAGTCGGCTAACAGACTCAACATTTGCCAGGTTGCTTCACAGGCGGGAAATGAAAAAGGTGAAAGCTGTGCCGAAAGCACCTGAGCTGGCCTGTCACAAATACAGAAAAAGGGGGACACAATCACTTTGGTGTGACATGTCACTCCAAGGTCATTGCCCTTGTATGCACCGGACCAATTTGAAAGTAAAGGGAAATCATCGAAACACAGAAAAAGGACAGAAGCAAAACTTGGAATAAAATATTTAAAGAGACAAAAAATAACCACCTGACAAACGTTAATTAATTAATGAGCCAACTGAGTTATTAGTCTAGCAGCCAGCTATTTGTTTCAATTTGAATGAATTTCCAAGACTTAGAATAAACTGCTTTTATGTTTAATTTGTAAAAAGTAAAGTGTCCCCTTCAGACCTTAAGATCTAGATCTATGGTGCAGATGATGTTAAGGTCATATGTTTCTTTGGTCAGCGGTTAACGAGCAGGATGTTATGTGGCCAGCACAACGACCAACCGCCTTTACTTTCCCCAACTAAAGTCAGGTACCTATTAGACTTGGGTGGACTCAGGAGTAGACTTGGGTGGACTCAGGAGCGCCCTAAAAATCCCGAAATTCAAAATCCTTGTCTTCACAGGGATTCGAACCCAGGACCTCAGGTTCGGAAGCCAAGCGCTTAACCATTCGACCACCGCGCCCCCATGTTTAATTTGTAGGTCAAATAAAAGAATCATTTTTTTTTACAACCAACCTTTCATCCCTTTTTTTTAAACATATTTAGAGCTTCTACACACAAATTTAAAAATATAATATAATGAGAACATGTTTCTGCGCAATCTGTATCACCTTTTACAAACTTCAAACTTAGAGGCTTACCGGTAATTGGAATAGATTTATCCTTGATCTGCATTGGGTAAGTCGTCTGCTAAGCAGCGCATAATTAAAAAGTAGAATTCTAGACTTTTGATTTGCCCATTGAATCTACGAATAGATTTCTCTCCCTTTGTCTTCCTAGTGCGCCTTGCTAATGCAATATTTTTCTATCTTTAATGCGTTTCACATTGTTTATAGGAAGGAATGTCAAGGTCGGAGCTTGTGAAACGTCGCACTGCCAAGCTGTGTATTGTGTATTAGAACGAGTTCATTTCAGCAACTACTGGTCATTAGTACAACTTATTCTAGGAAAATAAAAACACATTTCCTACACTTGCATTGACTAATGTCTATTGGAAAGAGGGGGGGGGGGAGAAAAGGGGCATAGAATTTGGACGATATCTAGACAGTACTAACCCCTCCCACAATAAAAAAAAAATTCAACCCCTCCACTAAACTATTTACGCAACCCTTAAGTAGAGCCAACCATTCTTTCTGTTACTAGTTCCTCTTGTAATATCCTACATGAGAACCACGAGATACTGCTAGAGAACCACTGTCATTCACCTACATGAGAACCACGAGATACTGTTAGAGAACCACTGTCATTCACCTACATGAGAACCACGAGATACTGTTAGAAAACCACTGTCATTCACCTACATGAGAACCACGAGATACTGTTAGAGAACCACTGTCAGTCAAAGACACATACAGTCTCCCCGGGATACTGTTGGAGAACCACTGTCATTCAAATGCACATACAGTCTCCATATCTGTACTCTGAAAGAAAGCTTATCATATCATCTTATCAATTACAGACGCTCCTTAAATAGAGAAGATGAAAACGTCTTACGCGTATAGGTGTGCAAATGTAGCCATGAATGATCCGCACAGACTTCAACGCTGCTAAGTCGTTGGCTTTCCAGCCTGATTCAGGCAACCCGTTTTATGCATTAATGACTAGGGAAGAGAGCAGCAGTGTCGCGAGTATGTCCTAGCGCATTGAATACGAAAGTGTGCTTTTATCTGTGTGTCTTTCTGGGTATTTTATTAGGTTTTGTATTGTGTAAATTATGGTTCAATGTTTTATGCAGTATTGCAACTTAACTTTTTATTCTTCTGTCCCGAAATATAGTCCTTCTACTTAAGGTGTTACTCTAATCAAATGAGAATATTCGTTTGTTATAAATATCAAACTTACATTAGGAAAGTATTTGTTATTGGCGTACCAATCCTTTACTTACACTGAAACCCATATCGGCTGCCTACATTTCTTTGAGCAAGACCGGACTGTGTTTTAACCTTAGGTGCAGTCCGTCTTTTAAAGCATGAACTACAAAAAGATTACGCCCCTGTCACACAAATAATACTAATGGCAGTGGGCTGCTGTCATCAGGCCCTCCCCACACGATTATTAAGGACATAACTTGAGGTTGGATGGCTGGGTCAGAGGTGACATGTGTAGTTTGCATAAGAAAACTGACGAAGTCAAAAGAGCCGCGCCGGCTCGTAGTGACGATGTATTTGTTCGCCAGGCGATACGGGTATTCAACTGCACATTATTAAAACGTGAAGAAAAGGGAGCAGTGAAAAGAGAAGGAAAAAAGGGGGAGGGGTGCGATGTGGTAAAACAAATATATATGTCAGAGATGAAAGAAAAACCTAGGATAGGAAAGTGTGACGTGTTCGAGGGTCCTGAGTACAGCAACGGTTGGGCGATTCCCCGCAACCTGCTGCATTAGAATACGAAATTTTGAACGAGTACAGTTTGAGCTTCAGGGGATATACAGAATTAAAATTCAAGTATTGAACAAAAAAAGTTCAATAATGACTTTATCTGATAATGTAAATGAATAAGGTTCAGTGTTCAATCTAAATGTGTATTCTTCCGCTAATGAAAAGTAGTGCATGCACGTTCAATGACCCAGTTTGGTAGGGGTGTCACGGAGATGGGATTCAAACCTAGGACCACCAAAGTGTAAACCACGCAAGAATGTGTGAGCTGATGTCTTAGAGATCAAGGCATGAATGTTTTAATAACTGCCAATCGCACCGAATGAACAGCCAAGAAATATTTCCAATCTCAAATTCTATCCCATTTTTCCCGTCTTGTTTTATGTTTTGTTTAATCTAGTGTCAGGTTCAAGTTCATGTTGCCAATGACTTTTTGGGATGCCTCTAATCTCTTGCCTTCAAATGGATCCCAGAAAACAACCAATAGATTTGCTGGTTTCTTAAAAGTTAGGGCTTACAAAGCTTATATCAACTCACTCGGTATGTTAGTTTGTCTGGTACAAAGTTTGTACCGTAACACGTTATTTCTCTCACTTCCCATTATTGGATCAAGTTATACTTTGCACAATTATGCATTGTCCCTAACAAAACAGGAATCTAAAAAACAAAATAATGAATCAATTTATAGTGGTAGCATAATTAATGCAAGTTGTTTGATATAGAAAAGGGAAATAAATTTTACAGCATTGAGATATATTGCTATAAATGTACAGTTTACCCTTATACAAGCTTTAATATTATTTTAGTTTTTTTTTAATAATATGGCATGTTTTTAAAGTTCGATAAAGAAGTAATCTCGAGACAATACTCAAGTTTACAAAATTTCATCAAAATGAACAAAGTTCAATGACTGCTTTATTTTGTCTCTCTCCCCCCCCCCCCCCAAAAAAAAAAAAAAAAACAACATTTTTTTCGACTCTGTCCTCCTAGGATGTCGCTTTAGAGGCATGATGCGAATATTTCGAGTTAATGACAAAAAAGAAGAAAGTGTCAGTTTGACCCCGAGAGTGTTAGGGACATTCAATCTGCGCTGACTGTGATGTCCTAATAAAGGATTGCGACATATCGATATACGATAGCTTTCTTGTTTGCTTGTTGGACAATCACAGTCAAACCCAAATAACACAAGTAGTTTGTTGGACAATCACAGTCAAACCCAAATAACACAAGTAGTTTGTTGGACAATCACAGTCAAACCCAAATAACACAAGTAGTTTGTTGGACTACCACAGTCAACCGAAATAACAAAAGTAGTTTATTGGACTACCACAGTCAACCGAAATAACACAAGTAGTTTGTTGGACTACCACAGTCAACCGAAATAACACATGTAGTTTGTTGGAAAGAAAAAAAGAAATACACCTAAGAACGCTGTACGATGACAACCAGTAACAAGATCACGGGAATCAAAACGCAAGGACGCAGAATAGGGAATCCAAAACAATGAGTGTCTATATAAATACAGTAGGCCTATATATCACTGTTCTCGGTAAGGCTTAAAACCCAGAAAAAATACATGTAAATAAACAATAATTACTTAGCTAATTTGTTAATTTGTTTTTTTTTTGTATTCATTCCTGTTTCGTTAGGTATAACAAATAATTGTGTACATTTGAACAAAGAATGGGTGTAGGAGAAATAATGTGTACAAAGTTTGTACCAGACAGACAGACAGACAGACTTGATATAAGCTTCATACATTCATACAAAGGGGGAGATGAGAATAAACCTTTTGTTTGTTTAATTTAGACACCACAACATCAGGTCCTAGATACTTAAACACAAGGAGGCACGGAGCTGTGGGGTCTTGGCTGAATGGAAATATGTTTGTGTATTCGTAGATAACAGCAATCACAATTAAACGGTCACACACAAAAACTCAAGTGATTGTCATGAACAACTCAAATGACATGTAGCTAGAATCTCATGCGCGCATACATCGAAATTACCCAACACCCACCCCCCACACACACTTTTTGTTTAGCTTTGCCAGCAACCAAATATGATAGACAGGTATAACCTACCCACTAGACAAGATTTATGTCAACTCAAAATGCCTGCCATAAAATACGGTGCCATTCCAGGAAGTTAAAGGTAAGACCTATATAACAGTCACAACACTGCGATAAAGGTCACACATGGCAAAACAATATCACTCTCAAACCGTGGTACCTTTTAGCAGAAAATGAATGCCGCTTCTTGTTTGATTCCACCTTCCGCATACAACTGCACTATTGCAGAAAATGAATGCCGCTTCTTGTTTGATTCCACCTTCCGCATACAACTGCACTATTGCAGTGGCTTGACATAGTTGTATGTAGCTCAATAAACACGCCAGCCGTCAACTACTAGTGGCAGTACTTTCATTTTCTAACTCCCAAACAAAACTGTCTGTGACAAAACTCAAGTCGACACTATTCTGTACAGTGCACATTATAACATCTAACATAAAACTCTACATGCATTATATATAGACACATACACGACAGTGACCATATAGTCTACAGGCCTAACAATATCGTCATGCATCTTCTACAGAGGTCTGCGTGCATGCATACTCCTCAGAGGTCTGGATTTTTTATTTCGACAGTGAACCCTGCCAACTTTTCTTTTTTTTTAAAGCCCATATACGTTCCAAGAAACCATTTGTCGTTGTTAGGTCAGAGAGCTGGATAGACGTATATAAGGTGTTGTCTTACAATGCAATCCCTTACACATATATTGTCACAATTAATTTCGTTTCCTATAAACTAGGCAAAGAATACGGATAAGGACACTTGTTTATTTTTGATTCTCCAGCAATGCCACAGCAAGGCTCAGACCATTCTAGAACTTCCTCATTCATCACGTCATGGTTGACAAAATTCATGACCGTTTCTAATCTTTGCAATGGGAGAAGGGGAGGGATATCTTAATCAGGAAGTAGCCATTCTATTTCTTGATACAATAAAACTAGAAAGACACTTCTGATATCTCAGTAAAGTATTAATTTGGGATTTATAGATAATACACACACACACACACACATATATATATATATATATATCATTTCACACGATCACATAACTAAAAAAAAATGGTACATTTCTTATAGCACTTAAAAAACATTTGAATAATTGTGTGTGTGTCCAAATAAATTTCTAGTTTCTAACAAAACCAAATGTTCAGGTGACATTGTTGGGTCAGAGAAATAGGTCACATAAATATGTAAATAAGGTGTTGCCATACAAATGCCCCTCCCCCCCTAAATGATTATACTTTAGGAAATTTAAAAGAAGGAAAAGAAACTCTTTTACAAAGTCAACAGCTAAAATATTCATAAGATTAATTTATGTAATAAGGGAAAGACCTGTTTTAAAGTTCAGAATTTCTCAGCTTAGTCTGGATGTTTGCTCAACTAAATGCTACATCTCTATTATTCAAATTAACAAAGTATTCCTAGGTAGCCTATAAATGAAACATTTTTAAAATTAAAAATAAAGAAGTCTAAGGGAATGTAATCTTTCTGATTAAAAAGACCCAAAAATACACAGCAGTTAAATCCAAAAAGTGGAGATCAGGACAGAAGCATTTGCTTTCAACAATGAATCTGGTCAATAAGACCAGCAGCTTATTCTGAATGAATCCTAAAGAACCAAAATTCTTGTACTTATATTGAATAATCATCTAATATGACTAGCTAGCCTATTGTTAAGATCAAAGTGATGTCTGGTAAACATAAATCATCTGTTTAAAAATTCATGTAAGATGGTGAAATACAGTTAATAGACAAAAGTATTTTGATTTTAAATAATTAAAAAATCTTATTTCTTAGAAGAAAAAAGTTTTATCATCAATGACAATTTAATTGACTATCTGTTGGAACTGAAAACATTGAACCAATTTCAGTCCCTATCTTGTATGTGAAGATATAGTAACTTATTATTGCTTAAAAAAGTTAATGGTAGTAGGCTTGACAGCCATTAAATGAATCATGAAGTAAAAGGTCAGGTATCATGCAAAAGTGGCAGAAGTATGTAGAGCTAGACAATATTGACCAGTACTAGACCTCTAGTAGTGTTCAGGATCAATCCATTATATATGGATGGAGCCACAAACACTGAAATTTCTGATTTTCAAACTCAGCCTTCACCTACAATGAAACTGAGAGCACCAGTTCAGAAAAAAAAAAGATGTTCCCTTAACAAATAAATAATATCAAACAGGCGCAAAAATAACAAATTCCTATTGAGATCTTGTATCAGGCCTTAAGCTCAATTGTGTATGATTTAATTTAAATAGTATTCAATATAATAACAACATAACAGTGACTAACAGATTATTATACTTAGAATGCTTTTTTTTTATTATAAATATCTAAATAGCTATAGATTGCTTTAAGGCAATATGAATATTGACCTTATCAGCTTTTATTTAATAGATCTAGTAATACAATTTAGGCTCATTTAGTATATAACTATATATTGTAATTGTAAACTAATTAGAATATTGATATATTTGTTGATTTTTTATCTCTCAATCTTATCATTCTATGACAATTTATTTGACTATTTGTTGAATTCACTTTACAGAATATCTAGATCTACCTCAAAACTAGACTAGCAATATTACCATCATTATCATGCCATTATAGTTGTAGCTTAATCATTGTTGATTTAGATTTAAATTATTGTCATTCTATTCTTGGCAAATTATGATTTTGAGCAATTTAATTAGTATAGGGATGCTAGTCTATATCCTATAAATTACAGACCTTCTTATTTAAGATAATGAAAATGTTTGGCAAGATACTAGCACTGATAGATATCCTTAAGATCTGGATCTGCTAGGCTATATATCTAGTACTAGCTCTATATTGACTATATGTATCTATTTTCTAGCTCTAGATATTTTTAAAACTAGATTATTCTAAATCTAGATCCATTTATCTGTATTTGTATTAGTGCTATAGTGCTACATTATAAGTATACTGTGACTATAGCTAAAGTACAGTAGGCCTATAGTGGCAATATTGGTTGGCAAACATCTAATTTTTGAATGAATAATGATAATGTACAGTAACAACTTAATTTAAGTTATTTAGTATTATATTGTTAGACTACTCTATAACTCTAACTCTCAGAATTCAGAGAAAGAGCTTTAGCCTTAAGTCTTTAGACTAGATTCTAGATACTACTAGATAGTACTAGAGGTCTATATTAACTATATATTTTATAAAATATTTATAAATATAATACATATAGAATAGATCTATATTAGATGATCATTTTGATCTCTGCTGTCTCTAATCTATGTATGTATTATGATTAGAATTAGATGTTTGTGTAAATAGTCACATAGTAGCCTTAGCTTAGTAGGTGCCATAGGATGATAGTGTATGTAATTACAATGATAATCATATGATATGCATGACTGCATGATCATGATGATCAGAATCAGATAGATTATAGATGTCTAGATTATACTATACTTATAGTATAGACTATAGTCTATAGTTTGAGTATAGTCACTCTATTATCTATAGATCTACTCTAGACTCAAAGACTCTAAATTGAAATTCTAGATTCAGATCTAGGTCTATAGTCTATATAAAGATCATAGATCTAAAATTTTTAATCTAAATCTAGACATTATCTGCCTATCATGATTATGATAAATATTATTACTTAGAATAGTGTGACTGTGACAGTCTACTTACCACACATTTTCACTAAAACAACGTCTCGGTTTAATTGAAATTCTCACAAAATTTCAGCGTCAGTAGCAACACTACAAATGAAATAATCAATGTTATTGTTACAAGTTTCACAAAATTTTTATTTCGAATTATTGTCTATTTTATATTATAATAAGCTTACGACGAATAATCAGCAACGTTTCAATTGAATACTAATAAATAAGCTCACAGAATTATTTTTGTAGAGATTCGCTAACTAGTCTAGATCTATAGGAGACGGCCGTAAGAAAAAATGGTGCAACTTTTATAGTTTAGGATATTTATAACATTGCCACGTCTTCCTGGGGGAGATCCTCGTTGATGAACTAGTTGCTGTCAACCGTGTTTTCTTTTATTCCCCCCTGTAAACCTTTATTTGTGCAACCTCTGAACTTGTTCGTTTACTTCCGGTACCTCGCGTGACGTAAGATGTAGGCCGCCGTGTTCACGCTCAGGTGCGAAGCAGTTATAGAAGGTAGATAACGATTCCATCCCTAGCTTTCATGCAAATATTTCGGGATAGTCACAAAAGCCGGATTCGAACCAAGAAATGTCTAAAAATACTGTTAAATTATTAATAAATCTATTTTAGTCTCGTGGGCGTATGTCGTATTCTTAATTGTTATCCCTGTAGTTATATCAAATCAATTTAAATACTATTAATATCCTTAATTAAAAAAACTGTAGATTTACAATTACATCTAGGCCTAAATTTACTTTCAAGACTATTTCTATTACATTATTATGTTTAGGCTCCTTGCATGGATGCCTGTATAAATGATTTTCACAAATAATAAAAAAGACAGTTTTCAATGTAGGTACGGTTTATTTGCCACACTGCCTCCACAAACGAACTTATCATTTTGGGTGGGTGCGGTCTTTTGTGGGCAGAAATTAAACAAGAGTTTTTAAAAAAGTTACTAATATAAATTGCTTATGCTACTCATTGATATTTCAAAAAGCCTATTATAATACATAGGCCTATTTATATAGTTGGCCTATCATCCTATGTATAAGGCTTTCCATTACATACCGCCCCCCCCCCCCAACTTTATAATGAATGCGGTAATAGTAGCACAAAGGAAAGGAGTTTTGGGTTTATTGATTGCCACCCCCACCGAGCCCAATTCTTTGGATGTTAAATTTGTGGAGAAATAACACGTTGCACACATTTTTTTATCAAACAAAACAAATAGTTAAATAAAGAGACGTCATTTTATCTTCTAACTAGCACTATATTTAACCTTAAAAAGTATAGATTTAGTAGGGCCTAGTACTCTTATAAATTTAAAAAAGATGGCACCCTTTCCAACAGTTTTCTAATGACACATAAATAAATATAGACTGGCCAATAAGAGAGTTTTATTAAACGAAAATTTGTGAATTGCAATTATTTGTACTTTATATGTCTATAAATTTTGTTTAATCTCTAATCTCTAAGATCGTGCAATTTTTTAAATTTTTCACAATTCGGAAATCCGAATTTAATAGATATACATGTTTTCAAGTTACGTGAAGTTACTTCCTTTTTCCAGCCTATATTTATTTATGTCTATAATGATCTTTCGTGTTTTTTATAATTTTTTAAAATTTATTTCGTAGTACATTGACATAGAGAACTCTATAGTTGTTTTTTTTTTAATTTTGCATTTTATTTGATAATAAATCTATTTAAAGCTGTAAATTTGCCAAAAGACATAATATTAATAAAATGTCTTTTAAACTCATCATTATAAAAATTTTACTAGGATTTTTTTTGTAATAAAATTTAAATTTGAGGAATTAAGCACATTTCTATTGTAAACCAGTAATACTTTAAATACTTTAAATAATTTATTTTAATAAATAGAAAAAAATGTTGAAAACAGACGTAGAATAAAAATACTAAATAATATTGTTCATGATAAAATGTGAAAATTTTTCAATTAAAAAAAAAAAATAATAATTCTGTCTCTGGATGATCCTTTCTGATCTGACCTTTCTTCGTTCTCCATACACTGTACCTTAAAGTATGATTTTTGACAGTTTCACAATATGACCAATCCAGTTTAGCTTTCGTCTCTTCACAGTACCTTTTTTTTTTGTCCAGCCAGAGTGATGATTTGTAACAATCCATTTGTCTTCATTTCCTTGTATTTTTTTTCCTAACAATTTTCTGTCGCATTTACTCTCAAAGTATTGAATTATTCTTTTAGCCTCGGCTTTCACAACTATATAGGAGTTCAAACTATCTAGATCTAGATAACTTTAGTGAAGAATACAGCTTGAATTTTAGTTGGAAGTTGAACTTCTACTGTTTGGCCATTCAACTGTGTGCAACATCACGTACTATCTTCACCACAAACTAAGAACCTAATCTTTAATAATTTAATTATTCCATTGCTCAAGCAAGGAAACTTAAACAATGCGAAAATACTGTATAGTATGTATTTAAATGAATATTTCGAAGTTAAATATCGAAAAATTAATAAGCCGATTGTTTTCCCATTTGCGTACTAGAAATATCATCCAATCATCGCGAACCAGGTTCAGTCTAATGTCTTCTATTGTTATTCGAACAAATCTAACAGCGGCATATTTAATTTTTTTTTTTCAAGTCTTAGATTCTTTACTTCTTTTTGGACTACATCTACCTAAATAAATAAAATATAATGGAACAAGAAGACCACGAATGGGAGCTTAGTAAAGAAAACGTCCAGCCATTAAAAGAAGGACGTTCTATGTCCTTTCTTGCAGCTGCCTTGCACTCGGATCAAGAGGAACACACACTGAAAAAACAACAAAAGTAAATTTTTATATTACACTTCTCACTCTCTGATACTGTGATAGTGTCTAGACTAGATCTACTAGTCTATCTACTAATCTAGGTCTAGATATATCTAATTCTTGATCTAGATTAGATAGGCCTATATAACTAGACTATATCACTATTATAGTGACTATAATAGTATAGTCTACTATAGTGTAACTATAGTATAAGTATAGAATAATTATAATAATACTAATAATAGATCTAGACATTCTAATTCTAGATTGATCAACTAGACTTAGTAAGTCACTTACTTAGACCAAAGAAACTTAGGCGTCCCAGTAGATGCTAAAAAAAAATAAAATAGATTAGTTAGATTAGTAGACACTTGGCTGACTTGTCAGACTATCTAGATCTAATCTATTATCTAGTAAATTCTAGTAGGCCTACTCTAGTACTAGTAGTAGATTCTCATAAAATCTTAAACTTTAATTGTACATCTGACTTTATCTAGAATCTAGACTTGATCTAGCTAATCTAGCTTCTAACTCTAGTGGCTCTAGATCTAGACTTTTCGACGTCATCATGTTCATGACTTGTCTCGACTCGTCTCAAGACTGTTACCCAAGTTACTAGATCTAGTCTGTAGTCGAATCTACTTATAATGTAGTGACTAGTGAGTCACTAGTGTAGACTGTAGTCAGACAGTAACTGTCAGTGTCAGTGTAGTAAGTTGTAGTAATGTAGTCTAATCTTCTAAGTCTAGAATGAATTAGATTAGTCTACTCAAGCTACCAGTAAAATAGTAGACATCTAGATTGACTAGATTCTTGCTATATTATTAAATTAACATAACAGTGTATATATAGAATAATATTATAGATCTAGTCATTTAAGTCATTGATCTAGAATCTAGATAAAATATTTTTGCCTCCTCCAGTCATAGAACAAGAAGTGTTTATCTTAAACACTTTTTCATGTGACTGTGGAGCCCTATTTTGATAGACACTCCTGTCTCCTCCTTTCGCTTTGATGGTAGAGGGGCCATACATTTTTTGTATGGCACGCTTTTCTTCCGGAGCTGAGGCCCAAGTTTTTTCACTGTTGATAGCTGTCTTAGTCATCGTCTTTCTCCATGTAGTGCAGTCTAGGGCTTTGTTCTCCCAATGGTCACTGGTATCAAATGTTCACAGTTTTTGAGGTCACATTTTATTACATCTAGGTAACGGAGGTGGGTAAAACCAGTTTTTCTAGAGAATGACTCAGTGTGTGATTGTCCTCCATCCAGCGAACATATCTGAGCCAGCGCAGGCAGCGTTGTCTGAGGGCTGGGAAGACCTGTTTGTGCAAGATTGTTAACTTTGGAAGTGGCAATGGTTTTAAGCCCATCATTTCCTATAAAATGCTTCCAATGGCACAAGTCTGAAATAGCCTCTAACACCCAGTCCATCTCCTTGCCTTCACATGTGGTTCACATACTGGCTGGATGATAATGCAGTACTGAAGTACATTGTACGCAGTACAGTACATAATACTAAATGATATAGGTAGACTTGTAATTGAGTTGTTTCTCCTTGTAAACATGTGTAATAAGTCATCTGGATTAGTCTTATTAAATTATATCAAACAAAAATATCCCATTTTTTTGTACTTTTAAACTTTTTTTTTTAAACTTTAATTTCATATCTACGTAACTTATTTAAAGTATAGTTGTTTTGTGAATCATGTCAATCTTTATAACATAAATTTGATATTTTTTTTTTATTGCTTCTAGTTGATCCAATGATTTTATTTGTTCTTGCAGTGAATTTGAAGTAGAATTACGAACATATAGTGGTGATGATCCATTTGATGTTTGGGACAGGTGAGTATACCATTTAGCAAAGAATTTAGATTGTTTTCCACCTTCTGTTGCCATTGTTTACCTTGCTTCCATTACATGGCTTGTCATGTCACATGCGCTCTTGATTGTTGTCTCGATGGTCTTGGGTTCAAAACATGCGCAGCGCCATCCACCATCCCTGCAGAAGGTTTGGGCTAGGATGTAATTATCTTCAATTCTGAAGGAACATTAGAAACATGTAAAACATGATTCTGAAGTTTGATGAGTTTATATTTATAATACACATGTGAAACAAACACAACATTTTTTTTTTAATACTATTATTTTATGTGAATTTTTAAAGCTATGTTGTTTTTTTGTTTCATTCATAGTATACAAAAATTATTATTGCATTACTATTACCTTTATTTTGTCTCTTCTCTCCAACTGTACCTAAGACTGTTTCATAATTTATCAGCAAAATTTTCCTTCTTGACATATTTTAAAGATATATCAAATGGACTGAACAAAATTTCCCAAAGGGTGGCCATGATGGAAAACAGATTACATTGATAGAGAGATGCCTTCGAGAGTATCAGACAAATGAGAAGTATGTAAATGATGTGCGGTACATTCGTTTATGGACAAAGTTTGTAAGTTTGCTCTGTAATTATTTGTGATAAATATGTTAAGTGACTTACATTGACATTTATTTTATTTAATACTGCATGTTACTATATTACTGAAATCTATGCAATTATAGACTTGTGTTTGTATTGTATGTAAGTGTTCATTTTATTATGTAGATAATCACAATGAAGACCATGTCATTAATTTAAGACTACACGGGTTGTTCTCATAACACATACAAAAATAATAAAAAGAAAATTTCAGTTGACCTGTTTACTATACTTTCAGGCTTGCTACTCTGATGACCCAGTAGATATATACAAATATATGTATGATAACAGCATTGGTTTGGGAGTGGCCTTGCTCTATGTTGAATGGGCCTTGGCAGTGGAGAGAAAAGGTGACTTGAAGTCAGCAGATCAAGTTTACAATAATGGCCTGAAGCAATGTGCACAGCCAAGGGATCTCTTGCTACAAAGACATCAGTATGTATCTCTTTGCATTCTAGTCCATTCTTCATAGTGTATTAAATGTGTAATCTGTCTTTAATTTAAGATTTAAACCTAAAATGATAATGGCAATTCCATTTTCTTTGCATTAATAGAATTATATATTTTTGAATATTCCTCTAATAAGTCACACATCACTGCTTTGCTAGGTTTTGTATGAATTGGTTGTTCTCTTTATCAACTTATCTTCTTAGGAGTTATTTCTTGGGTATTTTTAAAATAAATTCTGAATCATTTTTTTCTTTATACCTGTGAAAATGTGCAACAGTCCTTTGTCATAGTTACATAGTTTGTTTTTTTTTTGTTATGTGGATTTATTTTCAATACTATCATCTAACAACAACATGCTTAATAATGCGTCAAATGTAGGGAAAGTACTCTTAATAAAATCTGGCTTATTGTTGTAGACAATTTCAGAGTAGAGTCGCTAAAAACATCCGTCTCCAGATGGTGGAGAGTCGAAACCCAGGACTAAACTTTGATGAAAATGAAGAGAAAAGAATAACACTAGGGAGACTGAAGCCTAAAGGAGCATCTCATGGCGTGGGGGTTACCAGAACTGGATCTGTTGTCATTGGTTAGTGTTTCTGTCTTGTCACATAGATCTGTTGTCATTAGATAGTGTTTCTGTGTTGTTTTGTCATCAGATAGTGTTTCTGTGTTGTTTTGTCATTAGATAGTGTTTCTGTGTTGTTTTGTCATTAGATAGTGTTTCTGTGTTGTTTTGTCATTAGATAG
>JADKLZ010003886.1:38086097-38112701 GCA_021533235.1 Biomphalaria straminea
TATTTGTTACGTGTCTCTAGTATTTGAGAAAGATGTTTATTTGTTACACATTTGAATCCAGAGGAGCGCAAGAAGACAGAGGAAGAGTTGCGAAGACAATTAAAAGAAACAGAAGAACGACTGGCTAGGCTAGAAGCCATGATCCCAATGATGGCCATTACAAGAACCAGGTATGTGATCTTATTGGGACTCAGTTACATTGACATGCTATTCTTTAATTCTTTCTCTCCTGAGTGACAGTACCATTGTTGATTAGACCCCATTAAGTTAACTTAATTTTTGAGTTTTTTTTTTAACTTTAGGGCATGTGTTTGTCTAATAATCTCTACCAATTATAACATTTTCTGATCAAAAGAAATCCATTATTGAAGTTAACTCATAACAGGCTAGTAAAATACAAATGGGAAAAATGAATAATTCCTTTTGAATGTGGAAAATAATTATGTAGATTTAGAGTTAAACAAGAACAATAGTTTTGATTTTGTTTCAGTGCATTACATTTCACCAGGAGACATTCAGAAACACTTTGTATTTCTATCTACAATGTATACTTGATTTAAAACTACATAGTTTTATAGATTTTATTGAAGTATATAGTCTTACTGGCATTGAAACTTTCTTAATATTTCTAATAGTTACAGATATGAAAACAATTTATCTTTTTTTTTTTAAATCCATGATATTTTATGTACCTATGAAGATAAGAATTGAAAAAGAATTACTCCTACTTAGATATTGCAAATTATGAACGTTAACACTAACTCCTCTGCAGTTAAGCATTCACCTTGTTTTCTCGAATGGTGAATATCTCAATAATACTTTGACCGATTCACAATGGTGTTATGCTGAAAGTGCAGTCGTTTTTTTCTATTCAGCTTACCATCAGACGTCCAAGTCCAGAGTTCCATGCAGGCCGTTGTACCAAGTCAACCTATCATGCTTGTACAAAGTCAGCCATCACCTAGTGAATCGTCCCAGATTGCCTCAGTAAACACTTCCTCATGCAGCAATGCCTGTGCACCGTCAGTTCCATTACATCTTCTATTTTCTTGTTTTTTAGTACACTTTTTTTTGGCTTTCAGTAATATTGTCTCACCAAATTAAACCTGTAGTCAATTAGAAAACAATCCTTATACAAAATTTTATTTTTAATTTGATAGTATTGTTAAAAAGAAACAAATAATATTTGTTCACAAATAATTTTTTTGTATTCAGATTTTTTTATGGAAAAAATAACAACATTATTGAAGTTAAATTTTTTTTAACAAATAAATATGCAATAGGTGTTTAGAATAAGTTAAGTGTTCAAAATGTTCTTTTTTTCTGTAAGCAAAAAAATCTTTGGACTCTTATTTATGAGGATACATTTAAAAAAAAAGTGGAATTATTTTATGACTTATGCCCTCCAATAGACACAGTTAAGTAGAGCATGTTTATTAGGTCAGAGTGCCATGGCCAAATGTTTATCCTTTGATCTAAACAAAATTTAATTGCTAGCTAAATATTCTCTAGCTTAATTTTTCTCCACCTATCAAATTAGTTTTCTTTCTATAGCCATCAATCTTTTTTGTAGATTTACGTCAGGAACCCATAGTATACTGGCTGGTTTAGTATCTTTCTTTAAGTTGCAAGCATTCAATCTAAAGTGACTTATGACTCATTATACTCCAATACTAACATCTCTAGAGATAAAGTATTGCATCTCTCTCATTGTCCTCCTTCTCTAACAGAGTACCAACAACCTCAACACCATCAACTGAATCCACCAACTCAGTGAGTGATTTGTCCAACAGTAACCAAACACCAACAAATTTATTATCTTCCATCAGTCTACCCAGTGAATCATCATCACTCACATCTTCAGACAAGAAAGAGGACATCAAAAAAGGTTTTTACCTGTTTGCATTTTAAATCAATTTAGACTTTTAATCATGATTTTAAATTTATTGGTGGAGTACTTAAAATGTAGATATCTTTTTTTTTTTTTTCAATTAAATTTTTTACATTTTTACTTTTGATGAAAGTGTGTTGCTAATATTTGCTATTTTTTTAAAGTAAAAAGCATTTCTCCTACTAAAACTGTGATGTTATAAGCTTTAAAGTAGCTGGCTGTCAAACCAAAGGTCTTAATTTCAAACGTCTGTGAAAGTTATGGTTCTTAACTGTTGTTCATTTTGGGCTGTAGTGGTAGAAATTTGTTGTGATTACAAGGACTTTTTTCTCATATAAAGACAACACAAACAGAAACATACACATAAATACCACAGACACAACATACACATAAATACAACAGACACAACATACACATAAATACAACAGACACAACATAAAGTGTTCATTCAGCGACTAAACACAGGCATCTAGGTGCTTTTCATGTTCCCTAATCAATGAGTGGCGGTGAATAGAGTTTGACCGAGTGAGGTACGAACAAGTTTTTGTACCGCTCCGTTCTTGTGTTGATAGACAGCAGTCGCCCACTTAGCTAGATTTATTTTGTTAAGATGGTAATTTAACAGAGATGTGTGTACTTTTCTTAGCTGAAGGATTGTAGATTGCTCTATGTGGGGGAGGAATTA
The DNA here is from genome assembly GCA_021533235.1 of Biomphalaria straminea. Lineage (NCBI taxonomy): Eukaryota > Metazoa > Mollusca > Gastropoda > Planorbidae > Biomphalaria > Biomphalaria straminea. The sequence continues at coordinate 38,088,674 of JADKLZ010003886.1, forward strand.
AGAGGCTTCATTATAAAACGTGAACTAAATCTCTGCTGTGTTATGCTTTCAGAAAACACCAGTGTTAAAAGAACCCCCATGTTCAACAGTCTGTCAACATATTCTTCACTGACTGGCAACACTTCTCTGAAATCTTTCAAACCTTCAATTACAAATTTGAGTGAAGCTGCTCATGGATGTCCAGCTAGCTCCAGCAAGGTCCCAGTAGGTCAAGCTCCAAGTGTTTCATCCCATGAAGACATCAACCAATCCCAAGAAAGCTTTCATTTAGCAGCTTGTAATGACTCCCTGTCCGCGTCTCTTGGCAAGACACCAGACAGTTTCTCAGTTAAGAAAAAGGTAACAAGACTTTTAATTAGTTGAGACACTTTGATCCAGGTCTGCTCATCAGAATGTTTTTAGGCTGGACCATTATAATTCTATTTGTCATGCATCACATATGGTGATATATTATTTTTTAATGAACACAAATTTCTGAGTAATGAGAAATGTATTGTTTACCACCCAAAGATAAGACCTATGAAATGAGTGACTACAATTTTATTACTAGATCTAGTTTTGTATTTGAAAAACAAACAGAACTTCATTACAATGACATCTAGTGATTGAAAAAGGCAGATTTGAAAGATTTACATTGCCACTGTGCACTCTCAAGCTTTAAGTAGCATGAGTTTCAATTAGATCTAGTCAACCTTTTCTTTATGAATGTTGTTCAAACCGACAGAATAAAAAGAAGCAAAAACAAATCCTGTATCTCTATTACAGTTTTTTTCTTTTAGTGCTATTTAAAAGTTGCTATAGATAACTTTATGTCTGGTAAATGACTCTAAAATATTTAGGCATATAACTTGCACTTAAAATATTTAGGCATATTAACTTGCACTCTTAATGTCCATGGTAAACTGAGTATAGAACAAATCATCTAAATCCAAATAATAACAATTAACATGCTTCAGTGCGTTAGCCAGAAGTGAGAGCTTGTCAGGATACAATGTGTTTGTATGTGTTATTAAAAAAAACTTGTTTATTGCTAGAATGAATCATCTTGAAGACCTTGGAGAGGTATTGATATAAAGTCTAACAATGATATAAAAAAATCCAGTATGTATCCGATACTATGTAAAGGTCATAGAGCTAGTATTGGGGTTCACTTTGGAAACTATCCAAAAGTATATTTCTGTTACGCTCTATTATTTCTCTCTCTCTTTCTATATATACATATATATATATATATATATATATACTATGTTGGCATTGTTCCTTTGCAGCACACAGCTCCATCCCCAACAGTGTGTACAAAAGAAGCCATGCAGTATGTGATGGGTATGTTCAGTGCACCATTCAACAATTCTTGTCAATCTACCAGTTTTGAAGAAAGTAATGGTGAGATCTTTTTGAGTTTTTTTTTTTTTTGTTTTAACAACCAGAGGAGGGGCTGTGGCTGAATGGTAAAGCGCTTGACTACTGAACTGGGGTCCGGGGTTCGAATCCTGGTGAAGACTGGGATTTTTTAATTTCAGGATCTTCGGGCACCCCTGACTTTAGTTGGGGAAAAATACAGGTGGTTGGTCGTTGTGCTGGCCACATGACACCCTTGTTAACCGTAGGCCACAGAATCAGATGAACTTTACTTCATCTGCCCTATAGACCATAAGGTCTGAAAGGAACTTTTTTTTAAACAATCAGATCAACTTATTTAGTTCCTTCCTTGTTCATGGTGACAAGAGGCACTGGGTAGTGTAGTTCTGTTAACTAATTTGAATGTTTGTATCCTAGCCTGACTGAAAAATATTTCCTTGCATGATTTGTAATGCAGGAGAAATAGAAACCTGTTTCTAAGGCAAATGGGTTCTCAAGGTCTAATCAGGTTGGCAGAATGAATAAAGTAAATTACTTCCTCCAGCTTACGTCAAGATGCCGTTTGAGCTGCTGAATAGATGAAAGACATTTCTGTGTCACGTTGTGAATTTACCATGTAGAGAATTAAAAGACAAAAAAAAATTATTTTTTTTTAAATAAAAGCTTGGTTTTGGATTTGTTAAATATTTTTTTCTATATATGTTTGTATATGATTGACAAAATATGTCAGCTGTGTGGTTAAAACTGAACCCTGGTAGACTCAAGAGTTAGTGAACTGCCTCTTAGACCTTTGTGTCTCAAAGGGAAACTTTAACATACTATTAACTTTTTAGAGTATTTCATATATTAGATTGCCCATTCTTTCTTAATCTTTCGATGTCTCAAGCTTGTTTAATAATAAAAAAAATGCATTTATATAGGTCTGTGTTAATTTCAAAATTTTAGTCATAAAATATTAACTTATAATGTGTGTACTGACAATAAGAACATGTACTATTTTTATTTCATTAGTGTCTGTGCTAAATTCAACACAAGGAAATCCCTGTGTTGGATCCAGAAGACCTCTGGAACACATTGATGATGGTAGCAGTGCCCCTCCAGTCAAAAGGTTAAATCTCAAATCAGGTCTATATTCAATAACTGAAAAAGGCCCTCTGATGAGTGGTGCTCATGGTGGCTTACAGATATACTGTGACAGTGACATAGATCATGGCCAGTAAGTGTTCTGAGATATTGTTTTTAAAAACAAAAATAATATTCCACAACATATATCTTATTTTTGCTTATTATTATCATAGGCAGATAGACCAACATGTTCAGACCAGTGCTAGAAAATCTTTGCAAGTGTATGAAGATCAGCCAATGCTTGCAGCCAGCACAAAGAAAGGTTTACAAGTTTATAAAGATCAGCCAATGCTTGCATCTAGCACAAAGAAAGGTTTGCAAGTGTATGAAGATCAGCCAATGCTCGCAGCTAGCACAAAGAAAGGTTTGCAAGTGTATGAAGATCAGCCAATGCTTGCAGCCAGCACAAAGAAAGGTTTGCAAGTGTATGAAGATCAGCCAATGCTTGCAGCCAGCACAAAGAAAGGTTTGCAAATATATGAAGATCAGCCAATTCTTGCAGCCAGCACAAAGAAAGGTTTGCAAGTGTATGAAGATCAGCCAATGCTCACAGCCAGCACAAAAAAAGGTTTACATGTGTATGAAGATCAGCAAATGCTCACAGCCAGCACAAAGAAAGGTTTGCAAGTGTATGAAGATCAGCCAACAATGCCTAGTACTAAGAAAGGTTTACAAATATACCAAGATCAATCAAAGTCAAGTGCGTGCAACAGTTTACAGATATATCAAGATCAACCAAAATCCAATGCCCTTAGAGGTTTTCAGGTTTATCATGAAGGACAAATCACAGAGCATGTGTAAGGCTTTATTAAATATTTGTACTACCATTTAAATAAAATGTTATCTCGGTAATTATTTTCCTTTTTTTTTTGATAACATTATTTGTTTTACTCATTTTGTATTTCACTATCCTGTTATGATTAAACTTCAATAACGTTTTTGTGTTTGTTATCAGAAAATGTTATATAAAGTTTATTAATTCAAAGATCAGTTTAGTTTAATTGAGTCAAATTAATGTTGCTATAGTCAATAAGGAGAGAAAAAGTTAATATCTTGATACTGTCCAATTTTTTTCTGTTAAACTATGAAGCACTTACAACTTTGACACAGTTTGATATCAATCTATCACTATTTATTTAACAAATCATAATTAAAATAGCTCTTGTCTTAAATATTTTAACATGCTGACTTATTTTTTGCTTTGACTTGTCTGTTTCAAGCTTGGAATCTCGGAGTGTTCAGAAGACTGTTCGTCGTGGTCTTGCATTTGCTGGTTCTGATGATTTAGAAATGGTTGAAGATGAAAGAACTGTAAGTATTTTTTAAAATGCTTTTTAGAGCTCAAGAATGATGGGAACTGTTTGCTTTTTAACTCTTTGATTTTTTTTTTTATCTATCTTTTAGCTGCATATAAACAAAGACTTTACAATCATGGGCCAAGCTGTGTCAGATGTGACTTTAGCACCACTGGAGAACTTGACTATGCACAATAAAATTGCGTCCACTCCTATAGCTGGTCCTCTCTCTCCTCTTGGTCGTGAATTTGACCTGCCAGTAAGTGAAAGTTGCTTATGAAATCTGGTAAAATTTTCCAGTTTTTGTATGTCCTGTCCAACTTTTTTTGATTGAGTTGTTTCTTAGCTGAAAAGTTTCACTTTTCTATATAGTCCTTGCCTGAGCTCATGATTGAAACTGAGACACTCATGAAATGTTGAATGTAGAAACAAGGTTACTTTCAATCATTTGTTTACATTGTTTAATAATTCCACTCTGAAAAGTAATGATACAAAATGGTAATCTGTTTTATTCAAAGAAATGAATCAGTTTTCTCTACACATCTTAGAGATAAAAATAGTTGAATTTGAATCCTGTCTCTTGGGTGATTATATTAGCTCTAAAGACAAGGCTCTTTAAACTAGATGAAAATATAAAAAAAAATTGAACTGGCCACACAATATTCTAGTAAAAATGTGGGAATTTGAATAAAAATGATTATCTCCCAACCCAAATATCCTTTGAGGCAGTAAGACATGGCAGCGTCAGGGTTTGAACTTTGGACCATTTGAAGATGGCAATGGATGACAGTATGTAGCACATACCACACGACTAGGCAGCCTTTCTTATACTTCCTTATAGGACTAGACAAATGGTTAGAGGAAGTCAGCTCATCTGTCTTATAAACATCTGTCTTGAACAGTAGTCCACTCTATCACTGACATGTTTTCTGCTGTTTAGGGTATGACTGTGGAGTTCACATCCTCAGCTTTGGTTCCTGTAGCATCTCATACCAGTGAAGGAGAACACTCTACCCCTGGCGGCAACCATTTGAGGTAATAAGGAAATTCATGTGTTGATGGTACACATGATTGTATTGATGGTACACACGATAGTATTGATGGCATGCATGATTGTATTGATGGTATGCATGATTGTATTGATGGAACACATGATTGTATTGATCATACACATGAATGTATTGATGATACCCATGAATGTATTGATGGTATGCATGAATGTATTGATGACACACATGATTGTATTGATGGTACACATGATTGTATTGATGGCACACATGATTGTATTGATGGTACACATGATTCTATTGATGGCACACATGATTGTATTGATGACACATACGGTTGTATTGGTGGCACACTTGACTGCATTGATCTTACACATGATTGTATTGATGGTATGCATGATTGTATTGATAGTACACATGATTGTGTTGATGATATGCATGATTATATTGATGGTACCCATGAATGTATTGGTGGTATGCATGATTGTATTGATGGTACCCATGAATGTATTGATGGTATGCATGATTGTATTGATGGTACACATGATTGTATCGATGGTATGCATAATTGTATTGATGGTACACATGATTGTATTGATGGTACACATGATTGTATTGATGACATGTATGATAGTATTGATGGTACACATGATTGTATTAACATACACATGATTGTATTACTATTAAACAGTAAAAAGAACTAGATTTTTTTAATGGCATTTAGTTCGTCTTGCTTGTCAAAGTTTTATTAGTTGAAGCTGCTTCAAGAAAATTTTAAATTTATTCAATGACTTATTAGTTAGTTTCTGAAACTATATGTTTTATGATATAACTAGACATACATTACCCGCGACCCGTGGGTTTTACTTTGGGTATCGTAAGTGTGAATTCAATGGCTTAAGAAGCTTATTAACTATTGTATATTAGTATATGTTATATCCCCCATATAGAGCCTCATGTTGCCTGTCCAACCATAGTGTGTTTACATAGCGGTGTGCAAGACACATGACTGGGTCACAAAAAGCGATAAAATATATTTTATAATCAAATCGAATGCGTGAATCTAATTGTTTATATAACATTGTTAGTTTAATTTTATGTAGATCTAGAAACTAAACAATTTGAATGCCACAGCAGTCTAATCAATAAATAAAAACTTTGAGCCTATTATAGTAAAAGACTATATGCATACACTTTGATTTTGTGTTGCCCTTGATACTGTAGGCTGTAGCGCTGACCTAGACAATTGTGAACACGGCTAATGTAACATGTGTAGCTATGTTGTTATCAGGTCCAAATTCGATTAAGTAAATCTGAAAGAAAAAAGTAAATTGAAAATGAAGACTTAGAATTAAACTGAATTGATAGTTGTAGGCTTTAATCTAACATAAAAAGGGAAAGTAAGGTGTATGTATGTGGGTATGTATGTATGTATGAGCCGAATGGAAATCAAAACCGTTTGACCAATCTTGATAAAACTTGGCAGAAATGTTCCTTGGGTACTAACTTAGACTGTATTGTATGTATTGTAGCCCTAAAACAATCTTAAGCCTTACATATGCCTTACTTTCTACTTTATAGTATAGATAGTGATAATAAACCATCAATTGAAAAAGACTAAGCCCTAAGAACTGCCATTTATCTGGAAAATTATCAAGCTTTTTTTCTCCCTTTCTGCTATATAAAACAAAATTAATTAATTTGTATTAAATGATTAACTAATTCTTTAATTTTTGGATTGATTTGTCCATTGTTATTGACTGAATAATTATTTAAAATTTCAACTTGATTGAGAATGGGAATAGGGGAAACATGATAAGGGGACTAAATCCATATATATTTTATATATATATTTATTAGGGGTGCACCAGATAGTCACTTCAGCTTCTGACAAGTATTTGGCATTTTTTCACTATTCAGCAATATTCGGCTCCGATCGAATATAACTACCAGATAGTAAAAACTACAGCGTAGTACCTATATTTCTATTAATATTGTTAGGCGCTTCCGCGTTACGTCTTTTCCAGATAAGCCAAACGGAGGTAACACTAAAATATCGAAACAACACAGGCAAAAGGCAAACAGTATAAAGGTTGTCGAGGCTGATAAACGATGTCGAACAAGAAGTTTAATACTCAATTCTTTTGAGAGATTTACATTAGTAACTAGTTCAATATATACTAACATATTTTACATTAAACCTCCCCCCCACACACACACACAGACTTAATGGTTGGTACATACAGACACCCTCATAGTACACAGATTAATTTCTGTTTATAAATACTGTTAAGCTTTAATAAATCAATCAGTAACAGAGTTTAAAATAATAAGGTATATAAAAGTGAAAAAAAATAATACCAACAAATATAGGTTACCGGTATTTAACAGTTTTGTAAAATGATCAGCAACACAAGCTATTTACAAGACATGTAGGTATTTGACTCTGGCTCGGGCCGAATAAATTGTTTTTACTATTCGGTAATATTTGACTTTGGCCGAAGATCAAAAAGTATTATCTGGTGTGCACCGGATATATATATCCACATCTCTCATTAAGTAGAATTTACTCCCCTTTTTTTGAAATCAAACAAAATAATTAAACAGCAACAATTAATTAATTAATTGTTTAATTTTTTTTATTGAACCATGTCTCTTCGGTTTAATGAATAATTGTTCAAAATTTTTATCAGACAGAGTGAATTGATATAAGCTTTGTAAATATACATCATATTGATGAAATATTTCTCCAAAACTTTTGTTTAGTCCTATCATGGAAGGTGGGGAGTCAGGGAGCTCTGAGGAGTCAGCTCAGCAATCCCAGGCAACAAAAAGTAGTGACACCATGAAAACTGAGAAACTGGCTTGCACTAGACTGGAGTCCCTTCAGGAAGAACAGACTGAGTCCAGGGAACAAAAGAATGATGTGCAGTCTGCCAGAGAAACATTACAAGACTTAGTGGAGCTGAGTGATCAGGAAGATATTTGCCCCTTACCTATGTAAGTTTGATAGTTTATCTCATGTGTCTCTTGACTTGAGAGATAAGGCTGCTTTGGTGGTGTGGTTAACTAAATCCCATCAGTTAGCAGCTGTTCTTAGCAGAATATTATTATAGCTTTTTTTATATAGTGTTACGTTCATGCTCAGAGTGTTCATGCTCAGAGTGTTCATGCTCAGAGCGCTATGGTAAAATCTCATTTGTGGACCAGTGGGGGGAGGAGGTATCTGGAAGATATTTTTTCCCATGCTGCCTTTAGGCACAATTCTAGTCAAATTGGGTTTCGAACCTTGAGCTCCCTTCATAGGTAGCCAAGCTAAGCCAAGTTTAAGTATACTTAGCCTCTTGAACATTCTTCCAGAGAGAGGCTGGTCGATTTATTGTATTGTGTTAACAGTGTCAAGATATATTTGTATTCCTTTCTGTGTAACCTATTAATTGATATAGTCTCCAGATTTATAAGTGTGACTGTTGAAGAAACTATTTTTAGTAACTTCATATCACTTTTGGCCCAAAGTCTGGTAGATTATTATTATTATTATAGCTTTTATATAGTGCTACTTTCATGCTTATAGCATGCTCAGAGCGCTTTGGTCCAATCTCATTTGTGGAGAGGGTATCTATGAGCTTGTTTTCCGTGCTGCCTTTAGGCGCTCAGCTCTGCCCGAGTCGGGTGTCGAACCTCGCCCCCTTCTAGGTAGCCAAGCCAAGTACAAGCGCACTTAGCCTCTCGACCATACTTCCCAAAATAGAAGGCAATTTTCATATAAAAAAATAACAATATCAGACCTTATGTAACAATGTACTGAAATTAACATTCATTCAAGAGAATTTTTAAAAATATATTTAATTTGGATGAAAAAATCCTCTACAGTTTGTTAGGCATTTTGTTTCAACAAATTTATTTAAAAACTTAAATGAATGCAAGTTGAGTATTTGAAAGTAATCTGATTATTTCAATGATGTAAGTCTCTGTATTCTAAAATATTTTCTTTAACACTTAAATTAACGAAAGTCTTCACAAAAGTATGATCTGATTGTTTTCTAGTGTTACTAAAGGAAATAGACTTGAAAAATCTCTACTGGATAGCTCCTGTCACCACCACATTGACACCACAGCCTACCTGAACACAGAGGAAACATGTGATGACTTGTCTAAAACTATAGCTCTGGACCCAAGAGATCCTTTTGATGAGGACACTATTGGTAAAAACTCTAGTGATTCATATTTTAGAATTTTTTTTTTTGTATTTTCAAGATCTTTCTTCATTTTCTTCTGAGGGTTTTCCAACATTAACTTTACTGTGACTAGCAAAGTAATCAATACAGACATAATAATGGATGTCAAATCAATAAATATAAACTGTCAAAAAAAACAAGATGGCAGTCCACTGAATCACTGGCATACAGTTATCTGAATATCTGAAACAAATTTCAAAAGACAACATATCAACATGTTGCATGTTTCTTAGTGACAATAAACAGAATAGAATGTCTTTATACATCTAGCTTATTTCTTGAAGAAAAGTAAATTGATGGATAAAGGTTCATTAGAGTTACAGTAGGTGAGCAGTAATAACTTTCCAAAGACGTATGTCTGATAGGGGACCAGTGCTAAACAATAACTTTCCAAAGACCTGTGTCTGATAGGGACCAGTGCTACACAAAACTCTGTATTTAAAGTAAATTTCCAAAGACCTGTGTCTGATAGGGGACCTTCATTGGCCTCCTTCAGTCGTAGAACGACTATGGTTCATCTCGCACACTTCCTAGTGTGGCTGTGGAGCCCTATTTTGGAGAGAAACTCCCGTCCACAAGTATCGCAGGTAAAGGTGGTCTTCTCTACAGTGGTAGAGGAGCTGGTCAGTGCTAAACAAAACTCTGTATTTCAAGTTAATGAGGTAGTTCCGGATTCCCCCTGAGTCACGTGATAGCGGGCAAACATTATATAGCCACATTTATTTCATTGGTATTTATTGTCAAAATGGGCAGACATTGTGCTGCATTTGGTTGCTCCAACGACGCCTTTAGCGCTTAACTATAATTTGTTAATGACTAAGACAATCTAGCGATACATTTTTTAATAGTTTCTACTAAAAAAATAGTTAAACCTTTGATAGAAGGTACCGAAGCGTTGGCCTGTAATCTGCCATACTCATACTGAGATCAAGATTTCTTGATCTACAATGACCACACTAAACAGATCTTAGCACTCGGGTAACAAATCCTAGAAAAAAAAAAAGTAACATTTTCATCCCCCTTCCTCTCTGCCTAAATGTAAACACGCTTGAACTTGCGAGTACAACACTAAAAGTTGGACAGCAGACCAGTGTGTATTGAATTGGTCAGATAGCTCAAGGCCTAGTCTAGTGTGTAGTCGATATGTCAACTAGATATGTCAACTAGTCGTTATAATAGATGAAAAGACAGCCATGTGTTTTCCTTGTGCTAATAGGCTTGAGTTATTTAGCATACAAATAACACATCTGATAGTGAAGGATAAATCTAGATCTACTCTTATTATAGTTACACGGGCCAAATGTGTCTTACCCCACTCTTTCAATGTTAAATTTGGTTTCTAAGTAATAAAATGGATCTAGATCTATTTCGTTGACACATTTTTGTAAACTTTAATGTAACATTTTGTATATATAGTATCTCAGTAAATTTCTTAAAAAATGATAGAACTTTTAATAAACATAGGCCCTAATAATACATCATGTATCCAACCCAAATATAATTCTTAATATTATCAATTGTACATATAATATATCAGGAATTGGAGGAATATGAAATACATAACGTACGTTACATAATAGCTGAAGTTTATGAAAATAACAATGGTTTAGCTGATATGCATATTATCTCATATATATATCGGCAATGTGTTGACGCTTGTCATTACCATAAAGGAAATATCATTGATAATTTAAACCCATCCTTAAACAGTTCTTGGCCCTTTTTGAAAACATTCATATAGTTATTTGAACATTCAGGAACTTCGTTGATGTACTCATCAAAATGTAAAAATGTTTGTGAATGTAAACTTTTGTAAAAATAGAGGAGCAACAGCATTGGAAATATATAGGAAGACAAGGGCATTTTCCTCTTGTTTGCCAGCCATCATGTGACTTTGGTTAAAGCAGGTCAGAAATCCAGAACTACCTCATTTCCAAAGGCCTGACACTTCCATTTCTAAAAATGTGGCATTCCTTTGGTCTCACTACTTTCTGAAATCTTGGCAGAAGTAGGGAAAATTTTTCATTTTGTCTTAAGTTAATGGCCATGATACAGTAGGAAATTATATAAATTCAATGAAAGAATCGAAACAAATATATAATAATAATATTATTTATCCCTACCCCCACCTTTTTTGTTTAAACCATACAAAATAAGATGCTAAATAGTAAGTATAGCTTGAGTTGAAAGGTCATACTGTGTGAAGTCTAACAATGCTCTCAATTATTTCTACAGCTCAAATTCTAAATAAACTTGATCCTCCGTTGTCATCCTACCCAAACTATTACACCAGCAAGACATCAGTTCCACCATTGGCTACAAATTCATTTTTTATGAAACCAGGTATGCCACTAAGTGAATGTTATTTGATGTTAGTGAATGTCATTTGATGTACATATTTTATGAAACCGGTATGTCACTAAGTGAATGTTATTTGATGTAAGTGAATGTCATTTGATGTACATATTTTATGAAACCGGTATGTCACTAAGTGAATGTTATTTGATGTTCCAGTAAATGTAAGGGCATTCTGTTGTTAATTTCATTCTTTTCTCTTGTCTGTTTAGGCACTGATGAAGGATTTTACATTAGGGAAATGATAGGTGAAGGTGGTTATGCTACAGTCTTCAAGGTGACAGACATTAATATGACTTTGAGTGACACGAGAACCCAAACACTTTTATTAGAAGACACTTACAGTAACCCAGAGATCAAAGCTTTAAAGGTAAAGTCAGAAACTTACTTTAGCAGCTATTTTGAACAGATCTTTCAGCAGACAAATACTTTTTAAATAGTTTTTAAATAGCTTTCTTTTTTTTAATTCATATTTTTTAAAAATTATATCAATCATTTTAATCACTTAAATGTAACTCTTCTTTTTGAACCAGATTCAGTCTCCTGCCTGCTACTGGGAGTTTTATATCATATGTGAACTGAGGAAAAGGTTGACTCAACTCAAGTCTCCAATGGATGTTGTAAGTAACATTGCCACTGTCACCTCACAGATCACACAGCAAATACTACCCAGAAACTAAAAAAAAAGAACCTTAAATTAATTTAATGTTATTTAATTTTCTGAATCCTAAAATATTATTTGATTTCAAACCTGAATCACATTCAAGTTGAAACAATGGAGCCATTCCTAAATGTGACTGTAATAACTGAGGCAATCTCTTTAGGTACCGTAGTAAAGAGTTTAAGAAAAAAAAAATCATTTATTTTCCCAGTTATTTTGACAATCATGATCATACACACGAACAAGGCACTAAGTTAATACTTTGAAATAATACATTGCAAGCATTTTTTAAAGATACAGTTCTCTCTTGTAATTTAAATTTTTTAAAAAGTTGTTCATCTTTTGTTATCATTTATATTAGGAATTGGACATTCCATATCTTAAAATGTTATAATAAAAGTTTAAAATTAGCAGTATTATATGTTAAACTCTACATAAACAACACTTTGAATCATTTGAATGAAACAATTGTAGATTAAGAAACTTATTGATATTATGGGTTTAAACTAACATTATTTTAAACACAAACTGTTCACATGAGTTGATAGTATTCTATACTTTTTATAGCCCCAAAGTATAACTCAGCAGCACAGCGAATGTTGATAGAAAATAAATTGTCAGAGCAGAAGCTAAACAAGTTTATTTATTCAGTTATTACTTTTCTTTTTACCAATTTCAAAGTCATCTATTGATACATAGCGATTGTGTTTCCTCTATGTCTGTGTAACCGGAACGGGGGGGGGGGGGGGGGAGACGAACTAGATTTAATTACAAAATATTTATTTTCCTCAGAGACCAAGTATAATTGAAATCTACCAGTCTTGTTTCTTTCGAGATGCCAGTGCTCTAATCATGAATTATATGGATCAAGGTTCACTGCTAGTAAGTGATAAAAACAAATTCAAGATAACATTTTATCACTTATGAATATAAAGTAAAGTAATCAAATGATCTTGATGGATATCTTGCATTGCAAACATTTTTTTTGTTTTCATCACAAGATTAATTTCACACATTGTTAGTGCACCAGATTATATGACTACAGTTAACTTGAAGAAATAATTTTCATTAGTTTCAAGAAAATGTTTTGATTGATGTGTCTCCTGTATGTAGGACTTGGTCAACAAATACAAGAACGTCCCAAGTCTTCTGGCTGAGGTGGAGCCTTTTGCTGTCCTGATGACTGTGGAACTCCTTCACATGTTTGAACAGATTCACAAGTGTGACATTATACATGGAGATGTCAAGCCTGACAACTTTCTCCTCATGAGCCTGTAGGTTGGATCAAACATTTAATGACCAAATTGGTTTTTTTTTCATATTCAATTTTTTAAAAAAATGTTTTTGTTGTTTATCCTAAATGCCGGAATAACTCTACTTCTGTCTCATAATCTTTTGAGTGTCAAAAAGATTTTTTTTTTACTTTTAACTCTTTCTAATTAATTAGTAATTATTTACAACATTCAGGTGGCATCAACGTTGGTATCGTCAGTTAGGAGAAAAAGAGTTAAAGATCTTAAGCTAACTTTTTATCATGCAATATTAGAAGACAACAGAATTTTGTGTTGCCTGTTGGTACTGTGTGCTTGTGTGTTCTCTAAACAATGACCAATTATAGATTTTTAATTGATTGATTCTTTCTGTTTGTTCTTCAGCTTTTAGCTTAATGTCTTGAAGCCTTTAAAATATTTTGTTTCAGGCCTGATATTGATAGAAGTTCTAATCCCAAAGACATTTTTGGCAACAAACTCAGATTGCTGAAATTGATTGACTTTGGCCAGAGTATTGACATGAGGCAGTTCAAAAAGGGCACAACCTTTACTGCCAAAGTAGTCACTTCAGGCTTTCAATGTATAGAGATGAGGACAGATAGACCATGGACCTACCAGGTAAATCATATTTCCATTGTCACATTTCTAGTTGACACCAGCTATTATCCAGTTTGTTACTGATAGCATGTTTCAGTTTAGTAAATGCTATTAAAGAGCTACTGGTCACTGTAAAAATCATATTTCAATCTGTACCAGTGTAGGTTAGAAATTCATTTCAGCCTAACAGACTCATGCATTTAATGCTTTTCTAGACTTAGATTGTTTAGAAAAATAGGATTGTGCAAAGTAGTCACTAAACTAAATGTACAATCAACAAGTTTGTTTTGGGGACTACCTAGATATATACTTCTGAAAAAAATTGTTTGTTTGTTTGAATTGTTTTAGTTTGTACAGTAGTTTCGCTGAGATTGTCAATTGAGGTCAAACTGATTTTCCATTTGATTGGATCAATAAACTTATCTTATCTTATCTTATAACTCCACTAGTTTTGTCAATTGAGGTCAAACTGATTTTCCATTTGATTGGATCAATAAAATTATCTTATCTTATAACTCCACTAGTTTGTAAACTGTTCACGAATGTAGTGCAAGAATGCTTTAACCGATACGAAAAATGGAAAACATTGTCTTAAATACTTTATGTGAAAATAAAGAAACATTATGTTTAATTTTAATGTCAAATAATTTTTTTCTTAATAACTCCCAAAATGTTAAGTTAATTTTTAGTTTGGAAGCAGGGTTTTCATTTTTTTAAACCATATTATTGAAATAATGTAACAGCTCTACACTGTAATATTCCCGTAGTTGCATATCTTAGTTGTTAGATGTGACCTTTGAACTCTCTTCAGACTGATCTGTTTGGTTTGGCTGGCACGATCCATGTTGTTTTATTTGGATCCTACATGAATGTCTACCAGGAACATGGGGTTTGGAAAATGACTGGCAACTTTGTCAGGTAAGTTTTATAGGGAATTTTTGTTTGAATTGAATAAATAGTCTATAATAAACTGATATTGATAACATTGTTTTATTGATCAATACTGATAATGATCATACATCAAGTTTTGCTTTGAAATGTCACACCTGAGTATTTAATCCTTTTCATTAGTATAATTAAATGTTTAAAATGTTGACTACAGTTCATTACTCTAATGTTTAAACTCTAATCACTGCAGGAAATGGAATGTTCCCTTGTGGAAGAATTTGTTTTACACACTCCTGAATATCCCATCATGCCATCAACAACCAGACCTGGCAGAAATCAGAAAACCTTTTGAAGAATATTTTGTCAGCAAGATTGGACAGTATACAAAATGGAGAATAAATTTGGAAAAAGTTTAAAGTTATTTTTTTTTTTAAAGATTTTGAACTGCATTTTAGAAAAACAAAATTACAACACAGACATATGCCTCACTCTCTCTCATCTCTATATATGGTATATATTATTAATTTTTAATTTATTATTTGTTTTTAGATTCTTAACACTTGCTAGGCTATTTACTATGAACTATCATAGAGTTGTGATGCTTTTAAATAAGCAGTGGGTGGGCAAAAGTACAAACAGACTGGATAGGCTTCATTAGTAAGACTTTTCAACTGAATAACCTTGAGCTCATTGTTGCATTGAATGTTCCTTTGGTGACTGACTCTCTGTATTGCATTTGACAGCATTTGTTTCTTGTAGCTTGTATATAAATAGTTCAGATTTTGGAACAGGATTGATTGAATGCTCATGAGAGTTAAATTTTATGAGAGTTTGTGGAAGGTCTGCCTATCAAATTTATGAACCTTTGTACACAGAATGTCAGTTGTAAAAATATGACTTGTTACAAACATATTTATCTCCATTTATATTCACTTTTTTTTTCAAATATACATTTGTGTGTGTTACTTCCATAACTGACTGTATTATGTCCTTCATTTACTTCCATAACTGACTGTATTATGTCTCTCATCTGGTCAATACATTTTTTTTTTGCAAGTATTTCTCTGTGTTTTGATGTTTAAACAGTTGGTTATAAATCATAACAATATATAAATAAAAGATTCCGTAGTTGTCAAATTTTGTTGAGAACTAAAGTTTCAATGAGAAGAAAGCTAATTCTGATGTGACATTTTATTTCCTGGTTTTCTTGACCATTTAGTCAGGTTCTTAAACTATATTTTTTATGACAAAGATATTCTCAATAACAAGAACATATTGATGAAAAACTTTACAAAGACCTTTAACCAATGTTAACTGTTCTAAACAAAATCTGTACAATGCAAACATATCTTCATTAGCTCACTTCTAGTTGAAAAACAATGCTAAAAAAAGACTAATTCTTTAGGTCATACACATTTCTGATGTAGTATATTTAGTTGAAAATAGAATCAGTAGAGGATTAGGCTTTTATTCTAAATTTATAACATTTCTAATTTAGTTCTAAAATGGAAAACGAGTACAGAAAAAAAAAACAAAAAATGAAACATATTTTTTTTTGAAAAGAAGAGTTTGCTTTCAGAAAACCAAAAGTGGCTGTTACACTCAGTTCAGCCTTAATACAGTTACCAAAGTTGGATTTTCAACAGTACCTCAAGTTTTTGAGATCCTCAAAAAGAAACTTAATTTTAGTTTTTGGAACATAGGCAGTCCATGTCAGGTCCATAACATGAGACAGATCTGAAACATGATAGTTGAACAGCAACTTTTCTATTTGGAAGTCACTCTCTTATGGAAATTTAAAAAGAAGCATAAGATATTGGTCTGATTGATAGCTATTTATATTGCATACTGAAAGAAGCTTTTGGAAAAGGAGAAATATTTGAATACTTAAAAAACTAAAAGTAAATTGATTTGAATCACTTAGCAGCACTGTGTTTATAAAGACAGATAAGAAACAAAATATTACCATAATGTTAAACAAGAAAAATATAAATAATGAGCTGCAATGGCTGAGTGGTAAAGCATTGGCTTCTTAACCAATGGATCCAGGTTCAAATCCTGGTGAAGACTGGGATTTTGGAATTTTATGGCGCCTCTTGAGTCCACCCAGATGTAATGTGTACCTGACATGAGTTAGGGAAAAATAAAGGCAATTGATTGTTGTAGGGAAAAATAAAGGCAATTGATTGTTGTCCTAACCATGACACCCTCATTAACCATGGGCCACAGAAACAGAAACAAAAGGTCTGTAAGGGAAACTTAAAATATTAAAAAAAACTCTTTAAAAAAAAACAACTTATATGAAGTGTAGTTGTATCAATGAGTTTGAATCATTCATGTAATTTAAGTTTGTAATAGATCTAGACCAACAAGAAAGAAATTTGTGTGATTAGAAATATTTTTACCAATTGTTTTTTGTTTAGCGCTATTTCATGTTTTTAGTAATACGCTATGATCCTATCACTTATATGGCCAGTTGGGAAAATGGACAGGGGAATATCTCTGAATTTTATCAAAATTGTTTTTTAAAAGCATTTATAAAAAAAAAAGTGGAACTATATGAATTGGAACTCATGACTGAAGCAGACATACTAACTACTTTGCTAGTGAGGTGTGTGTGAGAATATGGTATAGTTATCTATTGTTTATTTCAAACTTACTTTAAAGCAGTGACATATAAAGGGGAGTAATTCAGCTTATATCACCACCTTAGTCAAGTACAATTTCTTTCCCTTGTTCCAGATACCAAACAAAATTTTAATTACCAATAATTAATTAACCAAATGGTTATCGATTCTTGTGTTGTCAGGTAAAAGAAATAATTGTGCAACATTCCAGCTTGATCCAAGATTAGATTAGAAATAATGCATACAAACTTTTGACAAGACAGAGTGAGTTGACATAAGCTTTGCAACAAAGGGTCTAGGGTTCAAATGTCTCTGAAAGCTGGGATAATTAGACATGTATTATTTGTTGAACACCTCTTGAGTCCACCTGGACTTGTGACATTAGTTTGGAAAGTAAAGGTAGTTGGTCCATGTGCTGGCCACATGACACTCTTGTTAACTTTCATCAATAGAAACAAATAAGCTACACTGTATCATCTGCTCAGTTGAGGTCAAGGTCTTTAATTACCTAAAAATGTGTATGTTGTTTGTTATATGTTTGACATGTTTCAGATGTTCCTTCAGTGTTGAGATGAAGAAAATCTACTTTCTAGTCCAAACCTCCAGCAGGACTATGGGGGGGGGGGGATGGCAGTGATCAGGGTGTCAACCCAGGACCAAATGACTGTCCAGTGTGCTTATCCCACAACCAAGTGAATGAAAGGTTGATGTAAAATATAAAATTAATTTTGAAAAATCTTGCTTATGTGGAGTGAAATTGCATAGAATACTTTGAATCAATAATGTTATCATCCAGGATAAAGTTTCCATGCTGCATATTCAAAAGCAATTTGAAAAAGGTCTGCTCAAGTCAGACTCGAGGCAAGGCCAAGGTCTTTTGTCGCTTGCCCTGGATGTGGCGAAATAAGTAGGTCACAGCTGGGGCTGCGTAGTCACAAGAAATACTGCATTCTTCATTAATCTTCGGACTCGAAGACAAGCCTAATTATCATTATTTATATAAGTACTTATTAAATTTGAAGGTTTTATTAGTTTCTTGTGACTTTGAAATTTTATTGCATGAACTAAATCTCTACATTATCCATATAAAACAAAATGAATTAATTACAACTAATTGGTTAATTAATTTATAATTTTTGTATTGATTCAAGTGTTGTCATTGACATGAATAATTACGCAAAACTTCATGGGAAGTGGGAGAAATGACATGTACAAGAGCTTGACCAGACAGACATGACATGTACAAGAGCTTGACCAGACAGACATGACATGTACAAGAGCTTGACCAGACAGACATGACATGTAAGAGAGCTTGACCAGACAGACATGACATGTACAAGAGCTTGACCAGATAGACATGACATGTACAAGAGCTTGACCAGATAGACATGACAGGTAAAAGAGCTTGACCAGATAGACATGACATGTAAAAGAGCTTGACCAGATAGACATGACAGGTAAAAGAGCTTGACCAGATAGACATGACATGTAAAAGAGCTTGACCAGATAGACATGACATGTAAAAGAGCTTGACCAGATAGACATGACATGTAAAAGAGCTTGACCAGACACATGACATGTACAAGAGCTTGACCAGACACATGACATGTACAAGATCTTGACTAGACACATGACATGTAAAAGAGCTTGACCAGACAGACATGTACAAGAGCTTGACCAGACAGACATGACATGTACAAGAGCTTGACCAGACAGACATGACATGTACAAGAGCTTGACCAGACAGACATGACATGTACAAGAGCTTGACCAGACAAACATGACATGTAAAAGAGCTTAACCAGACAGAGGGAGTGTGTAGATTTAAGCTGAAGAAGAAAAGAAAAAATGAAGTGAATTTCAAATGTATTTATTGGCATTAAAAAAAAACAACAACTTATGTAAAATGTATCAGTTACTGAACTTGTTAATAAAAACAAAATGTTGTACCAAATACAAAAATGAGACTTGACTAAATAGTTGAATACAAATAAAACATCACATGATCAACTTTTTCTTTGGACGGAGGAAACTTAAAAAAGTCATGAATGAAAATATAAAAACTTATTGACAACAAAATAATTACAAACTAAAACCTAACAGAATTTAGCTTCAAACAATATGTACAGAACTAGTCAACATTTGTACATTGACTGAAATAGAATCCAATCTGGCAAATAGTTGTGAGTAATTGAAAAACTTCACTGTTGCTTTATTTAATAACAATACAACTTTTTTTTCCCCCATAATATTTGGATTATCACATAGTACTTTGTTTTTGATGTGCTAATAACTAGCAAATGTCATTACCTAATTTGATACAAATATTCTTACAAGATAGAGAATGATTCCAGCATACTACTAATGACTGGGTACTCCAAACTTGTAGACCAAATTGTCCTACTAGGTAATTCAAGATAAAAAACTAGTTTTGCCAGAAAAGTTCACCAGGACAAGTTTCAAAGTACAGCTAGTCAAAGTCAGCAGTAGGTTGTCCAAACATGACCTGCATAGTTACACTGGTGGAGAAAACATCCAATCACTTTGACCAACAAGGTGGATCAATCATTTGTCACAAATACTCTAGGTTATATTGAATAAAAAAAACAAACATAAATGAACATCAAAAACATGATCAAATCATACAAGGAAACAATACTTCAATGATCATAGTGAATAATTCATGCATATGAACAGATATATATCTCAATAGAAACAACAAAAGGCTCAAATTGACTTTGGCTGGTGTTAAGCTAGCAGCTCATTCACATGAACATTTATTCTACATTGTCATTAATTGTAACTAGAGTAAACGCTGTCATCTGTTGTGAAGCAAAGGACAGCTGTCTATTGATAACAAGATGGTAATAAGCTACAACATTGGCCAGGATTCTTTTCCGACAGCCCTGATTAATCACAACAATTATGTAATTAGAAAAAAAGAACTCTAGCTGCTCTTTTTGAGGAAATTTTTAAAAACTTTAATTCACCTTGCACACTTACAATAGGAGGTGCAGTGGCTGAGAAGTGAAGCGCATGACTTCTGAATGGGAGTCCCGGGTTTGAATCCTGGTGAAGACTGGGATTTTTAGTTTTGGGATCTTAGGGCACCTTTGAGTCCACCCAGCTCTAATAGGTACCTGACACTAGTTGGGGAAAAGTAAAGGCAATTCGGTCATCGAGCTGGCCACATGACATCCATGTTAACCATAGGCCACAGAAAGATGACCTTTCCATCATCTATTCTATAGATTGCAAGGTCTGAAAGGGGAATTTTTTTTTTCTTACACTTAAAAAATAAAATAAATACAAGGTAATGAATGACAACATAACAATTGTTGTCTACTAGCCAAGAATAAGTGGATTGGGAGGAGAATGAGCTACCAGCTTCTGGACACAGCCAGTGTGGACAATGGTGGAAAGCCAATCTTCTGAAGACTCACTGACCTACATGTTTTTTTTTGACAAAAGTTGTCTTGCATCAAAGTTTTTTGAGTCAAATACAACTGGTAATGATCAAGTCATGGCAACAGTTTCCCTCAAAAAAAAAATTAAAAATGCTTCACCTTTTTATAAAAAGATAAATCATCAAAGCAAAAATTATTTTGTTTCTCTTTGACCAATGTCAGTTCTGGCAGTGATAGAGAATGATGTTCTATTAAACATCATTAAGTAAATTTTACCTTTTTTTTTCACAATACTCTTTTCAAAATAAATAAAAAATTTATAGAATACATAAACCTTGTTTACATTAAAATGAAAAAATATAATTTAAAAAAAATTTAGTTACATACTTGAACACTAAAAAAAAAAGTTAAGAGGGGAGCTTGATTTTTTTAAATTTTGTTTAACCATTCGTCAGTTCTGCGACAGGAATGTTTTAAGTCCAAAGTTGAAGATTTCAGTCAAATAGTAAAGCTGTCTTGACATCAAAGTTTCAAAATCCCCAATACAAGTTTCTTAGTCAGTAAAACATGAGGGTTTCGATGGACGCAGTCAACGTGGATCTTGCTTGATACAATACAATGAATATACATCAGCATTAGGAGAAAACAAAAGCAAAAAAAAAAATGTGTTCCTAGGACTTTCATTGTTGAGCACAAGCTAGAGACATCAAACTTTTTTTATCACACTAGTGGAGTCCTCATGGGAACAAAGAATTCTAAAATATTTTTGTTCTATTTGACTTAACATTAAGTTATATTTACATAAAATTGATATCTTTAAGAATAGAATTAGTAAGAAAAGAAAACACAAAATTTCTCCATATATAAACCTTGATTTGACCTCATAAAAATCTTTTGTTATGGCAAGAACGTGAAAAATAAAACAATTTGGACGGACAAGAAAGAAAGAATTACTTCTAGGACTAAACAATGTTTTGTCAAAGCACCAAAACATGATCACAGAAATCAAACATCGCAGTTTCTTTCAATCTAATACTACGGCAGATAAAAAAAAATACTGCAAGGAAACAAATTTGTTAATAAAATTCTAATTTTCACCTTTGTAGACTGATACTAGAGTGTATAGTCACTGTCATTTACATTGCAACTAATAATACTGAAACAAATAGTTATAAAAATAATGTTTAATTTACTCAGCAGTATTTTAAGGCAAATTTGTACAATTTTATTCCGATACAAAAATAAATACAATTTAAACTTCAAAGTAACTCTTGTTAGGGCCATAGAATGAAGAGAGCTCACTCTAAATGAGACAACTAGGATGATGAGACATTGCCAGAACTGGTCAACATATGCAACAAATGTACAACTAATAGTGCTATCATTTGGTTTTGTACGTATTTTTAAAAACTTTCTCTCCTTAACTATTGTTCATGTTCCGATAGTATTATTTGTTTCGCTTATTTACATTTTACTATCCTGTTATGATTAAACTTCAATAACTTTTTTGCTTGTCATCAGAAAATGTGATATTTGGTATTGAATTATTGGAGAATGGATGCTCTTTTTACACAACACAAATTAAGTTTATAAATCCAAAAAATCAATTTAGTTTAATGCAAGTCCAATCAACGTTGGCATTGTCAATTAGGAGAGAAAGAGTTAATATTCTGTTTTCCTTTCTTCAATTTAGCTCCAGGAAAAACATTGTACCTCCAGGCACCATATTAGTTGAAGATCAACTTTGTCATAGAGTATCATCTTGTATTCACTAAAGGCTTGGGCAGTACTAGAATGGAATATCTGGAGTTTACTGAAGATGTAGCTTCAAACTTAAATATCTATCTACACAATGTGAACACTGACATGAACAATCATTGCCCGGTCTCATCCTATAGCTCCTAACATTACACTTTTTAGTTGTTTATACATTATTTATATCAATTATTACTACATACCATAAAAAAACAACAACTAAATATACACAAGGACCTCAGCACAATTGGAGACCACATTTAAGTTTTTTTTTTTTATAGAGTTTGGTAAAAAAAGAAAAAGATCATTAGTCCATTGATTTGCTCTGTATTCCATTAAATTAGGTCTTTTTTTTTTTAAATCACTTGTAGTACATTCCTAAAATGTTCACACAATCATGTATTATGTAAACATTCTGATAACAACCAAGATTTTTACAACAAAAAATACTAAACACATAGGGATGGCATCGGTGCTGTGGTGCTAAAAAAATTAAAGCTTTCTCTCAGTCAAGACTGAACACATTGAAGCATTCGGACTCTCATCAAATGAGAGAGATTTCAATTAGGAAATGTCTACAGATTTTTAGGACGCAGCCAAATGTAGTAACTGTTAAAATAATTTACATAATCTGTAATAACCTCTATCTATTATGTATTTAATATTAGCTGTTGATAACCATCAAGTTATTAAAAAAAAAATTCTTTTTGTCAATTATAATGTGGCTTTAGATTGAAATGTGAGCAGAATATCTTTAATGAATGTAATCAATTACATTTTGTGTCAAAGTCAAAGAACAACAACCTTGTACAATTTTTTGACAAATGAAGTACCTGACTTTATTTAGTAAAGTTAAAAAAAAATTTAACGAAATTGTATACTTTGTTTTTCATTAAATAGCAGCACCTCAATAAAACATGTTCCATTCCTGATTTCTCCACCATTTTGTGACTGACAACTGATTTACAACTTAAATAAAAACAGATCTACTATCCATCATCAGGATTTACAATTTAAATAAAGCAGACCTACTATCAACCACCAGGATTTCAAATTGTTACAATTCTACAACAGCCAAACTAATTTGTCATTTGTAAAAATATTTTGCATGAACAAACTTAATGAAAGGAACTAAGGACTCAGATCACAGAGCAAGACTGACTGAACTAGTCAGTGGATCAATACAAACAAAAAAAATATCAAGCAAGACCCACAACTCTTAGAGTTGAGCAAGATTGTTGTCATGGAAAATATGGAGCATCCATCGAAGGAAATTTCGTCATTTATCATCGTTGTTACTTTTATGAACAAAATTTATGTGCACACAAAAAAATGCAACCCGAAAAAACAACAAAACAAGACAACAAACAAAAATACATCCAACACTTTTTAAAAGTACTAAGTAAACTGTGGCCAGGAGCCACTAGAAACATCTGACACCTA
>JADKLZ010003886.1:38114224-38128482 GCA_021533235.1 Biomphalaria straminea
GGGGGAGGGGAATGTTGGCCCAGAGGTGAGCAGTACACGCCAACGAAAAAAAAAATCACCAGAAAAAAAAGTGTACCCCCCCCCCATTCCCCAGGAGTTTAACTGCACTTTATTTTTTATGCGTACGTATTACACGCGTGTCGGGTTCGCCAAAGTTCACTATGGGATTGTCCTGGGATGTCTGGAGCGTGAAATGTTTGCACTGTGATGGGGATTTAACGAGCTTGGTGATCAGCAACATAATGGAACAATCTCAAACAGTAGCTAGGCAGTAACTCTAGACAATGTTGAAGAGTATCACAATGTAGCAGCATGTAGCACTTAGAAAACAACTGCCTGCAGCCTCGCTCACGTCACGTCACCTCTCTTTTAGTCTGTTGGACAGTTGGGGTACCACACAAGATCTGTAGACCGTACTTCTCCATTCCTGTCTTTTGCCTTGGACAGAATCTCCTTCAATGACCGGCCTGTCCATTCCTTTATGTTATCTTCTCATCGCTTTCTCTGTCTGCCTCTTCTTTCATTTCCTGGTACTGTTTCCTGAAGCAAGGTCTTAGCGAGCCGTGAGGACATTGTAATATGGCCATAAAAATTTAGTTTGCGTTTGTTTTGTTTTTTTTGACTGTAGTTAACAGGTCACCGTGGGATCCAATCGCTGTATTAATCGTGTCTCTAATCTCTTCAATTTCAATGATGAACTATTAGATAACTTTCTGTCAATGACACCAAGACCGAAGAGACACACAAACTGTAAGGTTTCTATTGAATGTAATCATTTCAAGTTGCAGTCGAAACAAGCTACAACCACATTTTAATGACCAAAAGAATCATTCAACCAATCAGAACTGTGGACATTATTCAGCAAGAACTAAAGTGAAAACTTTTTCTTATACCAGATGATGGGACTAAAACATACAAGATCTATTTCTATCTTTTTTTTTCTCTCTCTCTCTAAGTATGCATTGGGTTGCCTAACAAAACCAGGTGAAACAATATGACCATTTAAACTCTGCGATCATTGCACTCTAAACCTGACTCTGAAAAAAAACAAGTCACAGTAAAGCTGATTTCATTCTTATTCTCTTTGATAGTTCAGCTTTTTATTTTATACAATTTTCATGTGTATGTTTTCAGTTGCCAGTACACCAGTTGAACACAAGTAGCAGACACCCCTGAACAAAAAAAAAAGGGTAATTTAGAGAGTCAATTAAGCCATTTTGTTTTGCACCATAAAAGAAATGGCTTCTGTCCTTGTTCCAACTAAGTGGCAGAGACGCTGAATCTATTCATTGTATCACTTAGCAGTTCTCTCTGGTTGATGCTGACGAAGAATGACGCGATGAAAGCCCGAGGTGAAAGCGTCACTAAGACAAGACTACGCTAAGACTACACGATAGAAGCAGTTCAAGTGGACGCCTCAGACATCACCACGGGTCGTTGCTGACGTCAGACACCGCCATGTTTACC
Organism: Biomphalaria straminea; assembly: GCA_021533235.1. Taxonomy (NCBI): domain Eukaryota; kingdom Metazoa; phylum Mollusca; class Gastropoda; family Planorbidae; genus Biomphalaria; species Biomphalaria straminea. The sequence goes on from JADKLZ010003886.1 coordinate 38,115,692, forward strand.
AGGAGAAACAAGACAAAACAAAGAAGGAACAAATCTTAATGCTACAACAACACAAAAACATCCATATGAGTACAACGTCCTGCCATAGATAAACTAAAAGACATACACCTAAGCATCTATAAATCTTTATGCTAAAAAGGCTTCAGGAGAAGAGATTTTTTTTTTGTTCTTTAAAGGCGCCAGCATTATTTTCCCTTGAGATATATTAATGATAATAAACGCCAGGTCACACTGACCTGACAGGCCGTACAATTACAAGTGAAGTTTCCAGGCAGGGGAACATTTTTTTTAAATGCTTCACGTATTCAAACTACAACGATGTGTTACAACCAGGGCCTTAAAGGTGTGTTACAACCAGGCCTCCAAGATGAGTTACGACAGGGCCTTCAAGATATGCAACAACCAGGGCCTTTAAGATGTGCTATCAAAAGGGCCTTAAAGAATGTTACAATCAGGCCTCCAAGATGAGTTACGACAGAGCCTTCAAGATATGCTACAACCAGGGCCTTTAAGATGTGCTATCAAAAGGGCCTTAAAGAATGTGTTACAACCAGGCCTTAAATATGAGATACGACCAGGGCCGTCGAGGTAAACACATTTTTCAGTTCAAAAAGACAGTTTGGTCACAGCCCTTCAAGATGTGTTACGACCAGGCCCTTCAAGATGAGTTCCAACAAGGGCCGTCGAAGTAAACACAGATTTCAGTTGAAAAGAAAGGTTGGACACAGTCTATCAATAGTTAAGGCAGTTAACCACTCAATGCATATAAAATACAAAGAAAGAATCAGGCCTATTAACAAATAAAAGGAATAAAAAAAAAAGAATGGGTGTGGGTGGCACAGGTTCGGACTCAAGGAAACCGCCAAACTACCTGTAGATATTTAGAACTTATTCAGTTTTGAACACTGTGATTTGACATTTCCTAATTTCATAATACTGAAGCGGCTGCAGATCTTGGCAGAACGTGTTTACCCAGAATCGCAGTGTGGCTTCAGAGCTGGTAGATCCACAACAGATATGATCTTCTCCCTGCGGCAGCTACAGGAGAAAAGCAGAGAACAAAGGCAGCCCCTCTTTATAGCCTTTATTGACTTGACCAAGGCGTTTGATCTTGTCAGCAGAACCGGCTTGTTTGCTGTATTAGAGAGAATCGGCTGTCCAAACAAGCTACGGAAACTAGTGTCAGCTTTCCATGAAAATATGCAGGGCACCGTAAAATTTGACAGTTCCGCCTCTAGGCCATTCTCCATCAAGAGCGGAGTAAAACAAGGATGTGTTCTGGCTCCAACACTATTCGGCATCTTCTTTTCGGTTGTACTCACCAGCGCTTTCAAATCCCTGGAAGATGGAGTATATATCCACAGTAGATCTGATGGAAAGCTTTTTAACTTAGCACGCCTTAAAGCCAAAACGAAGAGACGGCGTATCTTGATTAGAGAACTGCTGTTTGCCGACGATGCCGCACTCATATCTCATTCACAAGAAGGATTGCAGAGGCTTGTGAATGCACTGGCAGTTGCTTGTCAGGATTTTGGACTTACAATTAGTCTCTCCAAGACTGAAATCCTGGCACAAGATGTTTCAGAAACACCAGTGATTTACATCGGAAATCACACACTTACGGTGGTGCAAGAGTTTACATACTTGGGAACAACGATAGCCAGCAACCTTGACTTGGACAATGAGCTTACAAAAAGAATAGGGAAGGCATCTGCAGCAATGGCAAAACTCTCTAAGCGTGTGTGGGAAAACACCAAATTGACCACGGCAACAAAAATCCTTGTCTACAATGCCTGCGTCCTAAGCACACTCCTCTATGGCAGTGAGAGTTGGGCAACCTACATGCGTCAAGAACACAGATTAAATGGCTTCCACCTACGTTGCCTGCGACGCATAATGTGCATCTCCTGGAGGGATCGTGTCACCAACCAGGACGTTTTGACACGAGCCAACATGCACAGCATCTATGCTCTCCTTCAACAGAGAAGACTACGCTGGCTGGGTCATGTCACGCGCATGCCAGATGGAAGAATCCCGAAAGACATCCTATACGCTGAGCTAGCAGAGGGAGCCAGACCTAAGGGCCGCCCAAGATTAACTTACAGAGATGTCTGCAAGCGAGACATGAAGGCAACGGGCATCGACCAAAGCATGTGGGAGGAGATAGCCCAAGACCGAACAGCATGGAGACAGACTGTGCGTGCTGGCACGAACTTTGCTGAATGCAAAAGAAATGAAGCTGCATCGGCCAAGAGAATGAAAAAGAAAGCTTCCCTGCTGTCAGCCAGCCCTAAAACTGAGGAATATAAATGCACGAACTGTGGCAAACTATGCAGATCCAGAATTGGCTTGATCAGCCACTCCAGATTCTGCCCCGTCTCAAGACGTAACCAAAGCCAGTGACTCATCTCGGCGCATCCATTGTCTTCCGAGACAGAAGGAGCCATATATAATTGAGAGGACAGCTCTGTGTCATCATTTTAAATAACTCAAAAGTTTGATTTCAATGCTGTCCACATAAAAGCAACGAGGAATGGGTTTATAAACACAGAACGACTTACAGGCCACAAAAACTTCATTGACTTCAGAAATGTGTTTACGAAATGGAAAATCTACATTTGACAGTTTGTACCATAAAGTGTCCTACAGACATTTTTTTTTAATTTGTTCAACGAATTTAATACAACATAAAATCTTGATAATGTCTGTGAGTTGTTTGTCAGCTTGTTTTCCATTATGATACGCTCTCAGAATACTGACTGACGAAGCTACACACACAAATACAAACAAAAACAAACAAATGTAAAGAAAGAAGCAACTGAACATCATTGGAAACATTGAACAAAAGGAAAAGATTGTTGTTTTATTTTAGAGCTTGTTTTTGTTTACCAGACGCGATGAGTTTTGTTTCATAATCATAACAATGATAGCGAATTCATTCGCCTAATGTAGATTCGGCTCAAAGTGCTGTGTCAAGGAGTGCGGAGCATTGGGCTGATGTCAATATGCCCTGCTGCCTTGGGGAGGGGGAGGAGGGACAAAAGTTGTGTCATTAAGGTTGGCGCCGCCGGTATAAGCTTAAGAAATACTCTTCCAGAGGTTCATTAGTGGTCAACTATTTACTAATACGTATAATATTGAGAATTCTTTGAATCCCTTAAGAATTCCTTTGAATTCTTTAGACGCCTTTACGGCCAGGTGTAATCAGGTGCCTGCCTACTGCGCATGAACAAGTCTTTACAACACCATCCCAGTACCCGAGTCAGTCGGTTTGGGAAAGTTCAGGACGTGTGAGTTCGATCAACCGTAAAATTGTGTGGAACACCTTCAGTACTAAAGACGACCCAGAAGATATTTTAACTATCTAGTTCAGCGATTCTCAACCATGGAGTATTGGGTGAGAGGGTCAGTACATGTGTTTAGTATAATCTATAGTGTAAGATCAACCGTAAAATTGTGTGGAACACCTTTAGTACCAAAGACGACCCAGAAGATATTTTATCTATCTAGTTCAGCGATTCTCAACCATGGAGTACATGTGTTTAGTATAATCTATAGTGTAAGCTAACGAAACAGTCCACTAAGTTCTAAATCCACGTTTGACGTTCGAAGAATTGTTAAGGTAATCAGAATACAGATTGTCATTGGCTAAGATTTGATCTCAATATTTGCAGAACATGAATAGAATGACTACTTGGCTCCTTTTGAGTGCAGAATGTAAGTCTATCAGGGAGCCATAGTTATAAAATCGTTGGACTGTTGGACACATATTATCTAGAACCCATACTTCCATTTAAACTCTAGAAGCCTAGAATACATGAATATTAGATATATTCTCTTATAAGACCCTGTCTTTTATAATCCAATACAAAAGTCTAAGGTCATTAGTTTTAGAATCCATGGACAAGTGCTTCAGATTTTTTTCAGTGACCTAATGCTGATGTAACCATCATCTTCGTGACCCACTAATATTCTTTAAAGCACTTTACTTTCTGACTTTTGCGACCGGGCACTTAACGCGTCTATGATCTGGTATCCAAGAGCGACTCATTATTTGGGGAACGCTGGCTTTTAGATATTCTTCAACAAACGTTTACCTGCAAGGGAGACAGAAAGTATTCCTCAGTGCGCAGTCTGTAGATACTTTCACAATGCCACCACGAGTGTACTGGTGTCGTACCATGTCTATTCTACAGACTACATAGATACATAATAGTTTATTGCTATTCAAGTATTTAATTTAGGAACATTTCTTCCAGTGCTGGGTAAATCAAACGGAAAAAGTAATGCGAGGCATTCAAGGAGAAAGTCAAAAATTTGGAGTGCAAGGCGATTGTTACAGGAAGGATTGCACCGGAAGCAAGTGTCGAGATTTCGTGCTTTTCAAAGACCATTCAAACATTGTAGTTCTTTACAAACAGACAAATAAATAGGGATACGCAGCTTGTATTGTTAGTGATACAAGATAATTGGTATACGCTTCGTTAGAAACACAAGCACACAAGTGTTTAACATGTAGTATTTTGTTTTGTTCGTGGAATGAGATTGAAGGCTAGGTTTGAACCATGACGTCGAGGAGCAGAGCTATTGAAGCACACCTTTAAGCCTTTAAGATTTACCCGCCGTCTTGTCAAAACAAAACACAAAAAATTTTTTTAGCGTCCCCCGTAAGGGGAAAAGCCGCTATTAGGTTTGTGCAAAATGTCCGTCTGTCCGTCTGTCACACTCAGGGCGCCAAAACTAGAAGAGATACGACAAATATTTTTTCACCATTAAATGCGGCTTGAAAAGTTTAGGTGCAACGGCTACTTTTAGTTTTCTAAAAGCAAACCGTTTAATTTATAAAAATTATTATGCAAGCGATTTTTTAATAATAAAACACCAATTGTGAGGCAATTACGTAAATCTAAGGGAGGAAATGTTACTATATGAAATGCTCTTGGCATGTAGATATCACGCACATTTTTTTAAATGAATTTATGTCCGTCTGTCAGACTCAGAGCGCCAAAACTAGAAGAGATACGAAAAATATTTTTTCACCATTAAATGCGGCTTGAAAAGTTTAGGTGCAATGGCTACTTTTAGTTTTCTAAACGCAAACCGTTTTATTTATAAAATTAATTATGCAAGCGATTTTTTAATAACAAAACACCAATTCTAAAACAATTACGTAAATGTAAGGGAGGAAATGTTACTATAAGAAATGCTCTAGACATGTAGATGTCACGCACATTTTTTTAAAATGAACTTTTAGCAGCGGCTTTCGTGTATTAGCGTAAAGACCGGAAATGACATGATTCTAAACTAATTTCTTACATTTTTAAAAAAATCAGATTTTTTAAAATAAAATTGTATAATGCCCCCATTAAAATGAAACTAACATATTTTTGTGCGTTTTGTCAGTTGGTTGGTCTGTCCGTCACGGTTAGATAAAAAAAAACACTAAAGGCTTTTGAAAATATGATTTAACCTTTACTGTTATTTCAGAAATATTACGATAGTTTAAGGATGGGAGCATGCAGGAATTGAGCCAGGGACCAACGATAAATCCGAACTACAGTCTAGTGCGCAAAACATCAAGATAAGGCAGGTTTATACCCTGCTCGCCATCCTCCATCGTCCAGCGAGAAGTTAATTATTTTCAACTTGGAACATCCGAAACATCTTGCGAATAGGTGGATCTGACAGGGATCCGACTCCGACGGGGGACGCCTCTGAGTTTGTGTATCACACAAACTCTCTTTGTAATCTTGTAATCTTGAATGTCTAGCGTTTGCTAAGATTCTTAGAGGAACATTTAGAAAAGTCGAAATGTTCAGTTTTACTTGAGACACTTTTATGTTTCCAGATTATTGGGTATGTCTCCATGCTCTAATGTGGACAGGTGGGGCGGGGAGGAGCTATTTGGGAGGTGCTGGCATTCAACAAACACAACTCGTTTCGAGATTCGAACTTCCCCCGCTCAGTTTAAACAGCTGTCCGCAACCATCTGATCATGTTATATGACAATGTAGCTTTTTTTTTAATGGTCTGAAATTTTGCTCGAGGCTAGTTGTATTATGTATGAGTTCATCTTATTCATACTTGTGAAGTTAGTCAACACAAGAGCTGTGTAGCACAAACAATTTCCACTTTTTAAAAAATGTCAGACGAAAATGTCAAAAGGTAAAACATTGGGAAATTCCGAAACAATATTCCCACACTGTCTTCACACATGATTGAAAGAAACAACAACCTCACAGTATACAATCAAACACACACGTTCTTTCAGCTAAGCCAAATCTATGGGTAATGAGACTTTAACAAGCTAATAGATCTAGGGAAGATATAAAATAAAGGCAGTATCATCACTCTACTGATTGGCTGACAGAGTATAAAGTGTAAAAGTAAAGTGTCCCCTTCAGGCCTTGCGATCTATGGGGCAGATGACCTTAAGGTCATCTTTTTCTTTGGCCAACGGTTAAAGAGCAGGGTGTTATGTGGCCAGCACAACGACCAACCACCTTTACTTTCCCAAACTAAAGTCACGTACCCATAAGAGTTGGGTGGACTCAGGGGCGCCCTAAAAATCGCGAAATTCAAAACCAGTCTTCACCGGATTCGAACCCAGGACCTCAGGTTCGGAAGCCAAGCGCTTGACCATTCGACCACCGCGCCCCCCTGAAGGAGTATGCCGAAATTTATCTCAAGGAGTATGTAAGGTCAGAGAGAATTTAATATTTAGTAACATATGTACAAACTTGTTGCAATTTACTTTCGAGTCATTGTCGAGTCCAAGAATGTTGCATGATATAACCAGTGACCAATCATAGTTGTAGAAAACGAATCCGGGCAGAGAGACCAACCTTCATCATCTTCACTCTAGCAGCCAATTTTGTGAAAGAAATTACTTTGACTACAATAGACAGAGATTTTAGATATGTCAAGGTAAGATGTGTGTTTATGTGTGTGCTCTCTATCTACAGAGATGTATTTGTAGCTCACCAGCCAAATAAATCACACACACACACACCGCGCACTCAAAAAAAAGGGAGGTGTTATCAAATCTGAGCAAATATTTTCATGGCTGCCAAAACAGAAGTCTTCATTCACCACGGGTCTCTCAAATAGTTCATTTAACATAGGGTCTAAGGACTGGCGTTGAACAATGCAAGCGTTGTCTTTATAGACCCCCGTTGGATTCTATCTAGTGAGATGTTGCACATGAGTGTGTGTGTGTGTGTGCGTTTATAAGTAGCTATGTGTATGTGATTGTTTACGTGTGAGTTTTCCCCCTCCCCCCACCATCTGCGCTGACGCCTGAACTATTACTAATACATAAATGTACTATACAAGTCTGGAGCTATACAATGTAGATATATCGAATTTTTTAGTTAGACAAAAGTTTCAGGCAAAAAAATGCCAACGTATATTTTTTTTTTACAAAACATATTCTTTGTTGAGATAAAAAAAAATCTTAGACTATATGTTTTGTAATGTTAAAAAAAAGTAAGCACTATTAAAGTACTGTCATATTCGTCCACCTCACCCCACCAACACCCATAGAGAAGCTGTACAATAAATAAAGTGTTTAATTCTAGTGATAGCAGTGTATCGGTCACAACAATGTTAGGAGGGGGATATTGTTTTACCCCATTCTTCATTCCTGCTACATTCTAACACTAGCAGTCAGACACTATCAGATACCAACGGCGATGTCTATTACTGTCAGAAGAATAGATATCGCTTTTCAAGAGATGCGTTCGTGAAAACCTGGAGCGTCGAAACGGATTCTTACTTTAAGAACATTTACTTAATCCACACCAAGAGGGCCATATTTACCATGTTATCCTTATCTTCGCGCCACAATAACAAGTGGGCCGCATGATGGAATAAGTAGGTTTCTTTCATATGCAGAATGTTACGATGGGGATGAAATGCGTTTTGACATTTAGTAATAAAACAGTTGATTTTTTAAAAGCAGCAACAAGTAAAAGAGAAATTATAAAACTCCATATTATTTTCAAATTTTATAGTTAACAAAACATTCATAATTTATGTTTCGGAAATTGGCTGTGTTTTATCTCTGTATAGGGGCGGTCATATGTAAAAAAAAAAAATTACTGATATTCAGAAATAAGAAAAACACAATCTGTTTCCCTTGAGTCCCAAAGTCGGAACATTGTACTCTAACTATATATAATATAAATATAATATAAAGTAAGGACTATGTATGTATGTCCAGAATAGAAATCAAAACCGTTTGAACAGTCTTAATTAAACTTTGCATAATTGTTCCTTAGATCATGACGGAGTTTACTGTCTCACCGACAACAAACAATGTAATGTAATGTAAACAAACAAATGCCTAAATATATCTCTATTAAGGTACGAAACTTTGTAACAAATGGGTAAACCAGTATTCACAGTATTTTATATCTGAATGCTAAACGGGTCAACCCATTTTCACACTACTTTTATTTTCGTGGCATAGATCTAAATTCAATCCAGTAGATCAGTAATACCCAAACTAAGGCCCGCAGGTCGCGGCTCATATCCGGCTAGTCATTAAAAAGGCGATCATTCTGAAGATGTAATAAAAATGAGTTATCACGAAGTAACAGTTCCTGTGTGAAATTTCATGAAAAGTCCCATTAATCTTGACTATGATCAAAGTCTGAGTCAATAAATAAAAGGAATGAGAGAAACATTAAAAAAAAAAACAGCTGGTGAGAGTTATCCAATTATGTTCACAATCCAGTGCTGGGGTCACCGAGGCACCGTAGCTGACTCTTTCGCGTACCTCGCTTCACTTTGTTATTCTGAATGAGACAACGAACGATAGACTGGTCCCCTCATGGATGCCATTCTTTCATCTTATCTTTTAAAACACCACCGCGCGAGCCTCTCTATGGTAACAGGAAGACAGGGTCCAAAGTTTTGTTTACCATATATATTTTGTTTTTATAAAGTTGTAAACAGACAAGCAATTGTTTCTAAAATTTTTTGAAAAGGAAAAAAAATCTAGCAGGAAATGACGTAAGAAGTTGAAAATGACAGATAGCCTCCAGCTCTTGTCAGACCTCACACGCCGCTAGAGGCAGTAGGAAATAAACTAAGTAGCTATTCAGTCTGGCGCCTAAACGGAAACATACGTGCCTTAATAACAACATCCAACAATTTACCAACGTGAAGCATAAAAGCGGACTTAAGGAACTGTGCAATGTCAGGATTTTAAAATTTGGGATCAAATTATCAACAATCCTGTTGAGCAAAAAAATGTGTGTATCTTTTCAACCAAGTCTTGGATAACCTTCTTGTACAAATTAGTTTGACCAGACTCACATACTGGTCACCTCGGGTTATTAAAAGTTGAGTGTTTTTGATGAAATCTGGGATGACCTTTTTGTACAGTAGCATGAAGACTCGCATGCTGGTCACCTTGGGTCATAAAAAGTTGTGTGTTTTCGACCAAGGCTAGGAAGACCTTCTTTTACATTAGAATCATTACAATTTTTATCAGTGAACTCGCCTGCCGGTCACCTCTATTTCTTTTTCCCTTACCTTTTTTCGACTTAGCTCCAATCTTTAATTTGGACGGCCAGGTAATCTCCGTATTTGTTTCCTCCATAATCTGAATGAAGAGAAGGAAAGAAATTGATAAGATTCCAATTTTTTGTATAAGAACAACAAGATAACAAGAAAAATATATCTTCAACAGAACATGGTTCAGTGTGAAACGATATTGTACAACATACGAGGACTGTCACTGAAAAGACTGTTTAGCGTAGCAGTTTCTTAATGAGCCAACAACCAAATTCACAGGAAGGTTTTTTTTTTTTTTTTCATCTGGACGATTTTTGTAACTAATAGCTCACTATCACATCCATTGATAGCTTTATTCAAGAAAAACATTTTTAAAAACCTGTTTAAAAAATGCTTAAAAGAAGTGTAATTGTATTGATTCATTTGGACCAGTCATGTCAATAAATGTGTAACAGCTCTAGACCAAGAACAATCTGTGCAATTAGAAATAGTTGTGTTTAACGCTACTTCATGCTCTTAGCTTTCTTAAAGACTCAAAGACAATCCACTATTGAGGACAGAGAACGAAAGAAAACTTAGACCGCCAGATAAACGTTACCTTCAACACAATTCAAATGCTATTATCAAACTATAGGTCAAATATACTCCTCCCCCCTCCCATACCCCCTTCTCTTTTTTTCTCTCCTTTCCTCTGTGACACTCAGAGTGAGAGATAAAAAGTCCCTAAAACTATAATAAATTTAATTGCATTAAGTATATCGGTCTGTTTGTAGACACTGTTTAGACTTATAGAGCTATAAAGCGAACTTATAAGGACACATGGCTGCCTGGTCGAGCGGTTTGCACGCTGGACTGTCGTATCGATTTACCGATGGTCCCGGGTTCAAACCCTGCCCGCTCCCATCCCCCGTCGTCCTGCGGGAGGTTTCGACTAGGAAATAACTATCTTCAACTCTGAAGGAATTTCCGAAACATGTAAAACATTTTACAAAACAAAACATGATTTGAAATGCATCGTAATTTGGCATCTCAATAAGTAACTGTAGTTCCTACTTACAATGCATTCCATTAGTTGCATGTGCTTACTGATTCCTTCAAACTATGTCCTTAAAGTGTGAATACTATATATATATATGTATTCATTTATATATATATATATATATATATCCAGAGATCGCATTGGCCCCCAAAGTTCTCAAAACACGTACGAGAAGCGTGATGGAAGTCAAACTTGGAGCCATGTATTGGGTGGCTAGAACTTGGTAATAGGTGAAAGATTTCCCAAACTCTAGTAAAGGCCTGACGTTAAAACAATATCAGTGATGGGAACAGACTCAGCAAAAATTTTCGGAAATTTTTTCTCCACCCCCCCCCCGGCCGTTTTGAACTTGACTGTCACGGCGACTTAAAAGAAGATGCTATAATTTCTAACTGTAAGTTTTAGTATTCGCGGACTTTTCGCGGCTTCACAGGGTTATCTTCACTAGATTCTAGTGGTTTAGCTTAAATCTAGATTCTAGAGTGACTCTAGATCTAAGTCACTAAATTCGCGAACTTTTCGCGGCTATGTGCGCGAATTATCTTCACTAACTATACCGTAAATCTAGACTCTAGATCTATGCTACTAAATTCGCGGACTTTTCGCGGCTATGTGAGCGAAATATCTTCACTGACTGAGTGACTCTAGCGTAAATCTAGAGTCTTGATCTAAAGTATTCAAAAGTCACTAAATTCGCGGACTTTTCATGGCTGTGTGCGAAGTATCGTCACAAAATTCTAGTGATTTAGCGTAAATGTAGAATCTAGCGTTTTTCTAGAGTAGATGTATCGAGATCAATAAATTGACTAAAATTCACGGAGCGTTCAGGTTAGGTGCAAATTATCTTCACTATATCCAACTTAGATCTAACTCTAGATAGGCTACTATTACTAGGTAGATCTAGATTATTTATTTACGGACTTTCCACGAGAAGACTTTTACTATACAATAAGATTTTTTTTTTGTGCGGGAGGGCCCAGAGTGGGTGTGCCTTCACATTATGCTGGTAATTGCTCTAATTATAGTCACTACTACACACAAAATCTAGCGCTGCCTTCCAAAAAATAATGCCAGGTGAAATGCTTGCTTTATGTAACCGAAAAAAAAAAAACGAAGGTTACTGCAGTGATAGATATCGAAAATAAACACTAGGTATCGGGAGGGGAAAAACTCAAGGTCCAGTTTTAAAATTCAAATTTTTTTCGCCGTTTTTTACGTAATTCAAGGCTTTTTCAAGGCCTTAAATGTAATAATGAAATTCAGTGTGTTTTCCAGGTTTTGAAGGTGGCTACGAACCCTGAGACTGAGTTCTAGACTTAGGGTAACACAGGGGAACAACACGAGATTTTTAAAAAATATAACTTATAACTGTGTCAAAAGACTGGATGTGAGCATGCTCAAAACAAATCAAAAACTTTATTTCGCATTTTTTCCGAAAATGGAAAAATAATAATATCGGATTTTTTTTTCATTAAAAAAAAATGTAAAAAAAAAAATCCGATTTTTTTTTTCAAAAAAAAAAAAATGTCGGGAAATTTTCGGATTTTTTTCGCCAGAAAATCGGATCAGAAGTAATTTTCGGAATTCCGAAAATTTTCGGAAAGTTCCCATCACTGAAACATAGACATATACTAGGACGTGGTCCAAAACAATGACCTATCCCATGAACTTCTCTTTAACTATAGAACTAAAAAGAACAGTTCCACACAGAGTTACGCTAAACATTCAATAAATCAATGCTCAAAATCTGCTGACTTCGAGGTTCTAGTCTTTTTTTTTTTTTATATGTTGATCTATCCTTTGTGGCAGAGAAAGTTTGGCAATATCATCAGTGTGCTATCTCAGATAACAAAGGCCGTGATTGTTCTCGTGTATAGCAAGACTTTACCAGGAACTTAAACTGCTTTTTTTTTTTTTTCTAAAGTGTAACACACTGACAGGTTCCAGAGCCACTATCACAGTTTCTCGATTGCGAGTTCCTCGTTGACTGAAGTGGCTGGAGGGGAAAATAAAGGTAATGGAAACAAAGCTACGTAATAGAGGGACCTGATGGAGCTAGTAGTGCCGCTATATCCAATGGACTCGACCTTTCTATTGCATTGATTAGAGATTCTCTTTCATTGGAATATAAAGTGTTGCATTGAAAAAGCTAATTACAACAAGTACAAGTCAATAAAACAATTGTGTGTGTAAATAATAGCCTACACAGTGAAAGAACTGCACATTT
>JADKLZ010003886.1:38128882-38153261 GCA_021533235.1 Biomphalaria straminea
TCAATGACCACTGCTTCGTTAGCTTTTAAATTTATTTACGATTTGTTCGGCTTCCACAGTGACAAAATTTCATTTCTAGGTTTCTTTCCCAAACCAGTCCTTTTCAACAATCTCATGGACAATTGAAATCTTTCGACCAGTACGAGAATGGCACATATAAGTCGTAAGACAAAGTCTCACTATCAACTAAACTAGTTCCCACTGGGCCATGAATACTGTAAACGTTCTTCTTGTATGTTCTCCGACATAAGTCATAGGCTACTTTAAAAAACAAACAAACATGGTTTCACCCTAACGGCCAATGATTATGAGAAATATTTGCATTAAAAAGACCAGATGAACTGCTACAATAATATTTAACAATGTTTCCTTTCAAAACACACCTCTACCTACAGTCCGAGCTCCAAACGATGTTATAACAGCAATTAACAACAAAACATTATTGCGAGTGAACCTCTTGAAACATTCACATCTTATCTGCTCGCAACTCCAGCTGATGGCGCACTCTCCCTGACAAAACCATTCATTTCTATACATAGGGAATTTCCAGCATTATAAAAATGAATTTAAAAACAAACTAAGTTTGAAAACAAAGAAAGTGAACGAGTTACAAATGCAGTAGATCTATGTCAGTGTGGAACCATCTCAAGCCTAAGAGACTTGTCAGAGTTTACAAACTCAAGTGGTTCAAAAGTTCTTTCAACTTTCCACAGCCGACTCTTCGGCCATGATATATTGCCAAAGTTAACTGTGTATCTAAGTCTGTGCCATGACAAGAGAACTAGATCTGGCTGCCGGCGATCACTTATTCACTTCCACAATGTTAATCAGTATTTTAGAAAGAAAAAAAAATTGGAGTGCATCACTTGAAAGAGTTTGATTAGACAAAAGACCCGGTTCTTTGCTTGTCTCCTTTTGTAACCTGTGAATTCAATACTTGAACATTATAGACTATACCATTGTTCGCTGGGGGAATCTATAAAGTATTGTTGCTAGTGAGACCTAACATTGTTTATTGTGTATTGATATTTAACATTCCGTACATAAACTAATTATATTATCGTTGTCTAATTCAAAATATAGACTGGCCAATAAGAGAGTTTTATGAAGTGAAAATTTGTGAATTGCAATTGTGTGTACTTTATTTTATGTCTATAAATTTTGTTTAATCTATAAGACTGAAGATCATGCATTTTTTAAATTTTTCATAATTCGGAAATCCGACTTCAATAGATATACATGTTTTCAAGTTACATGAAGTTACTTCCTTTTTCCAGTCTATTTATTTATGTCTATGGTTCGTCCACAAAACAAATGTCCACATTTTCCAAACTTTTTTGACAGTGAGCTCTTCATCAAACTAGATGTGAAGTTAACATATTTCTATCCTATTACGCTGGCAACATTGGCAGCAGATTACAATAGGGAAAGACCATTGGAAGAGATTGCTCGAATCCAAAGCCACTAGACCTCGAGAGGATGCGGCTTATCGTCTCTCGTAAAGTGCTCACGCAGTGGGGCTCCGCAGGGTCAATATGACGGGGATGTTCCATCACGGTACGCTGTCATTATCTACACCTCACGGTGCTTTTTTTTCTGTTGTTATTTTTTTATTAGAATCTTCTAACAACAAAGCGCCAGGAAAGGGTGCTGGGAGCTGTTCAACCTGTTGTGCGCCCTGCGGTGTTGTTCCATTATTGTTTTTTTTTTCACAATGTCATGTGCTGGGTGGATAAGCTTCATGGAAAACATTACCGTACATCACCTGTATAGACAGTGGCGTAGCATCCATGGCGAGAAGGGTTTCAATGAACCCGAGCACCGTAAAAACCAAGGCGCAAAGGGATTCATTGCACCTGGGCTCTTGATTAATGACCATATGGGGCCCATAAAAGTCCTAGGAATGACACCAAAGAAAGGCAAAAAATGTAGTTTTGTAAAAGTTGATTTCAAATATCCAAAATGTTTTACCTAACTTAATATTGGAATATTAACTTCAAAACGTTAACCAGTGTACAGCGGCTTGGACTGGTTTAATGTTAGGAACTGCTTTCATCAGGGCTAGTCCTAATCAGTTGGTGGGGACGTGTGTTTCTCCTTTGTGCGTTAATAAAGCCATTGAAAGGATTTTTTTTATTTGTGAGAACTAGAAGTCTGCAGTATTGCTTGAACATTTGCCCCAAGTAATAAAAAATCGCCATTGTCATTTAAAAAAAATGCAAGGCCAATGCTCTAATGGTGTGGACAATGCCATGGCGATCAGACATTGCTTCAACAAAAGCACATACACAACAGATACAGACATTTTGATGTACCAAAGATTCTATACTCCCACAAAGGAAAAAGAGCTCCTGGAAGCTACAGTATTTAGGAGAAACTTAGAAACATTCCATAGTCTTGTTCTGCGTACTGATGAGTACAAAATTGTAAGCGCAACCAACGTTGTAACCTAAATGAGTAGCAAGATCTACATAAAGCTATGCGTCAACTGGAGAAGATCTATAATCTTATAATATAATTAAGTCCTTTGAGAAATAGATTTGGTGAGTGTAAAAATGAGGCTTCTGAAGTAGCTGGATCTTGGAATGTTAAAAGATAATTTGATGAGCCTACCGCTGACTACAGTAAAGAGATCATTCAAGATGCAGAGTTTCAAAACGTAACCGACTTATCGATAACATTGTTTCTCTATTACTTGACAGATTTTATAGGCATAGTCGTCATTGATCATTTGTATTTCAAGTGTAGACGACAAAGTGTTATATGATGCCACCATTCTTCTACTCACATCCTATTCAGATGGTATAGCTAAGGAATATTGTTCAGATATACAATTCTTCAAAGAAGTCCTTTAAAAAGTCATATTAAGTCTGTGCTTAGTACGAGATTTGGCCAATTGTTTTGAAACATCTTATCATCAAATTTTCTAAACATTTTCACAGCGTGTATGTTACTTCATGTTATTTCTTTGCTTGTGACATAAAAGCGGCCATTTTCGAAGTTGCGATTGATGAAATTTTTTAAAAGAAATTTAATGACACGGAAGGATGGGGGGGGGCTTGATTACTGAGTGGTAAAGCGCTTGGCTTCCGTACCGAGTAGTCTTGGGTTCGAATCCCGGAGAAGACTCGGAATTTGAGCTCCGGGATTTTTTAAGGCGCCTCTGAGTCCAGCCAGCTCTAATGTGTACCTGACATAAAGAAGTATAGGCTGTTGGTCCATATGCTTGAATGCCGAGCTCTGCAAGATGAACAATCGGGACAAGGTAATGAGAGAGAGAGAACTGGTCCATGTGTGGCAGAGGGTCTGTCCTTGTACGGGGATAAGGCGACCCTACAACTCACTGCTCGCTTCCTCTTCCGAGCTCTAAGGGAGTAGTCTCTTATTTCAAATGGGGTATCTGATTCGGTCCATATGCTGGCCACATCACAACCTTGTTAACCGTTTGCCATAGAAACAGATAACCTTTATTTATATCATCTGCCCTATAGATCGCAAGGTCTGAATGCGGTATTTTACTTTTTATGACACAAAGCAAGTTGTTCTTTTAATTTAGCGAGAAACAGCCAAAAGTTTAAAAATAGATGCACTTATTTTGGACTTTGCTCATCAGAAGTTCAGAAAAAATGAAATTTTTGTAAATGAATGTGTGATCTATTTACTTTTAACTGATTTACATAGAACTAGATTATAATTGGTTTCAATGTTTAATAGTTTGACACGCCACTGTGTATAGAGTATATCATTCAGCGGTGCTCCATTAGAGACATGGAGGGTTCTATTTCAAACTGATACCAGTGACACTTCTGAACTCAATGTTTTCAACATGACATACAATAAAATGTACAATACACAATGTAGAAAGTTTAAAAGAGGATACAATAAGACTGGAAATTCATAGTGCAAACGTCATATAAGTAGCGAAAGGGGTGGTAAATAACGAACGGAAAAAAAAAGTGGCTAATATCTAGCGAGAAAAATAAAAGTGGCTAATATTCAATGCTTTGGTTAAAATATCGTGCTTAGACTTCTATTGCACTTGTTCTAACAAGAAACTCCTGAAGACTACGTACTTAACAAAGGTGGCACTCGAGTGATGCTCGCTGTTAGTGAAGGATGTATTATTTCGCTGATTCCACATCGCTTCAACCATTCCCCCCCCCCCCGGGGTGGGGGGAGGGGAGGATTCAACAAGAAATAACGTCTAGGTCGCGAAGAATCGCAAGAGGAAATCGTTGTGCGGGAAATTGTTTCCGGTTCCATGACGCATCCTTTACGCGAATTATATCAAGCAAGAAGGATAACGCTGTCTATAATAACAATAAGATTTCTCAAACGCCGACATAAAAAAATGTAAAAATTACTTTTAAACAAAAAAAAAAAAGGCTAAGGAGAAGAACCGCAAAATCACTACCCACATATCATCAATACTGCAAGGCTTAACCTTTTTTTTTTCTATATAATACATATTTAATTAATAACTACTAATTGATGAATCAATTGGTTAATTTTTGTAGTGATTCCTATATTGTCAGATACTGGATAGTGTTACGAAATTTCTACTTGAGTTGGGGAAGTGGGAACAGTGGCGTAGCAAGGTACCCGTGGGCCCGGGTTCAAGAAATATGTTGATGGGCCCCTCCCCCCCCCCCAAATAGGCCACATATTTTGTGTGACAAAGAAATCCAGTAGTTTTTATGTATCAGTACATTTCCAAGTTCAATAACACAGAATCATTAAAGACCATGTGTGAGTACTGTTTAGCAAAGTAAACCTAATGTGCAAGTAGCTTGTTTTTCTGAAATACTAAATGAAGGTTATTCAGTGGTGTAGCTTGGGTGGGGGATGTTATTCAGTGGTGTAGCTAGGGTGGGGGGATGTTATTCAGTGGTGTAGCTAGGGTGGGGGGATGGGGTCTCCGAATTTCAGGGGCCCCCAAATGAGTGTCCGAAATTTGTTTTTCATTAAATATTAAATATTACGCCTTTATATAATGTCAGGATGTCGAATGTCAAAATGCAGGGGTCCCTAAAGAGTTCAAGCCTCTCGGGCCCCCAAATCATTAACTACTCCACTTAGTTCAGACTTCTGGTTCTCACAAATATGAAATATTACAAATGATTTTCTGCAATTTCTTTGGGTAGTTCTTCATCTGAGTTCACAAAACAATTTCAGAAAATAATGCAAATTTTATAAATTTTTTAATTCTCTTTGAGTGCTGTCAACCATAATAGAGAAAAATGGCACAGATTTGCCTCTCCTTTAGGTTTTTGCTAAAGTTGCATTGCCCAAGTCTGTTATCTCGTTTTGAATTTGTGGCTCTATGTAAAGGGTTGTGTTTTTGTTTTCTTAAGAATTTATGCACAGCTAAGACATTGTTGTTGTTACATGTGTTACTTCAACGATACACTTTGCGATGACGACTAAATAAAAGGTTCTTGCATTTTAAAGTTCCATCTATCATTTACTGTGCGATGAATTACTTTCAGTCAGTAATTGTCAACTTGTTCGATGTGCTCTTTGTTTAGATCATCCTTCGTCCTCAGTCATTCAGATTGTCTGTATATTTGGCAAACTTGGTGTTTGAGTTAAGTAATTAGGCCGATCTTTGAAAACCCCTTCGCGCCATGGATGCTACGCCACTGAGTGGGAAGAAAAGGCCTTGAGATAAAGGCTATTTGAGATATGGGGCCTCTTATAAGTCCAGATATTGTATGTAACTACTAAGTATTTCATAGAGTCCCTAAGCTAGAGCTTATGTTGCATAGAGGGGCCCTGGACCCATGGTTGTTTCACCATCCGGTGTGGGCCCCTAAATGGTCTTGGGCCCGGGTTCATTGAACCCCTTCGCGCCATGGATGCTACGCCACTGAGTGGGAAGACAAGACGTGTACAAATTGTGCACCACACAGAGCAAGTTCATATAAGCTCTGTAAATGGGGTTACGTCAGGTAACAGGTGGTATAGGGGTCCCTTGGGGAAATGGTGAGCGAGAGCTTGTTCACATCTCCCCTCCCATGACTTCCTATCTTATATAATACAGACGTTACTTCAAAAAAGAAAATAACTACTATTACGCGTCATGTATCTAGTCATGCATGTTAACCAATGACTTAAATTCTGCCAAGTCATTGGTTCTCCTGACTGGCTCAGGCAACCCATTCCATGCTCTAATAACAATAGGGAAGAAAGAGCCTTTGTCCTAGCATATAGATCGAGGAAGTGTCTTTATCTTTGTGTAGTTTTTTTTATTAGATTTTGTTTCTGTATTACAAATGTTTCAGCTTTTGTTTCTGATCTCTTAATACCATCAATCTTGGGGACTGTTTAATTAGTAACACAAGTTTTCTGGCGTATCTATCGAACATAAATTTTTAAAATATAGATTGTATATTTATCAAATGTACGTTTTGTTATTGTTAACACTTTAAATTCACTAGATCAATGTAATTGCAATGGTTAGCAAGACAGTGCATACCGCTTCATTTTTATATACACCCACTAGATTTAAAAAGAAGCTCCACGCACTCCGAATGTCATCTTGAGGTCATCTACACATATAAGTCCCCTAATTCCACTAGATGTAGTTAGGCGCTCCAAATGTTTCTAAGTCTTGGTTGTAGTCATCCAGTCAACACGTGACCCTGAACAATAAAAACTTTGTTTTCATACACCTTGATTAGACGATTACTCTTTTAACAAATAAGGTGAGTGGCAGATATTGGTGGAGGGGGAGAAAGCAGTGTCGTAGCTAGGGGGGGGGGAGAATTTGAAAATCACCCCGGGCCCCACTTGAGGGGGGCCCCCAAATGAGTGTTTTTTTTACATTAAAAACGATGGAAAATATCTAGCTACGCCCCTGGGAGAAGGGAAATATATACATATATATATATATATATATATATATATATATATGAGAGAGAGAGAGAGAGAGAGAAGGAGAGAAAGGGGAGGAAAAAGAAAAAGCGAGAAAGAGAGGGTGAGAAAAAAATGATTTAAAATTAAATTAAAAACAAAAACATAAATACAATAAGTGTGTGTGTGTGAGAGAGACAGAGAGAGAGAGAGAACTAGAGAGGACAGAAAGATGTCAATGACGGAAAGGAAACAGAGACCTATCTTGAAAGACAGCAAGACTGGGGGAGTCTGTTAAAAGGTGCACTTACGTAAGAAATCACAGAAACTAGACTTATCAACGACTAACAGGAAGGTTTGAGAGGGGGGCATACTTAAAGTGGCACTCATGTGCTCGCCCAGGTGAAAAGCGGGTTGGTTTGGGGGGGGGGGGCGCAGCACCATCGAACAGCAGCTGTCCAATTAATCAAATATGTTGCACTTTTTTTTTTTTCAAACTACCTCCAAAGAAGTCTAACGCCACTTGCAGCCCAGCCTACGCACACACAAACGCACACACACCAACAGATCAGATTCTAACTGTACAGCACAGTGTGTGTGCGCGCGTGTGTGTGTGTGGACATGTTTACATTTCTCTGTTGTGGGTAATGATATTTGCTCCAACCTTGAGAATGACCCTGGCGCTCGTGGTGAGTCATTTCAAATGTCAAAAGTTGTCCGATAAACTTAATAAACTCGGCGATCAGACGTGGGGCTGACATCTCCCGACTTTTTAAAGTACATTTACTCGCATAAAACTAATTAACAAAACTATACAGGTCTGTGTGGAAATGCAAGTTACGAAACATCTTTTTTAAAATATATTTTTTTGAGTGATCTAAGATAGAGCTAAGAGCCAGATGTGGCATAAAGAAAACATTAGATAGAATCTAAAAAAAAAAAAGGGGGGGCGAAACTCCAGAGATCATCGTAAAGAATTATTGAAATATATTTAAAAAAAAAAAAAAAAAATTTTTTTCTATATGATAATCATCAATTTACATAAAAAGTTGGGACAGGTCCACCAAGGGCACTAGTAAATAGTTAATATCAAATATATGGGAATCCAAAGGGCTTGAAAAATTCTTTCATAGATTCAACGCACATATTCTTTTTATTTTCTAAAAGGTTAAGATTTTTTAACTCAAATCTTCCACGTTTTATAATCCCAACAATGAAATCAACGGACATTTTAGAATACGAAGCTTCAAAAACAAACTGCCTCATATAATACAATGTTTTTAATGAATGAATAATTACTTCTGGAGTCCTCGAATTAATAAAAAATCTCCATGAGACCCATTGTACTGACAATCTAGTTTTCATTTATATAAATCAGTGCCTTTTATCTCCATCGATTATGTGATTATGCAATTATGTTCCAAGTCAAAGCATCACACCAAATGGTGTAACAAACGCTTTAAAAGAGAGGATATAATGTGAGAACCATTGCTTTTTTAAAAAAAAAAGTGGGGGGGGGGGGGTATAAAAACATCCTGACTGATGCTAATGAAACCAGTATTAAAATACATTCGGTAAAATACGATGTAGACACAGGAGGAACGGCGAGTAATTAAAAATTATAAATAGATTTGACCTCCCCCTCCACCCCGTCTCCTCACCTGTTTCCATCCTCAGGTTCGACTAATGAAACCTCATGGACAAAACGTGAGTTCACATTAAGAACTTGTTGGTAAAACCAAAACCAGAGATTCCGAAATGGAAAAAAAGTAGGGGAAGGAGGGGAGCAAACCTTGTTACAACTGAATTATCACTTTAGCTACCTCCCCTTGCACCCACCACCCCCACCTTTGATAACCCGACCTTGAGCACCAAGTCAGAATGTACAGGCCTGGAGTGAGTTTATCACTGCTTTGACTTATCGGACGGTGGCCCCTGGCGGCTAATTCCGTTGACCTGGTCGCCGCCGAGGCGAGAAGACAGGGTTCTACGTCTTGACGCTCCGCTGTAGTAGCCAACAACATTGACAAATGAGACAAATCAACACGGGGGAAGAGAACAAAAAATGTGAAATATACAAACTGCACAGAGGACTAGCAAGGTTTCTCAAAGTGCCACCATTGAGCTCACATTATCGCCTGGGGATGGCGGAGGGCAGTACCATCGAGAAGACTGTCCAGGCCGTATTCCACAAAACATGAAAGTCATGCAAACACAGTTTGTGACCTTTGAAATATTGCTTTTACTAACGTTTCTTCTATCTTAGGGCTAAGGGTACGGTAGTCGGGTTGTTAGATGTATTATATAGTGTACGAAAGTGAAATAAAGGGAGAGAATGTGTTTACAAAGCTTTGTTTCTGTTGCAATTTCTATGGTATGTACTTTATACATTTGTACTTTTTTTTTTTTGTATTTGTACTTCTAAACTGACCAGTCCAATAATCAATTCAATTATTATCAATGTATTACTTCCATTGACAAGTAAGATAATAACTATTTAGATCTGCATTTTTTTTTCCAGAAACCAATTTAGATATCTCCACGTACCACTTCTATCTCCCCCCCCCCTCCCGCCCCATTCAGTGAATGGAATAGAAATATTTTGCAATACAATAGGGATGTACTGTAAAACTGATCTTATTCATCCGACTGGAACTCTGTGCCCTGGTCCATGTGATCGATAGCTCCCTTTTTGTTCAAAGTCAATGATGGTTTAGAATATTAGTATTTTACTGTAAGACAGATGTGTTTCACATTGCTGTACTCACCCTTTGAAAAAACTCCTCCGCGCCTTCGTCTGTGTCATCGTTTGACGGAACTGTCCAAAAGAACAAAAGAAAACAGTAAGCGTACTTCTAGGTGTAATACACAATATTCTCATGTTAGTTATCAATCTAATGCACACAGCTGTAAAAAATTTCTCAAAGACAAGCTTAACTTTTAGACAGCAGTGCGTCCAGGATTAGATATTTTAACCAAGATCTAGTGTTTGATTGCTTGTTTTTCACAGAAATTGTTAAATATGTCGGGTTTAGTCCCAGTCAAATATTTTCCCCCTTTTTTTTTCACCCACATCTATTCTTAGATCAAGTTGAAACTTTATACACTTATTTATTGTATGTACATAACAAGACATGAATCAGTTGTTTTTTTTTAATAACCAATAAGTCAAAGCGCTGCTTTCAAGCAATAATTTGTTTTGCTAACTTTGTTTCCAAATGTGAAGGCCGCTGTAAGATAATGTCTTAATTTCTTGCGGCCAAAAGTGAACTCTCACCAAAGAGATTTCCCCTGCTTATAAATCTCTATCCCCCACCAAGTGTAGAGTGTGAGAAAGGTGAGCAGAGCTGTTCAGGGTCACGCGCCCGTCTATTTCCTTTTGATGACGTCAACACGCCGGGCCAAACACTGGCGGTTATTTTCACAGTAAACTGACCCCTGCCACTGGGTGCCTGGAAGAAACAGTCAATGAAACCCAAGCTGCGGACACAGGAACATTGAGCAGAAAGAAAATATTTGATCCTTCTGCCAAGTGGCTAGTGCGAGAGAAGACTGCAATACATCCAACAGTACAAAGAATTTCTTTTTAGACAAATATAAACGAAAATATAGCTGACAGGTGAAAAACGTCCTAACGAGTCAACTGCTAACAATCAGGAAAGAGTAACAACACTCATCTATCTTCATCATTTAAACAAATCTGTCAATTATTCTATACTATATATAATTTCAAAAGCAAAAACTGTGGTGTAGACTAACACAAGCTTGCTGAGTTTCTGAGTTAAAGAAAACATCCAGCTTCCTCCAAAATGATTTTAGATGGTGATACATTTCCACCAAACATTTCTTTCCCAATTTGCATAAAAAAAAAATGGAAGAAAAAATGATGCTGGACGTGGAAGTAAGGAAATGAATCTAGAAGACAAATCAATTCTTCAATGGAAAACTAATCAAAGCAATAGTGTGTTTAGAGCATACGAGTCAATGATGAGGAGGTCTCAGAGCAAAGGAAAACTCAGCATGTGCTAACATAGTACGTCCATACGTTAAACAACGGTTCAATCAGCAGACATCTTTTCAAGCAGCCATATCAGACGCACTTTTATCATTCACCCATCTTACTAGCTCAGTACGCACATAATCTCGTAGCTCCTATTTTATTGAATGATCCATCCATCCCAGTGGCACTACAGCACACGGAGGGCCTGGCCTGACTCCACACATCTTTCCATTCAGGTCTTATCTTTTCGACTCCATGCCCTAATTCTTAGCTGTTGTAGATCTGCCTCTACATCATCAAGCCATAGTACTCGAGGTCTGCCCTTTGGGGCGTCTGCCTTTTAGTTTTCAATAGTTTTCTACCTTTGCTCCTCTATTCACTGACATTCTTTCGAGATGCCCTGCTCAGCTTAATCTGTTGTGTTCTTTTTATTTATTTCTGTCCCCATGGAGAGGTCTTTAGAAAACGGTTACCGGGTATATCTCTTGGTTAGTGCGCGTCCTCCATCCGGTTTTGATGGTCTACACACGAAGAGAAGGTTTTGAAGTGCTGGACTATTCAACGAAGTTAAAGGTGCTAGTTCAATCAAGGCAACTACAATAAGAATACAAGCAATATAAAAATTACATAGACACATACTACTTTCCATTTCTTTATTTTATTTGACGCGACACTAGAGGAAATTTTTTTTTTAAACTAGGAAAGAAAGTGAGTTGGCTGGTAGTATTACTTGTTACAAGTGTTAATCCAATCAGTGCAAGTCTCTAACAAGAAAAAGATAAAACATGTGCATCTAATTTTATACTCAATTTGTCCTTGTCAAAGATACAGTGACTCGGTGTGGCTTGAGAATTAGCCAATTAAACAGAGAGAAGGCTAGGATGCACCATGTTCCAATACACTGGTTCCCAAAGTGGGGGTACGCGTACACTCGGGGGTATGGTAAGACTTTTTGGAGACGGTACGCGTTGTACCTCATGAACTATGCTGATTTTATTATGTTCTGTTAATAAATTAAAGTGATGTGGTGGGGGGGGGGGAGAGGAGTACTCTACATTACAAAAATTCTAAAAGGGGTACACATAGGTCACAAGTTTGGGAAACACTGGTCTAATATATCATTTCGACTCATGTTAAAATATGTTCTGATTATTACAACGTTAGAAGAGGCTGGCACTTTGAATTGATACAAAATATTATTAAAGACTTAAAGATATATTCTTTAAAATCCAAAATACATTTCCCAAGCTAAATACCTCTGTAAGCCGAGCAACATTCAACCTAGTCCAGAACAGAACGTGATCACACAAAAAAGCCGAGAGGGAAGAACAAGGAGACACGTTATTTGTGACAGAATCCCGACTTCGTATCTGGGTAGCCAATGGCTTTTAGCATGTATGCTTTTATATACGTGTGTCTGGCAAATGCAAGTTTCCCCCCCCCCCCGAGAAAAACATAATCTAGAATCTAGGTGATGGTAGGGTCTTCATTGTAGACCAGTGATGCCCAAAATACGGCCTGCGGGCCAGATCCGATCCGCGACGTGCTTCCATCCGGCCCGCCGAAACGTCGGCACAAATATAGAAAATCACCCACCTTTTTAAAAAAAAATGTTCAAAATGTATCTTTACCTACGTTAGGGCCCTCCCTTTGTTCTCTCTTCTAATGGATTACTACCTAGGCATCATTTGTGCGTTCATGAAATAGGACTATAGAATTTATAGAATCTAAGTCAATACAATACTATGGGAAGAATACAATACAATAATATTGGCAACACGAACATATATCTTCTTTTTAGTATGGACGGAGATTTGGGTTGTGGTTGTTGATAGTTTGAGGCTCATTGCTTCTAATATTCCTTTTGAAAACATTGAAACCTGTCCTTTTACATGCCTGAGTAGACCACTTTGGGGGGGGGGGGGGATTCTGAGCATTCTATAAGCATGAAAGTTGC
Organism: Biomphalaria straminea; assembly: GCA_021533235.1. NCBI lineage: Eukaryota > Metazoa > Mollusca > Gastropoda > Planorbidae > Biomphalaria > Biomphalaria straminea. Next base: position 38,141,695 of record JADKLZ010003886.1, read on the forward strand.
GCTACCAACAAACAATTAATAGGAATTTTCCAATCGCACACATTATTGTAAATTTAGATCTATTTACAGTTAATGACATGATTAAAAAATAATTAATGCGATTTCACTCTGTGTGTTTGTGTCGAATCCATAACAACGTAACTTTTGGTCTTTTAAAACTTGACATAGAGATCGTCCCGAGCTTATAGAATGTAGGAGAAGAACACTAGATAAAGGTAACAATGAATACAACTATGTACAACCCTTAAAGGAGCCTCTTATAGGATGGTAGCAGTTGAAGTTCCTACAAAGTAACCGAGTCAACATCTTAGATGTTTATAACTGGATTAAGCTACAATGTAACAGCAAGGGGGAAAATACTTTTTTAAAAAAAGTTAGAAAGAAAAAAAAAAGAAATTTATTTTCATCCATTATCTCAAGACCACAAACTGTTAGGTGTTCATAAACAAGTTGGACAAAAAAAAAAAAAAGGTTTTTAGATCAAAACGTATTCTACTTGTAATTCTAACCTAACCCTCCCCCCTCTCAAAGACGAAAAAGAAGCCGTGTGAGAAAGAAGGACTGCAAAAAGCATTGATTTTTTTTTTTATACACAATCAAACTAGACAACCTTACTGTAAGTTCCAGCAGAGAGACTTGAAATATCATCGCTCTGTCTGTGTGTAAGCGCCAGTCTGCGTGTTTATTTTTCTTTTTTTTTATTATTATTATTGCTTTCTGTTCCCGATGATAAATATAGAATTAGCACCGGAAGCCTTGTTTACTCATTAAGCCATTAATAGCAGGACTAGGGGTGCTGCGCAGTTGCACGTAGGAGGTAGATGGTACAACTGACCAGGTAGACATAATGAATACTATGTGTTTACTTCAGACTAGAGCAAGGTGGGATGGTCGAGCCATGATCAGAGTAGGGGCGTGATCGAACTCTTAATGATTTTTTTTTATTTTGAACAAGATCTCTGCTCTGACAAGAGGAGGCTGGCATTCACTAATGAAGCTCGTGGGTCTAAGAAGAAATAGAAGTGAAACCATAACGTCAGACATCTTAAGATTGTGTTGAGTCAAAAAAAAATACAATGCCAGTCTTGTTTACCTTGAGTACCTGTAACAGGTATTTGATATATATATATATATATATATATATATATATATATATATATATATAATACAGATGTTACTTTAAAAAAGAAAATGATTACGTCCTACGCGTCATGTATTTAGTAATGCATGTTAGAATGACTTTAATTCTGCCAAGTCACTGATTTTCCAGTTTGGCTTAGGCAGCCCATTCCATGCTCAAATAGCACTAGGGTAGAAAGATCATTTGTACAAATTTGTCCTAGCATATGGAACGAGGAATGTGCCTTTAACCTTGCGTCTTTCTGATTATTAGATTTTTGTTTTTGTATTTGAAGATTATGGTTCAGTGTTTGATGTATAATTTCAACTTCACTTTTGATTCTTCTATCCTGAAGGTTTTCTAAATTTAGTGATTTACTAAAGGTGTTACTCTATTCAAATGTGAATATTCGTTAGTTATGAATCTCAATGCTCTATTTTGTAAATGTTCCAGTTTCTTAATATTTTCTTGCCTAACCAAGGTTAAATAAATAACATTTTAGTTTTATGTTCTTAAATACATAAATAAATATTTTATATATAATATTGTGTAAGATATTTGATATTTCGTAACAATGAAAAAAACGAAAGTTTGAAAGCAAACGTTTGTTTTCCAATAAGCAACATTTCCAACAATTCTATGAACCTACGCTTCTCTTTACTTATTGCTATAGTGCCGACATTTATGAATATGAATATTATTATTATTATTATCCTATTCTTTTTTGTAATTTTTTCATTACCGCAGAAGTTTTGGGGTAGTGATTTCTTTAAATTCGATTTGTAGAAATGATTTTTTAGATTGATGTGACGATAGATGGTAACGTTGTTTGAACCGAAACTTTGAGATATTTAGAGCGAGGCCCGAGTTTGAAGATATTCTTATACATGTACAAGGAATTCAAACGATACATAAGGATGACGTGCCATCACAGAGATGAACTAGCTCTTCCATGAACTCCCCCCCCCCCCCAAAAAAAAAAAAGAACGTCTGTCTTGCTGGGACTATTTAACGACAGGAAAGTTTTGCTAGATCTACATCTCATGGTCTTATAAAGTAAAGTCTAGAACGAGAGTTCTCTGTATTACACGGGTGTCATGTTCGATGATGGTGTCAACTAGTCGATGATTTCTTGAGAAGAAGTCTGTTGGAGAACGTGCGGTTCTCACGCTCCCTGAAAGCAGCCACTACAAATCACGTTTGGATCTAAGATTTCTCAAACAACTGTTTCCGTCACTGTTTAACAAGACAGAGTCTAGGCACAGTGGTAAACAACAAGTACAGTAGTAAATAAATACCACGTGACCAGGCGGGGGAAGGGAAGAGAAAAAAAACCACGAAATGAATGAGAAGCTCTACGTTTACTTCCCTTCCTCTTCTTTCTCCAAGCTCCAGACACGCCCCTGCACCACTCTTGTTTTCATTCACTAACCACCTTAATGAGAGATAAACGGGGGGAGAGGGGAGGGCGAGAATGAGATAAGCGCGTTTACATCAGAAGCATTCATCGTCTGATCTCCTATACCTGGGGCCAAACGTAGTCCTTTCTTTTAGCAAGGATTTTTGTAAAAAAAAAAAAATACCTCACTAAACAAAAACTTCATTGCATTAAGATAATGATGACGAGTCACATCTGAGTTGTTTCCCTTCATCACTCTCCAGGACATAGGACTGGCAGCTTAGATTTAATAATACTATTTTAATGTGTATCTCTTTAGTCTCTACCTTCAAAACTCGGCAATCAATAGTCGCTCTCAGTAAGTAAACCTGAAATCAGTCACATAGACACACATTAAGCACTGAAAACATAGAAGATTTGAAGTCTAGTGAACCAGGTGAATGGAACCACATTAAGCCAGACTTCCTGGATGTCAAGTGATGAATATAGAATAACTAGATCGACATGGACTAATCTAACCTTTTTTTGTATGGTGTAATACAAGTAGGAAGTGTTCCCCTATCTTTTATATTTAAATAGTAGCATAAAAGTATTCAGTAATGGTTTACTTAATTTACGAGTATCTTGGATCGATGCACCACGAGTGCTATTTGTGCACTTTTGCTGTTGTGATGGCTGTCTTTGCAGAAAAACATTTTGCTGCACTTTATAATCGTTGTGTGCACTTGACATAAAAATAATTTGATGGACTCTTCTACTGAAATAGTTTGGTGCAGTTGACACTATTGAAGTGTGCAGCACGGAAGACTTCTAAAACTGAGATTGCACAGATGTAAAAAGCTTGACTCCCTATTTTGAGTACAAAGGTAATATAGATTTAAGTTTTAATGTTAACATATTACCAAAGTACTCAAAAAGCAATAATTATGTATTTCTTACAAAGTTTATTTTACAAGTATAGAAACAGAAAATAAACCAATGTTTTCATTTCCAGAATTTATTTCTTCAAACTCAAAGACACGATTTAAAAAAAAAACAAAAAAAAAAACTAATCAGCCAAGCAATGTGAATAAGAGGATAATTTAAATAATAGGGATTCTTTTAACATACAGGTCAACATCTACAAATAGTCTGTGTTTATTATGATAACGTATGTTTAAAAACAAGCTTTAAAGTTCATTGTACAGAAAAAAAAGTATTTCTTATTATTTGTATTGAATGAGCCTGACCAACAAACGTAGAGGTATGTTTATTTCAAAAACTTCAATGTCAATGTAGTGGGAAGTAAGTCGCAAACAAGAAACAAAAAAGTTTATCTAAGGGGAAGAACTTCGCACTTACAACTACATCTCTCCATCTTGTAGAAGTTATTTCCTTTATTCAATCTCAATCGAAAATTAATTGACTGGTTGGTTAAATTTTAATATATTCATGTTTTGTTAGGTATAATCTTAACTATTGTAAGTTTCCACTTCATCCGAGAATGGGTGTGGGAGAAAGAAATTAATTGACAAATTGGTTAATTCGTTTTATTGGTTCATATCTTTTCTATGCCAATGAATAATTCGTACAAGGTTTTTACTTGATCCTAGAATGGATGTGGGAGAAATGAAGTGTACAAACCTTTTACCAGACAGAGTGATTAGATACCTGCTTTCTAATTTTAAAAAAAAGTGCGCTAGTGAAAGTGTGAAATAGTCAAATGAATCCAAGAGCGATACGACACGACGTCACATCATCACAAGTTGAATTGTTATATCACTTTCACTTCTATCAACCATGCATTCAAAGAGGTCAGGCTAAGGATATTTAGATACTAGCCCAAATTGAAACGAGAAAGTTACTGGACAAAAGTCTTTTTACTTGCCAGAAAGTCTTTTTATTCGCCCGAGAGTCCCTTTTTTTTAACTAATTTAAAAATAAAATTAACTCCTCATTCACACAAATGTTCAATGCATGTACTCTATTTTAATGCACTCAACCGAGGAAGGAAAAATGAATCTCCCGAGGAGTATCAATCTATACATGTGCCCCTCATTCGATGTCGGTAAGATAAGTGGGTGACAAAAGTTCAAAAGGTAAATAGGTTCCAAGCTCGATGGAAACGGTGTAAATTGTTGAACATCAGGATACACTTGGAACTACTCAAATATCTAAGTGACAAAGTGAGGGGGAGGTGAATGGTTCAAAGATAAGACTTGGACTGGGGAATCTGCTGTCTTCTACAATTATTTTCCTATTAAAACAAAACATGTGTGTAGTGTGTTACAACGTCTATTAAAATAGAGTGGCTTTCTTCGGGAATGTGAAAGAAACAACAAATGTGTTTTATATATGCTATATAAATTCTGGAGGCGCCCGGTCTGAGCGGTAAAGCGTTCGGCTTCCGAACCGGGGGTCCGGGGTTCGAATCCTGGTGAAGACTGGGATTTTTAATTTCGGGATCTTCGGGCGCCTCTCAGTCCACCCAGCTCTATTGGGTACCTGACATTAGTTGGGAAAAAAATAAAGGCGGTTGGTCGTTGTGCTGGCCACATGACACCCTCGTTAACCATAGTCCAGGTGACCTTTATATCATCTGCCCTGTAGACCACAAGGTCTTTTACTTAACTTACAAATTCTACAAACAAAGTATTAGATCCGATCATTTTAGTTGATTTTCAATATTTTACGACACAGCAATGGTATGGTCAAACTCACACATAGTGAAAACAATGTATTGACGGCATTTCAGTTGTAGCGCCAGGCCACTAGAATTACCAACCTTATTTCACGCGGCCAAATGTAAAGTTCATGTAAAGTTCTCGTAATTAGTCTACTAGAGTAGTGTGAGGTCAACACAACATTAGACGTTACATTCTATAGAGGGAGTAAACCTGCGCGGAGATTGAGCACGGGGATTCCATTCCTCAGTCTGAGTCTCAAATGATCGCCAAGTCTCCACACTAAAGCTTGATCCCCAGACTTAGAGAATAGTTTGAGAGATTATCCATTCGTCCCCCTCGTCGTTTTAGGTTCATGGATCCGTATTAACTCTTTGACCTCGCAACGACGCTCCCATCGTTGATTCTATCCAGATATAAAGCTAAAAATTCCGTCCAAACGTTGAAAATAATTACGGTGTCAAAGAGTTAAAATCTGAATGGCAATATGATTTCACAAAGTAAGATTGAAGGGCGGCTGAGTGGTTAGGCACTTGGCTTACGAACCTGTGTCCTGGGTTCGAATCTCGGTAATGACTGAGATTTTGAAAATGTGGATGTGCTGGCCACATGACACAAAAAAACTGATGACTTTAACATCATCTGCCCTATAAACCGTTTGGAAAGGGGAACTTTACTAAGTAAGAGTGTGTGCTTCCTATGAAAACATAAGCATAGCTCTGAAAGGCAAGGGTTCGATGCTTAAATGTTTAGGCACTATAAGGCCTACTGATGTGTTGGTTCTTACATCACGTTGCGTGAAACAGAGAAGTAACTAGCATCAACAAATACATTAACACACGTGGATATGAGTTACACCCAAGGAACGCTGTAAACTATAGTATAAGATTGGATAAGCCAATTACTCCTATACAGTCAAATAAACATGAATGGTACAAACACAACGCAGAAACTATTGAGTCCAGTTCATTGCCTGTAAAATAATTAAACGTTTGACAATTGGAGATATTGTTTTGTTTATTTTTTCGACGTATCCGCGTAAATATAAGAGTGTCTTGATAACCGAACATAAGCTACCGTATTAATAAATTGTTGTGCACTTTTCAGGCAGGTGGGATCCTATTTCTAACCTCTTTACCTTCTAGCATCTAGATCTAGTAGTTTGTAAAAAAAAAAAAAAAGTTCCCCTTTCAGACCTTGTGGTCTATAGGGCAGATGATGTAAAGGGCATCTGTTTCTGTGGCCTTCGAGGATGTCATGTGGCAAGCACAACGAACAATCGCCTTAGCTTTTACCCAAACGTCAGAGGGGCCCAAAGATTCCGAAATTGAAAATCCCAGTCTTCTCCTGGATTCGAACCCGGTAACCCTTGGTTCGGAAGCCACGCGCTTTACCGCTCAGCCAGCGCGACGTAGTAGTTTGTACTAGTTGGCAAAAGTGATATTGAAATATCGCGTCGCTGACATCGTTTATTATTTTGGATTTTCAAAATTCTCTCTACCAATCTTCCTCTTTTCTCAAGTTAATTAGTAGATTCCATCATTATACCATCACATTTAATCATACCACTTTCTCTTTTTTTTTTTCCCCAGAGTTTTATTGCTAATAAATAATAATAAATATTGGGAAGCATGGTTGAGAGGCTAAGTGTGCTTGAACTTGGATTGGCCCCCTAGAAGGGGGCTCGAGGTTCGCCACCCGACTCGGACAGAGTTGTGTTTACTGAGCGCCTAAAGGCAGCACGGAAAACCAACCTCCCCCCTACTGGTCCACAAATGAGATTAGACCAAAGCGCTCTGAGCATGCTATAAGAATGAAAGTAGGGCTATATAAAAGCTATAATAATAATAGTACGGGGGCCTTGGAAAATGTAAGCAAAGAAAATAAACTTTTGTGTGTGTGAAAATCCAGAATAAGCGTTCATCTTACATTTCCCAGAGACACCAATGGTGAAGAAATAAAGGAAACAAAAAACAAAAAAAAAAAAAATCTTCATACATTAATGTCAAAATAAATCATTAGCCTACAAGCAATTAGGCCAATCAAACTTTAATGAAAACACATTATTTTTTCCCGCGTTCAAAATTAGAAAAAAAAAAACAACAACTTGGAAACCAATTGTTTTGTTTGTCTGTTATTATTTATGTCGTGAAAAATTAGTTACGAATCTTTCTTTCGAGATTTAACACGATAAACTGGACAATGTCAAGGACACCAAACAAAGCTTGCCTGAAGGGGAAGAACTCCGTCATTAAAACTATATCTGCCAATAATGTACACGTTATTTCCCTTATTCTATATCAAAAAAATTAATTACCAATAATTAATTGAGTATTTTTGTTATTGATTCATGTTTTATTAGTTACAATAAATAATAGTTTAAAGTATCAACTTCATCTGAAAATGCACAAGGGAGAAATAGTGTTAACAATTATTTAAGGGGATTAAACCCAACAAATTTAGCTATATATGTCAATACTGGAGTATTAGTTTCCCTTGTAGCTATTAAACAAAAAAATGAATTATCAGGTATCAACTGTCTGATTGTTTTTTGTTTTTTTTTATAGATTCATGTCTTGTCTATGTCGATGAATAATTGTGCGAAGTTTTCAACCTGATCCGAGAATGGGTGTGAGAGAATTAACGTGTAAAATAAATTTAAAAAAAAACAAACAGACAGACAGTGTAAGTTGATATAAGTTTTGTAATAAGCTAATAGTAGGATTTTAAAAAAAAAAAGTAACTTAGCCCTTTGACCATTTATCACTTAAGATAAACAATTCACAGTGCGTCTTGAAAAGCTGGGAGTGTTGAAAATGTAGCTTTCTAAAAGATCTGTACACTGTCCAGCCAAAGAATATGTTGGCAAAGTTTTAATTTTCAGCTCTCTTGAACACAAAAAAATGAGGCTCTCAAGTTAGTTTCTGGTGGGATTGCAATTCAGTTAAGTAGGTCGTTGCTGAATTCTGGGTACCTGACATTATCCGAACCGGAGTTAAGAAATGTAACGATTTTATTGGCCACACGACTCCCTCGTTGTGGAGTGCATGTGAAATCTCTTGTCTTATAGATCACTAGGGTTTTAAGCACAACTTTTACTTAGCAAACATTTCACGGGCATTTCTCAATCAATTCATTTCTAGGACCAATCGATAACAAAATCAATGCCAATCGTTTGATTATACAGAAACTGTAACGCCCTGGTTATTTTCTAAGAAATATTTTAAATATTTTTATTCTTGTACACATAAACAGACATAAAATGTTACTAATGTAAAATTATGTTAACTAATTTTGAACATTTAATGCTTCATAAGAACTTTAAGGTTACACCTTTTTTTTCCAAGGTTGTAAGTGTTCTTTTCTTATGTCAGAGTCATGCGAAGAATCCAAAACGGAATGCACACTGCGTGATTTATTCATGTTCAAATAGACGCCGGAATAATGACTTCCTCAACTACCGTCAAAATACCAGCTCGATTGTACCCCACAACTTGAATAGACCTTAAAGCCGTTCATTAGAAAGACGATTCCAGGAAACAAAAGTAACATGATAATGGACAATGAGGTAAGGATTTCAGATCATCAAATGTCTCAATCAAAACACGACAAAGGGTTTTTGCTGTTTTTGCTTTTCTTTTGCATGTATTTTAATGGTGCCTTTATTTTACTTCCAAACTATCAGTCTGCATAACATGTCTTGAACAAAACTGGCAAATAACCGTTAGCTCTGATGAAGTCAAAAATGAGATTTTTGTTGTTTTGGATTTTATTTTCAAGAACTCATATTTCCACAGTGGTGATGACGAGGCTATTTGCTTCTTTACGTATATCCCACACACGCCAATGAGTTTCAGATCGACTCAGGAATCATGTTTAGCGACCTAGACTCTTCTAGTGGATTGTCTGAACAAAGAGTATAATCTGAGACAAAGCGGTGCGAGATGAACCCTTCAACCTAACAGTATTGATAGATTAGTTTCTTCTGCACCTTTGAAACCACTTCACCTGGTAGTGATGAAAGATGTTTAAAAACAAGACACCTATTTTGTTACTTTATTTTTTTTTTTAACTTTACCAAAAAAACGTATGAGAAACAATTCCCCAGTCCAATGCCTGCTTGATTTTATCATAAATTGGCTGGACTCCTTCAATAAAACACATTTCCTGGGGAGTCCTTGTTGGAGATGGGTGATTTCATTAAGATCTGTTCAACTCTTATTTAGAAAATGAACTGATTCAAATCAAACATGGAGCTGATTTGAGAATGCATGTTGATTAAAATCTGGGTCAATGTGGACGAACATTTCTGATGATTGTTGTTGTTGTATCTAAATTAAATATCGATGCGATTTTTAATGTTAACAGAAAGAAATTCTCAGATTTTAATATTATATATTTCATATGTGCGCTATTGTAACCATAAAATTACATCTAAATCTATACATTTGGCGTTTCTTAGTATCATCTTACTGTCAGGTTATTTGATGAGACTAAAACAGATTTTCAACAGCTGAATGAATGACTAAGATTTAAAACGCAAGACTGATGTTATTACCTAAAAATGAAACTAAGAATCACGACACACACGAAATAATCATTGATACCAGTACTGGTATATTATTTCATTGCCAACTTATGTTTCAAGACGTAATTCGTAAAGTTTCTGAAACTTTGAACTTTATTTACGACAAGTGGAAGAAAGTGAGCGAGATTAAAATGAAATATGAAAGATATAAAAAAGAATAAAGAGTAACAGAAAGTAATCAAGAGGAGAGAGAGATTGTATAAATAGAAAAGTGTACAGAGAACGATGTCAAGACTACAAAGAGAGCCTACGTGAGAGAGGAGAGAGAGAGAGAGACGTACACAAGAGAAAGGGTATACAGAGAAACATGTCAAGAGAGTACAGAGAGAACGTGTCAGAGAGAAAGTGAGAGACGTACACAAGAGAAAGTGAATATAGAAAAAAACAAGTCAAGAGAGTACAGGTTGTGTGTGAGAGAGAAAGTGAGAGAAGAGAGAAAGGTGTACAGAGAAAGATGTCCAGTAAGTACAGAGCAAGTCATAACAATGTTACAATCAGCAAGCTCAATCAAAGAAAACCACATTGAAAGACTTTGTTTATTGAACTCGGGAACTCTATCGTACTCTGGTGAATAACAACCTCTCTCTCTCTTACTCAACACACATAAACAAAAAGAAGCTCTTCAATAACAAACAAAACACGAGAGTTCCCTAACTTATATTTCTACTTTATCAACCTGCAAGTTCAGAACGAGGTAGAATTGATCACGTTCAAAGTTTCCTTAGTGTTGTTCAAGGTAACCCTTTTTCATTTGAATGTTAATAACGTCTACAGACTTAACCCTATCATTTCCCATTGGCATCTTCAGTGTTTCCAAACGCTAAATCTCGTGTGTGTGTTTGCAGCTTTTTTCTTATCAGAACCTGGTGATTAACAAATATATATCAAGTCAACACAAACGGATCATTTCAAGGTAGCACTCTGCTCTCAGCAGGATGAAAGTAGTCAGATCTAAACGATGCGGTTCAACACCTGCTGCTGAGAGATGGCCTTGCTGGGGCCATGTTTGCATGCAGATGAAGCAAATTTGTCCTCACAGTTTTCTGAAGTCCTTCTCAGAACTTCAGAGTGCATTCATCTCATCGCTAACACATTCAACGAAGGCGCACATCAATAAGTGGTGGGAAGTTTAAAACAAAATGCGCAGTGGATGTCTGAGTTCAAAAGTCGATATTAAAGTTCATATCATTAAAACTGACATCATTTATTCTATGGAACTGTTGTCCTTACTAAATGTAGATCAAGAATGAAATGTTCTTAAAATGTTACAATTTGTGAAAAGTACTGGTTCCTCGTGGCCGTTGTATAGACCCTATTCTATAAAGGTTAGAAAACTGGTCGCCATGTGAATGAGCACCTATATTCGAGAAAGTGGTCATCACGATGCTGTGATGGCATTGCTGATCCGTTCTCTTCTGAAATTACTGGTTAATGACTAAAGAGATGTACTAAGTGTTGAAAACATTTCTTCTTTTGATGACAGATAAATAAATGTGGAGACGTTACATCATACTCAATCTAAACTTTGTCTTCAAATTAGGTGGGATTTTTTGTTGTTGTTGTGTTTATTGCTGTTTGGGCCTCTTGCTGTCCTTGATCTCTCCTATTTATATCGATCTTGTCGAATATTAAAATGAGTTTAGATCTTGTCATAAGAGTACTTTCTAACAGGAGTAGCTTAGAAACAATAAAGAGTTTATACAGCAGATCAAATTTAAATTCTCTCAGAGGAATGCACTATATATAAATTCAGATTCACACATCATTTTGTAATACTGGAACCTTAGTAGCATACCC
>JADKLZ010003886.1:38181126-38221965 GCA_021533235.1 Biomphalaria straminea
ATATATATATATATATATAATAATAGGCTTGTCTTCGAATCCGAAGATTAGTGAGGAATACAGTGTTTCTCGTGGCTGTGCAGTCCCAGCTGTGACCTACATATTTTGCCACATCCAGGGCAAGCAAAACCATTGTCCGCAGGTGGTCGGTTTAGATTTTCTTTTCGTCGTCTGCGTTTCTAATATATATATTAGAGAGAGAGAGAAAGAGAGGCAATGAGATAAAGTGCAAGTAGGGGCCTACATGTAGTCTGGCGAAGTCAAATAGTCATTCCGTTCACCGCCACCAACAGTTCACGTGATACAAGATAAAACTCTCAATCTGAAGAGGGTCACACCAGAACTGTCTTCAGTTTTCCTATCGCCTGGGCCCATCGTCTGACTGCTGGCCTTGTAAGTGTTGAGTGATAGGTCCCTGGCCCGATACCATCACACTCAGCGTGGCACGTGCAATAAAAGAGCCTCAATAATTTCATGCAAAGCTAAAAATTGTAATGGGTCCCCCAAAATCACAACCAGGCCTCAAAGTCTGCTGGTAAAGGACGATCACTCTTAAGCTACACAGACGTTTACATGTTGCTGTGTTGCTTTGGCCCCAGTGGCGTAGCTAGGGTGTTGGGAGGAGGGGGAAGAATTGGAAAATCCCCCCGGGCCCCCACTCGAAGGGGGCCCCCAATGAGTTTTTTTTTACATTAAAAATAAAATATTACGCAAAATGCAGGGCCCCCAAAGAGGTCAAGCCCCCCCGGGCCCCACAAACGATGGGAAATTCCTAGCTACGCCCCTGTTTGGCCCATGACTAATGACCCATTGGGGTCGTCATGAGTACTAGGAGATGACACCAAAGAAGGAAAAAATAAACTTTTGTAAAAGCTGACTTTAAACAACAACTCATTGAGAATGATCCTAATTGTTATGCCAGACTTTATAGCCTATTAACTTTGAAACGTCAACCTATGTTTTCAGCTCGCGCTTGTGTACCAGCGACATTGTTTCCTCTGGTGTAAGGAACTACTTTCATTGCTCTGGTGTAAGGAACTACTTTCATTGCTCTGGTGTAAGGAACTACTTTCATTGCTTTAATTGTAATGGTGGCTAGTTCAAATCACACTGTGCAAACAGTGCAATCATTAGTGGAAACGTTTTTTTCTTCATCAGTACGTTATAAAACCCATAGATAGGTTTTCATATTTGTGAGAACTAGATGTAAACAGACGTGGCAGAACAAATACCCCAACTTATTTTAAAACAAGATTACAAAGAGAGTTTGTGTGATACACAAACTCAGAGGCGGCCCTCGTCGGAGTCGGATCCCTGTCAGATCCGCCTATTCGCAAGATGTTTCGGATGTTCCTTCTGAGTTGAAAATAATTAACTTCTCGCTGGACGACGGATGATGGCGAGCAGGGTATAAACCTGCCTTATCTTGATGTTTGCGCACTAGACTTTAGTTCGGATTTATCGTTGGTCCCTGGCTCAATTCCTGCATGCTCCCATCCTTAAACTATCGCAATATTTCTGAAAGAACAGTAAAGGTTAAATCATATTTTCAAAAGCCTTTAGTGTTTTTTTTATCTAACCGTGACGGACAGACCAACCAACAGATAAACGCACAAAAATATGCTTCTTTCATTCTAAACAAATTTTTTTTTTATAAAATCTGATTTTTTAAAAAGTGTAAGAAATTAGTTTAGAATCATGTCATTGCCGGGCTTTACGCTAGTACGCGAAAGTCGCTGCTAAAAGTTCATTTTAAAAAATGTGCGTGATAACCATGTGTCAGGAGCATGACTTATAGTAACATTTCCTCCCTTACATTTACGTAATTGTTTTAGAATTGGTGTTTTGTTATTAAAAAATCGCTTGCATAATTAATTTTATAAATTAAACGGTTTGCTTTTAGAAAACTAAAAGTAGCCGTTGCACCTAAACTTTTCAAGCCGCATTTAATGGTGAAATAATATTTTTCGTATCTCTTCTAGTTTTGGCGCTTTTTTTTTAGTTTTTTTTTACAATACCTCTCTCTATTCAGCTCAGGAGGCACGGTGGCTAATCAGTAAAGCGCTTGGCTTCTGATTCAGGGGTCCCGGGTTCGAATCCTTTTGAAGGCTGGGATTTTTATTTCGGGATCCTTGGGCGTCTCTGAGTCTACCCAGCTCTAATGGGTACCTGACATTAGTTGGGGAAAAGTAAAGGCGGTTGGTCGTTGTGCTGGCAACGTGACACCCTCGTTAACCGTAAGCCACAGAATCAGATGACCTTTACATCATCTGCCCTATAGACCATAAGGTCTGAAAGGGAAACTTGACTTTACTTTTTACTATTCAGCGCGTAACTTCCGTGAAAGCTTCCTGGAACCTGAAATCTTTTGGGTGGCCATACCTGGACACGGATCTCGAAAACGGCTTTTTTTAAAATTGATTCATCTGTCGCCATCGACAAAAAATAATTGTGCAAACTTTCAACATGATCCGAGAAAATATGTAAAAGAATCCACCCAGACAGACAGACCGACAGAATGAGTTGATATAATGTGATAATAAGCTTTGTAACAATACCGTTTTTTTAAAGCCTTCTGCACATTTTTCAAGCCAGGCAGGATGATGCAATATAACCTCATGAAGCATTGATTTTTTTATTCTTCTCTCCAGGATATGGAGAAAGGCAAGTTGATTGCTCTGCCTTTGTATTTGATAGCATATAGATAATATGCTTAGGCCTGTACAAGCTATAAATAACTTTGTTATCACACCTTATACCTTGGTATCTGTAGACATTGGCCTACTTAAAATTCTCAACTGTTAAGTTATTGAAGATCCTGTGTAGTAAACACAATGGAAATGCGCGAAAGAATTAAGTCTAGGAATAAAAAAAAAACAGCCGAAATAAAATGAAGATTATTACCTACGTCCGAGAGTCTAGTCCAAACCTCCTGGAGGAAGGCAAGAGATGACAGTGGCCGGCAAGGGAGGACTGTGTGTCAAAACCGGCAATCGCATTACCACACAATCTTAGCCATGTATGACATGTTTTCTGCGTGATGGGCATCGATTCGTAAGAATTCAATTGGCGGTGGCCCCATTGATGCCATTTTAACATTTTGATTCGCCAGATTGGGTTGACGATGAACCACATTCAACTTTAATTACTAGCTGCATGTAATATGAGCAAGGATGTAGCAGAGCAGCAATACCCAAATGCTTAGAACACCCATAATCTCTCCTCCCTATTATGCCTAATGTAAGTCACAAAAATATAAAAAAAAGAGACTTTAATTCATTAAGTTTTGAAAGAGTTTCAGAAATTAAAATGGGGGTCGAAAACGTCATATAAAATTTAAAAAAATATATATATTAAAACATCCCTATTTTAAATCTATTTCAAAGATTATCAGTATAATTCTTGAGAAGAAAAAAAAAGTCTGGTTTATAGTGTCGCAATATCGTTTTAGCTAGATCTAAATGTTTCTCAACTCGAATACGCATATCTCAGAGGTTACTCGCAGCTTACCGGTAATGTTAGTGGATACCGGTAGGCCTACTGCAAGCCAAGAGTAGGAAAAGGAGAAGTAGATTTAGTGTGAGAGTGTTGATGGACCGGTATCTATAAGCACACTATATTTAAAAAGAAAGAAATAGAGTTCTTGTAAATTGAATCTCACTTTCCTTTTGACAAAAAAAAAATTAATATGTATATTTTAGTTTACAAATTGTATATCTTTGAGTTTCTGGAGGGTAAGGTCCTTAGAGTTTATGTCGTAAATTCGAAGCTGTGTTTACTTATTCAGAGCATGCTACAAACGTGCACTCATAGACATCAATAAATATAGACTGGCCAATAAGAGAGTTTTCTGAAAAAAAAATTTGTGAATTGCAATTGTGTGTACTTTATTTTATGTCTATAAATTTTGTTTAATCTCTAAGACTGAAGATCATGCAATTTTTTAATTTTTCATAATGCGGAAATCCGAATTCAATATGTACATGTATTCAAGTTACATGAAGTTACTTAAATTCCTTTTTCCAGTCTATATTTATTTATGTCTATGCGTGCACTTCTTAATCACATTTTTGACAGCCGTAAAGTAAAAATGCGAAAAAAAAAATGTTATAGAATAAAATACAAATGATTAAAAGTTTCTGACCCTTCAAAATCCAGATATTTTTTTTAATCTCTTGTGGAGGCCCCTTTGTTTGTGGATTTCCCAAGGCTGTATATATAGTGTATAGCTGTAGCCCCGCCTGGTCTCCCTGAAATCGGGCCCTCGTACTAAGGTCTATGTTGGGTTCTTAGGTTAAAAATTGAATCTAAATCCACATTGTCTTCCTACACAATTGGCTTACAAAGTGTTGATGATTTGCATAAATACTAAAAAGATCTACATTTTAGCCATTTTGACATCTAGGTCTATAAAATATATGAATAAACTTCAAGTAGGAAAAAAAAAGTAATACCTGTATCTTTAGCCTACATGGGTAGCGGGTAAAATTAAATTGATGAAATTAAGTGTATTTATTAACGAATAAATTTAAGTAAGTAGAGAGCCATTACACGGTCGGACAAGTCTAGAACTAGATATATAAATATTTAATTTGAGAGTCGGTACAATTAGAAGAGTGTGGTCATTATTGTTTTTTTTCAATTTGGTTATGAATAAGACAAAACAACTTAAAATATAAAAAAGCTCCTGTAAACTATAGAAAAAGAGACCACCAGCCTTATATTTTAAAAGCCGATGGCGATGCGTCCTGATTCTCGGCACAAGAGTCTCTAGCGAATCATCAAAACATTTCTAGAACTGGTAATAATATTGAAGATAACGGTCATTTTCTTCAGCACTTTAGGTCTCAGGCTCTGGTGAGTATTCGATGGAATATTAATATATTCGATTACTGGTAAAGCACGCCATGTCCCTGTGACGTATGAACAAAGCATTTTCATTGGTTATCTGCTATGAGCCCACATCTGACGATCTTTTTTATACAGCGAAAAGGACTGTCATTAATTTATAAACATTCGAACAAAGCGGACGTTCCTTATTAGTGTAAGAGTTTTTGTGTATCAAACCACGTTGATTATTTTATTAAAACTAAGTTCGTTTCGCTCGTGTGTTATGTTAATGCAACATCAAAGTGATTTACGTATTAGATCTACATGCTAGTACATTACTTATCGGAGTTATCCTAAGCGCCTAAGGCTAAGGCCCGACTAAGTCGTTTACTAGACTACACTAGTCTGTAGTAGTCTCACGACTCGTGCTGTGTGGCGTATCGCCGTATGCCTATACAATACAGTATAGTCTACTTACTACTTAGTATACTACAGCACTATTACTTTTATTACTTACTCCTATTTGGAATTGACATGCTTTACTAGGCTTTCCTTTAATGACACTTTGTCTTTAGACTAATTGAGATCTAATCTAGATGTAGATAGAGTTCTGATAGAGTATGATAGAGATACCTAGTCTAGATTCTAGTCTAGATTAGTACTTCTAACTTCTAGTTCTAGTAAGTTAGTAACTTCTACTATGACTATACAAGTCCATACTATCTAGATCTAGTGAAATCTAGTCTAGAACTAGAATATATCGTATATCAAGTAGATATCTTTTAACTTTAAGTAGTTTAAGAGAATCTATAAAATCTATTATAAATTCTATAGATCTAGACTATAGTCAGTATTATACTATGCCTGCCTTATGGCTAGATTGTTAGTAATGTTAGATCTCTTGACTGAGATTAGTCAGACATTTATAGATCTATATTGTATAACATAAAAGTATAAGTATAAGATATAGATCTACTAGATAGATCATTAGATCTAGATTTCTAGATCTGTAGAATCGACCTGGACCAGATTCTAGATTAGAATTAGATCTAGATTCTACTTATTACAAGTTATTACACTAGAATCTAATCTAGTTACTACATCTAGACTGTCTAGAGTCAGTATAGACTAGTATAGACTATAGAGTCACACTCACACTATAGACTATAGACAATCTAGCCGCTAGTCAATCACAGGCTTAATTTGTGATTCAACCTACTAGAAATAATTCTCTAAGATTTAGATTAAAATTAATCCTACTTTACTATTCTAGATCCTGTGTCCAAATCAGGCAAATGTTTAATTCAATAGTTACACTTCATACACATCTGTGTGAGAACAAGTAACAAGTCTGTAACTAGATCTATTCTATAGGCCTATTTAATGTAAAGGTAGATTTACATGCTGATCCTTGACTTACCATTCAGTGTATTTTCTCCCACTCAAATTAAAGCACATTAGGAAAAGATGTCTGGTGATGTGTTTTTTTTAGGACTAAGTCTAAAGTAGTCATATATTACAGATTCTATGTTACTTCCAAAAAGAAGATAATTACATCCTAGATTCTAGATGTATTTCATGTGCAGTGATGGGAATTTTCCGAAAATTTTCGGAATTCCGAAAATTTCTTCTGATCCGATTTTCAAGCTAAAAATCCGAAATTTTCCTGACATTTTTTTTTTTCGGAAAAAAAAATCCGAATTTTTTTTTTTCATTTTTTTTTAATAAAAAAAAAATCCGATTTTATTATTTTTCCATTTTCGGAAAAATGCGACCGGTCTTTTGACACAGTTATAAATTCCATTTTTAAAAGAAAACTCGCGTGATCGTATTATCTTGTTCATCTCAGTGTAGACTAGAGTGACTTAAGTGGTTAGAATCAGTCTAGATAGATATATTCTAATTCTACATAAGATATCTAGTTTCTTTAATTTCAATACTTTTCATGGTTTGTAGCCACCTTGAAAACTTAGAAAACACCTTGAATTTTATTATAAAATTCAAAGCCTAGTGTATAGTAAAAAAAAAAAAACGGGGTAAAAATCTTGAACTTAACTCTAGTTTTACGAGATTTACTACTGTAGAGTCAGTGAGGATAAAATCGTACACAGCCGCAAAATGACCGCGAATTTAGTGACTTAGATCTAGACTCTAGATTTACGGTAGAGTCAATAAAGATAAATTCGCACACAGCCGTGAAAAGTCCGCGAATCTAGTGACTTAGATCTAGTTTCTAGATTTACGGTAGAGTCAGTGAAGAATAAATCGCACACAGCCGTGAAATGTTCGCGAATTTAGTGACTTAGATTTAGACTCTAGATTTCCGTTCGTTAGAGTCAGTAAAGATAAATTCGCACACAGACGTGAAAAGTCCGCGAATTTAGTGATTTAGATCTAGTTTCTAGATTTACGGTAGAGTCAGTGAAGATAAATCGCACACGGTTGTGAAAAGTCCGGGAATTAAATGACTTGGATCTAGAATTTAGATTTACGGTAGAGTTAGTGAAGATAATTCGCAGAGAGCCGCGAAAAGTCAGCGAATTTAGTGACTTAGATATAGACTTTAGATTTACGTTAAATCACTAGAATCTAGTAAACATAATTACTAACCTGTAGAGCCGTGAAAAGTCCGCGAATTTTAGTGATTTATTGTTAAAATCTATAGAGTCTAATATAGATTCTAGATCTACGATAGATTCAGTGAAGATAATTCGCACACAGCCGTGAAAAGTCCGCAAATTTTAGTGACCTGGATCTAGAGTCTAGATCTACTGTAGATTTAATAAAAATATTACCCACACAGTTGTGAAAAGTCCGTCAAAGTTTTTTTTGGTTGTGAAAGCCATGGAAACTACATAACCTATAGATCTAGTTGAAAATGAAATTCTGCTTGAAAAAAAAATGCAAATAGGTCTAATACCCAAATGTCATTTTTTAGTAATCAAATGTCAATTAAATATACAAATAGTTGAAATAGGTTTATATGTACTACAGGTTCTGTTGATTAGGAGGTTTTAAGTTCTAGTATCTATCTAGTATCTATACCTAACCTAAGGAGGTTTCTTATTTTAAAACAATGGAATAATAACCATTCCTAGTGTTCTTTAATAAATCTTTGAACAAAAATGGTTGTTTGAGGTTTTTGGGATGACAGTCAAGTTTTTACCTGATTAAAATATAACTGTCATTGCAATTTCTGTGGACATACCACTCAGCTTAAAACATTATTCTATTCTGAGTGAGATGCTGTCAATAATTGATTTGATCAATGCATGATTTTGTGTATGTTGTGTCTGTTGTATTTATGTGTATGTTTCTGTTGTGTTGTCTTTATATAAGAAAAGAGTCCTTGTAATCACAACAGATTTCCGTAAGGATCAATAAAGCAGTCTTAGTCCTAGTCTTTACAAGCTATCACACCAACGAACAAAAACGGGGGGAGGGGGTGTTAACACAATTTCAAAAATTTCCTAAAATTTTTGTAGAGTCTGTTCCCATCACTGCATGTGTCAATCTAGTCATGCATGTTAATCAATGACAGACATGCTACACTACTTTCAAGAAGAACTTTAAGACCTAGCTGTTTAAAACCTTTTTAGATTCTAGTCATTTTAGCTGTTTGTAATGTCATTACAGCACCTTGAACCTACATTTTGTTTGTGATTTATAAATAAAATTATTTATAACTCTGATTTGTTGTTTGTTTTCCTGGCTGATTCGGGCAACCCATTCCATTCTCTAATGGCACTAGGGAAGAAGGAGCACTTGTACAAATTTGTTCTAGCGTATGGAATTAGAAATGTGACTTAAAAAAAAAAAAAACTGACCAGTTTGTTAGAAAATGTTTACTTTTTTTCTTTTTTGGTCAGGGAGGGGTGTGGATGAAAATGTGGGTTTTTCTTTGAGTTGGTTTTTCCTACTGTTTTGAGATTCTTGTAATCCTTTTTTAAATGTATATTTTGATGATTAGATTTAGATCTAATCTTATTGTCTTAAAAGTCTTAAATTATATTCAATGCTACTAGACTAACTTGAGCACACATATCAAATTTATTTGGTAATATAGCATTTAGTCTTATTGACTAGGGAATTTGAAAAAGATCAAGATGTCTTTGTGTAGTCACCTAATGAATTTCACTGTGTGTTGTCTGTTCTCATTTGTGAAATGCTGTTTTTAGTAGAAAGAGTTCATGTAATCATAAGTCTAACCAGGAATCAATAAAGCAGATCTAGATTATTGTATAGTATATAGATAATAATCTATATTAATGACCAATCAAGTAAATATGGACAAGTAGACTAGATAACAAGTAGAAACCATATTTAAAAAATGGTAAGTTTAAAGATGTAATAGTCCCTATAGTGCCCAGATGATTCTAGAGTCTTAGTTTTATTTCTGATTTAGAAATCAAATTCCAATAGTTTGGCGGATGTTATCTGCAGCCAGCGCCGACTGCTAACAGCACTTTATAAATACAATTATTATTATTATTTATTTGTATTAATATGTGTTCTTCCGCATTAGAGTTTTAATAACTTAAAAAATCTTTTATTGTCATGCAAGTTCTAAGGTAGTCTAGTAATAATATCAATAGGCTAGATTTTAAATTAGTGATGGATAATCTTGTCCTTTGTTTTAAATTTATAATTATCATGCTTAAGTGTGGTAAGTTTTTTACAGAGACTTGTAGTTTCCTTTTTCTGTTATTTAACAAGTTGTTTTTTTTTATTTAGCTATTACATCAAGTCTGTTTTAGATTTGTGTTTTTAGCTCCTGTGTTTGTGATGTTATAACAGCGCCATGAGCCTACATTTTGTTTGTTAACAGCACTTTATAAATACAATTATTATTATTATTTATTTGTATTAATATGTGTTCTTCCGCATTAGAGTTTTAATAACTTAAAAAATCTTTTATTGTCATACAGTTTTTAAGTGATTGAAAGAAATTAAAGAAAACAAAATGCCAGCGAGAGCAGATTTAGATGAGGCCATGTGTAATGGCGGAGCTCATGGAGATGGCCCACACAACAGACTTGGACCTAATCTGCCTGAATTTGTGTACAATGGTGAAGTAGCCATCAGTGGTATTTCTGGGCGATTGCCAGAATCAGACAATATGGCAGAATTTCGTGAACATTTGCTTAAAAATGAAGACATGGTAACAGCTGACAACAGACGATGGGAAGTGGGTAAGTATTATTAGGATCTAGTTATGAGACATATTTGTTGCTAATTTTTATGTTAATCTTAGCATGAATAAATACATTTAAAGTTTTTTTTTTAAACTGCTAAGGTCTCCATGGGAATCCTGCAAGAAATGGAAAGCTAAAAGAAATAAAATATTTTGATGCTGCATTTTTTGGTGTCCATCCTAAGCAAGCAGACTGTATGGATCCTCAGCTTAGGATATTGTTAGAAGTTTCATATGAAGCCATTATAGATGCAGGTAATATTATGTTCATTTCTATTAAAATTTATCTACAAAGCATTCATTTTAGTATTTGAATTCGCCATTATTTTATAAATTGTCCTTTTTTTTCCCAGGACAAACAATGGAGTCAGTCAGAGGCAGCAAAACAGGTGTTTATGTTGGTGTTTCATTATCAGAAGCATCCGATGCCTGGTCAGCAGATGCTGAAAGCACAGTTGGTTACACCATGCCAGGGTGTTGTAGAGCTATGTTTGCCAATAGAATCTCATATTTTTTTGATTTTAAAGGTAATTCAATTAGTTTATTTCTTTTTCATTGATTTTAACATACACATATTTTTTAAAGAGACATATGATTAACACATTTTTCTTGCTTTTAGGACCTAGTTATGCAGTAGATACAGCATGCTCTTCCAGTATGATGTGTCTTGATCAAGCTTTGTTGAACCTTCGTATGGGTCTTATTGACTCTGCAATAGTAGCAGGCACTAACTTGTGTCTTAAACCAACTACTTCACTACAGTTTGTAAGGATGGGAATGACTGCACCAGATGGTACTTGCAAAACATTTGATGCTTCAGGTTTGCTGCTTACACATTTCTATTTGTAGTACTTAAAAAGATACACTAGCACTAAATGCATGAAAATTGTTTGGATGACATAACGTTTTTTTTTTTAATGAACAGGGGATGGATACTGTCGCAGTGAAGCTATAATGGCCATCTATTTACAAAAGACGGCAGACTGCAAACGCATTTATGCCACAGTTGTTCATACCAAAACAAATGCTGATGGTTTTAAAGAGCAAGGTATTTCCTTTTTCAATAAAATTTTGAACGCTGAATGCCCCCCAAAATAACTATCCTTTTTTTTTTTAATTAGAGACAATACTAATTCTTAGATCATTTTTGTTTATCTTAAAAGGTATAACATTTCCCTCTGGAATTATGCAGAAGCAGTTGATTAATGAAGTGTACCATGAAATAGGCATTAATCCACTTGATGTAAGTAACATTTTTATGTGTGTAAATTATGTTTGTTAGTTTGATTAAACTATTTATAAATTATACTTTAATGTATTACTCTAAACCATTAGGTTGCATATGTTGAAGCACATGGAACTGGTACAAAAGTTGGTGATCCTCAAGAAGTAAATTCTTTAGTGGATGTATTTTGCAAAGGCAGAAAAAGTCCACTATTGATTGGCTCAACAAAATCAAATATGGGTCACCCTGAAGCTGCATCAGGTACATAATTTCATTAATTTACTATATATTTGCAAAATATGCCAGACTCATTGATCAAAAGATCACTTTAACTGCACAAAATTTCATTCACATGTTCCTTTTATCTCCTAGATGCTTGCTAAGAACCTGTTACCTGGACCCCTATACATGAAAAAAACGCAAGCTTTCTATCAAACTTTTTAATTTTTTCTTTCGGCATTTCACAAAAAAGCCAGTCTATATATATAGCATTTAAAAAATTCCTAATTTTTTTCCCCCTAATTCTACATATTTTTAATATGCCTTGTGTCATTTCTACTTTCTTTGAGATGCTAAGTTAACAACAAAACCTATCCTAATAGCATTAATAAGATATAGTCTTTGTCTTTTTTAGAAAATCTAGTCATATTTTTTTTTTGATTGGGAGAAAAAGGGAAAGAAAGCATGTAGTACTTTGTGACACTCTAAGAGAAAATACTAATCCTAATAGCATTGAAAAGATAAATCTAGATTTATTGTCATTTCTCTACATTTAAATGGTGTCAAATAAACAATTACAAATAATAAAAGCAAAGTGACATTTCTTTTTATCTAGAGAACAAAGTATCAAGATAAATGTAGAAAGGGTAATGAGAATGTGTACCGAGGACTAACTTTTTGTTGTTGGCGAGGGGGTGGTGCAGATAAGTAAAAGTACTACTGAAATTAACAGGCCCAAATAATATGTGTGTGTTGGGGTGCATTATGAAGGGGGTCTTTCTAAATTAATACAAAGTCTATGTGGGAGAAATTATGATGCGCAGGGAAAAAAAATGGTTCCAGAGAGCAAGATATAGAGAGCGGAGGGTGAAATTTCATTGTAACAGTTACACTATTCACAAGTTAAAAAAAAAAGATAGCCTTTTTAGTAAATATTTAAAAAAAAAAAAAGAGAAAAAGCAATATAAAACCTGGGAACAAATCAATGATTTCTGATGTTTAACTCTTTATCTCCGTAATTATTTTCCACGTTCTGACGGAATTATTGATTTCATCCGATCGGAGTGCACTAATATGTTATAGTTAAAATGGTATAACTTTTTTATTTACAGTCATAGAATTATGTTTTTGATATGGAATTAAAGGAAAATGAATGTTCTTTTTAGATATTGCAAAATGAAGTGTATAAATTGAAGTGGTATTTTTATTTTGTTTTATGAAAAGTAAAAATGAAAATATGAAAACTCACCGATGGACGATAAAAAATTTAATCCAAGTCACATAAGAAGATCATTTCTATTCCAAACTGCATATAATGCTATTGTTTTATAATCCTGATTCATATTTTCACAAAATAAAACCACTAAAACTATAGAAAACACATGAACTACAAAACTATAGCACATTATCCAAGGTCACCACCATTAAAATTTTATGAGAAAAAAATAATAACTTGCAACGTTAAGTTCCAGTTAGTAGATCTAGATTTACTGGATGGAATAAAAAAAATTGCTTTCTGTTTTAATACCCATCTCTGCATATTTCCAACTTATTTAAACAGGTCTAGATGTATTATTTGTGCTAATATATTTAGTTTTAGAAGGGGGTGTAGCAGGTTCATCAGCTGATGAATTATCAGATTCAGATCTAGAGTTCTAGATCTAGATTCTAACACTTACACTGGCACTAAACTATCACTATCAGAATCAATATGATCACATAAAACAATATCATTTTATCTAGATCTAAATCAATAAGGTCCCTTACTTGTTGATCTGAATATAATATAGATCTACAAGTTCTAGTAGATCGACCATCAGATGGGCCAGCTTCAATTTCCATTTAAACACACACAAAAAAAAAAGACGACTTTCAAAACCCTCTCTACAATTAAAAACATGCTGAAGGAACTAAACAACGAACTCTTCTGCAAGCGGAAATCACGTAGATTTAGAATATAAGCATTTAAAATTATTAACCAAGAATAGGAACGAAATAAAGATGTTTTACTGCACCGGCGACATCATCGTCGCTTAATCGGCTTTTACAAAAACGACCGACGACATTGTCGTCGCTTGGGAGATAAAGAGTTAATGCTAGTGTATATAAAATGTATGTATGTATATATATATATATTATTATAAAAAGTTTTTAAACATTTTCCTTTCAGGGCTTTCATCCATTGCCAAGATAGTTGTTGCTATGGAAGATCATGTCATTCCTGCCAATCTTCATTTTAAGAACCCTAATCCTGAAATCCCAGGATTAATTGATGGAAGTCTTCAAGTTGTTAAAGAAAATACACCATGGAATGGAGGATTGGTGGCCATGAACTCTTTTGGTTTTGGTGGTGCTAATGTACATGCAATTTTTAGGTAACCCTAGTTAAACTCTGGTTTACATACATGCATATATTTTATCTATTTAACGTATTGGTATAATTTTTACAAAAAGCTAATTTATCATGTCTAAAATGTCCCCTTTTTTTTCCAATACATTCTAACAGATCCCATGAAAAAGAACAGGTAGAACCACATGTTGCCAGTGAGAAAACTAGGTTGTACACCTGCAGTGCTCGCACAGAGGTTGGTGTTAAAGCATTGTTAGCAGAAGCCAAAAAGAATGCTAAAAGTGTGGAGTATCAGGCATTGATTCAGGACAGTGCAAACATGCCAACATCTCATATGCCTTATAGAGGTTACACTGTACTTAATGCTTCAACAGATGTAGAAGAAATCCAGGTGAATTTACTAAAACTAAATAGTTTACAATTAGTAACTCAGTTAAGTAACAGAGGCTTTTTTTTTTATATGGAAATGTGTAACAACCACATTTTTTTTTTTTATTAGAGATGCAGTCAAGAACCTCGACCTATATGGTTTGTGTTCACTGGCATGGGAACACAGTGGCATGGAATGGGACGCAAAATGATGGAACTTGATGTCTTTAGAGAATCCATTATGAGGTCCACTCAGACACTCAGCAGATATGATATCAATCTTTATGATCTCATTATGAATGGCAATGAGACTACTTTTGAACAAACTATTCCCTCTTTTATAGGCATAGCCTCTATTCAGGTAATCATTTTTAATAGCTCTATATTTTATGTCTGGTACAATTTGTGTTTTTCTCCCACACCCATTCTAGGATCAAGTTGAAACTTTATAAAATTATTTTTCTACCAATCAAAATATAAATCAATTAGAGAAAATAAATAATTAGTTCATTATTAGTATTATTTTGTTTGATTATTGAATAAGGGGATAAATGTTACTGTTAATTATTGAGAGAGGTGGGTGTGTATGTGGAGTTATTCCCCATAATGCTTTTCTCCCACTTACCATTCTTGGATCACCTTGAAATTTCACATAATTATTCATAGTCGATGACAATACATGAATGAAACAAAACATTAACCAATCAATTAGTGGTAATAATTAATTTTGTTTTAAATAGAAAAAGGGAGCTTATTCCAGCAGTATTGATGTATGTGTATATGTATTTATAGCAGTTAAATTGTGGTTCTTCCAGTTAGATAAGCTTTGTTTTAAAATAAGATTTTACAATAATTTGCTTGTTAAATCATTAGGTTGCTCTTGTAGACCTGCTCTTTTCAATGGATATCAGGCCTGATGGCATTGTTGGCCACTCTGTGGGAGAACTAGGTTGTGCTTATGCTGATGGTTCACTGACAGCAGAAGAAACAGTTCTTGCTGCTTATTGGAGAGGAAGATGCATATCTGAAGCAAATCTTCCAGCAGGCAAAATGGCTGCTGTTGGTAAGCTATATTTGTATATATTTATATTGTTAAAATGTCAATATTTTTGCCTTTCAGGATTTGATTTATTTTTCTTCATACTCTTGTATTGTAGGCTTGTCATGGGAAGAGTGTAAAAAAATGTGTCCACCAGGGGTTGTTCCAGCATGTCACAACTCAGTTGATACAGTCACAATTTCTGGACCATTTGATGTTACCACCAAGTTTATTGAGGATTTAAAAGCCAAAGGCATCTTTGCACGTGATGTGAATTCCTCCAATGTAGCCTACCATTCTTATTATATGAATGAAATAGCTCCACAATTAAAAGCTGCTCTTGAAAAGGTTTGTGAATTGCTCTTTAGTTACTGTTGTTACAATGCAAGTTTTTTTTTTTTTTTTTTTTGTTCAAAACTTTATGGTTTTAGAGGATTTATGTGTTTGTCTTTCCCCCAAAAAGATAGTCTAGGTTTAATCTCCTAATGTTTTTTTTCATGTATTAACATGTATTTTCCCTAAAAGAAATATATGATTAAATCTTATTTCAGGTAATCAAGCCCAAGAGGAGATCTCCCAAATGGATTAGTACATCTGTTCCAGAAGCCAGATGGGGAGAACCATTGGCCCAATATTCATCAGCTGATTATCATGTTAACAATTTGGTCAGTGCTGTTCTTTTCCAAGAAGGTCTTCAAAAAGTACAAAGTAATGCCATAGCCATTGAGATTGCTCCACATTGTCTTTTGCAAGCCATTCTTAAAAGGTCTTTAAGCACTGAGGCTGTGTTTGTTGGACTCATGAAACGTTTTCATGAAAATAATATTGAGTTTTTCTTTTCCAGTATTGGCAAGTACGTTATTAAGAATGTGTGATTATAAGTATAATCTTAATTTTAGTTTTTTTTTTTTTTTTTTTTTTTAGAAATAGTCTGATACAAAATACATTAAAATATTTTTATTGTAATTCAGCATTTACAGTTTAAATATTAAAAACAGGTAATTAATGTAAATCCAAAAATCATGAATAATATTCCTATCTATTATGAAATAAAAGGGAGAGGAAAGTGGTAATGTAGTTCTTTCAAATTGGATTAAAAAAAAAAAAACATCATTTTCAGTCAGACATGAAATTGAAATGCATATTCATTTGCTTAGTATCATCATCATAATTGAAATTACCCAGTCTCACTAATGATATATTTTTCTCAGATGTTTTGCCAATGGAATGAATGTGAATCCTCTGAAAGCTTTCCCTCCAGTGCAGTTCCCAGTGCCCCGAGGTACACCCATGGTTGGTCCTGCAATATCTAAGATATGGGAACATACTACAGTTTGGAGCACACCTACACAAGAGGACTTTGGTGGCTCAGGAAAGGGAGGATCATCCGCTGATGTCAAGTTTGAAATAGATGTTTCAGAAGAGTCCTCAGAACATTACCTAGTAAGTGATCTAAATCTAAAGAAGCAAAGTCAAATTTGTAATTTCCTTTAAAATGATGTACTTTTTATTTTTATTGCTCTATTGAATACCAATATTTAGGTTTAAAAAAAAAGATAATATGGTACCTACATATACATTTGTTATGTTAATTTTAGTATAAAATATTGTTTCTAGCTATCAGTTCTCTAGTAATTATATATGCTTACCATTTCTAATAGGTTGGTCACAAAATTGACGGCAGAGTGTTATACCCAGCCACAGGTTATTTGGTGTTGGCCTGGAAAGCACTAGCTAGGTTAAAGGGTCAACTTTTTGAACAGCTCCCTGTTGTATTTCAAGATATTACAATCCACAGGGCCACAGTACTTCCAGCAACAGGTTAGACAGATTTTAAAATAGGTCTTGTATACTTGAAATAAATAATGACATAAATCATCTAAATTAAGTTGTCTTAACTTGTTACAAGCAAAGCACTGCAGTAATTTGATACATGGCTCATTAATCTCTCTAGGTACAGTCACACTTAGTGTCAGTATTATGCCTGCCACAGGGAAATTTGAAATCTGTGAAAATGATGCTCAGGTTGTCAGTGGAACAATATTTAGCCCTGAAGGCCAATTTTTAGACAGAGATCAGTATTCAGCAGTAAAAAATATCCTAAATAAAACTGAATCTGTAGAATTCCAACTCACAAAGGAAGAGGTATACAAAGAACTTAGACTAAGAGGCTATGATTATGGACCAACTTTTCAAGGAATAACCAGTGCTAGTCAGTCAGGTATGTTTCTGATATTTTAGAACACTCCCAGTGTTATCTTATAGCAGACCTCAATATTGTTTTGTAAGTTTGACATTATCTGTTTCTTATTAAAAAAAAATTTTTTTTTATTAGGTGCCACAGGTCAGCTTTTATGGAACGGCAGTTGGGTTTCTTTTATGGATACCATGCTACAAATACAAGTTTTCTCAATGCCAGGTCACTCATTACGTTTACCAACTCGTATTAAAACAGTCAAAGTTGATCCAAAGATTCACCCACCTCAGCCAGCTGAAGGTGAAACCTTCACAAGTAAGGCAAATGTTTTCATGAATTTTGTTCTGAGAGACATGACTAGACCTAATTGAGAACAGTATGGTTGTTCTGAGATACATGACTAGACCTAATTGAGAACAGTATGATTGGTATAAGCTCAAGATTTTCTGTGTTGCCAACTACATAGATTTCAACATGTCCACTAATATTTGAGATTAAAGCAAGCTTGTTTATCTTAACTACTTCCACTGTAACTAACACAGTTTGGACTTACTATAACTTATGTTTTTTGACTATTTCAGGTCTCCCTGCAGTAGTTGACAGAGTTTTGGATATTACAGTGTGTGGAGGTGTGGAAATTAAAGGTCTCCATGCTTCAGTGGCCCCTAAAAGAGGTCAACAGTTGCCCCCTACAGTAGAAGAATATCGTTTCATACCCTATACAGAAAGTGACAACACTGTTCCTCCAGCATTAGAACAATATACTACTGACTGCCTTAATTATGTTCTTCACAATCTCAAAAGGCTAGTGGATGAAGATCAAGCTGGTACATTACTCAACAAAACAGTATTGAGTGATGTTGTGAACAACATTAAACCCACTGCTGATTCAGATCTTCAAAAATTTCTTTCCCAACCTAATTCTGGCTTGGCACAGGCTCTTCACAAAATATTCACTCTGCCAGCCACCAATCTCAAAGAAAATGTCCACAACATTGTGCAATCATTACATTCAGAATTGCTTTCAGACAGGTTATTGTCTAGCCTAAGTAGTCCAGAGGTGCTCAAGTCTTGTGTTGATATAGTCATTGACAATGTGGTGGCTAGCAGGGTCACAGTATTTGAAGCTGGTGCTGCTCAGAGTTCACTTTACCGCAAAGTTATTCCCATCATCAAATCTCAACCTTTATTAAATGTGACTTACACTGCTGCTGATAAAAATCCTCTGGATAAAGAAGCTAAAAATCTGGGAGTGAAACATTCACAGTGGGATATCAACACATCAACCTCTGTCCCTCCTGGACAGGTACATCTTTTGGTTCTCAAAAATGTTTTACACAAACAAACAAATATCAGTGCCACTTTTGAGACTGTATCTGGTATGGTGTTGCCTGATGGTTTCATTCTAGTTGAGGAAGTCACCAGAAATTTTCCACTCTATTTAGCATTAGAGGCCATTTCAGGAAAATTACAAGAAAACTCATCTGATGTTTGTAGGGTTTGTGGATGCTATCTGTCTGAGGGATCTTGGGTGGAAGTGTTTTCAAAACATGGATATGAAGTTGTATTTAGAAAATCTGACAATCTTCTCTCAACTATCTTCCTTCTGCGCAAAAAGAAACAGCTGATTACCCCACCAACACTGTTTTCCATTGATGACTTGCAGTGCACTTGGTTAGAGGATCTCAAGGCTAAAATGAAAGAGTTAGAGAAAGCTCCTGAAGATGCCAGACTTTGGCTTCTAGCTACCAAAGAAGTCAATGGCTTGATGGGATTTATCAATTGCTTGAAACTAGAGGCAGGTGGTGAGAAAGTGAGGGGAGTTTTTATTAGTAATTTGAACTCATCTTCTAGTCAGCCTAACATTACAGAGTCCAGCTCTGAATTTTTGAGCCTGGCACAGAAAGACTTGTTTGTCAACATTTACAGAGATGGAAAATGGGGATGTTTCAAACATATACCCATTCCTGAAGGTAAAATATGCTTCTTTATAGAGTTTTACCTGCTTTGCTTTGTCATTAAATTAAGATTTGTCTAGTTCTTATTAAACATCTATTCTAGGGAGTATTAGAATTTAGCCTATTTTTTAAGGTACAGCCCACATGATGGCTCTTTGCTTATGTTTTTTTTTTTTACAATTACATATGTAATAGTAAGCAACTGTTACTGTACAATAATTTGAACATAAAAAGAGCTGGATGTTAATATTAGCTTTTTTTTAAATTGCATATCAACAGATGACACTTCCAGAATAAAGCCCACAGAATATGCCTATGTGAATGTGTTGACCAGAGGAGATTTGTCCAGCTTGAAATGGATTGAATCACCACTGAAGTTTTTCCAACCAAACGATGAAGAAACAGAGCTCTGCAGTGTTTACTATACTTCACTTAACTTCAGAGATGTCATGCTAGCATCTGGCAAATTACCACCTGATGCTATACCTGGTGATATGGCTAGTCAAGACTGTATTCTAGGCATGGAGTTCTCAGGGAGAGATTCAAATGGCAGAAGAATCATGGGTATACTCCCAGCCAAGGTTTGTTTAAAAAAAAAAATTAATCAAGTAAATATTTAACAAGTAGTGTAAATTTTATGTATATTATTGTTTCAATTTAATGACTTGTTTAATGAATACTACAGGGTCTTGCAACTTCTGTGGATACAGCTAAGCGTTTCTTGTGGGAAATCCCAGACTGTTGGACAATGGAGGAAGCAGCCACTGTTCCTGTTGTTTATTGTACAGTGTTTTATGCTTTGGTCATAAGAGGACATATTAAGAAAGGAGACAAAGTTCTCATTCATTCAGGAAGTGGTGGCGTTGGACAGGTACAGTGAATCTGATTATGCACAGTATGAATAATGTAAAGGCATTTATTTATATCCTGTATACCTAGTAATGATTTTTCTTTTATCTGTACATATTAGGCAGCCATTTCAGTAGCACTAAGTTATGGGTGTGAAGTTTTTACCACTGTTGGATCAAATGAGAAGAAAGAGTACTTAAAGAGCATATTTCCTCAACTTACTGACAGAAACTTCAGCAATTCCAGAGATACATCTTTTGAGCATGATATTTTAAGAGAGACCAAAGGATTAGGTAAAAACATATTTTCATGTGAATTTTTTTTTTTTTTTTTTTTTTTTTTTTTTAGGAAAGCCATTTTAGAATAAATGTATACATTTTTAATAAACTTTAATATTTTTTTTGCCAGGTGTTGATGTAGTTCTGAATTCTCTTGCTGAAGAAAAATTGTTAGCTAGTGTTAATTTATTGGCTAAGCATGGACGTTTTCTTGAGATTGGCAAATTTGATCTTTCAAATAATACTCCTTTAGGTGAGTCTTGATTTTGTTTATATCTCAATCAGCATTTGATCATTTCTATATTTTATTAATTGTTGAATCTTGATTTTTCTTTATAATTTTTTGTTTACAGGTATGTCCATTTTCCTTAGAAACATTACATTCAATGGAATTTTGTTGGATGCTCTGTTTGAAGAAGCCTCTGATGAGTGGGAGAGTGTTGCTGATATGGTCAGACAAGGAATGACCTCTGGGGTAGTCAAGCCTTTAAAAACAACAGTTTTTAATAAAGATGAAATTGAAGAGGCTTTCCGATTTATGGCACAAGGAAAACACATTGGCAAAGTTGTTATAAAAGTAAATATTGTTGTGCTTAATTTTTTTTGTGTAATAAATAGTAGCCTTTTAGTAGTTTTTTTTTTTTTTCATTATCTTCATTTTATTTAAATATTTTTTTTAAAGGTTAGAGATGAAGAAAAAGAAAAAGTAGCAACACCCCTACCAGTATCTATTCCTGCAGTAGCTAGGACCACATGTGACCCATCTAAGACATACATTATCACAGGAGGATTAGGTGGTTTTGGACTTGAGCTTGGCCAGTGGCTTGTAGAAAGAGGAGCTAAGAAAATTGTTCTTTCTTCTAGGTACATAGATTTCTTAGTAAAAGAATATGCATAGGAGTAGCTTTTCATAACACGTTAGCTTAACAGCTATACAATGAATTTTGTTGTATGTACAGATCTGGAATCAAGACAGGGTACCAGTATAAAAAAGTTCAAGGTTGGAAAGATTCTGGTGTCACAGTAGAAGTCAGTAAAAGTGATGCTAAAACTTTATCTGGTGCTAAAGCTTTACTTCAAGAGTCCAGTAAATTGGGTCCAATTGGAGGTCTCTTTAATCTTGCTATGGTAAGCATTGTTGACTGACTTATGAGAATTAATAGTAGAAATATATCACATACCGTTTTAGTGAATACTAGGTTTTATTTTATTATTTTGTTTGTATAGGTTCTGCGTGATGGCTTATTTGAAAACCAAACACTAGACATGTACACCACAGTTTGTGAACCCAAAATTGATGGCACAATCAACCTTGATTTGGCTACCAGAGAACTATGTAAAGACTTGGATTGGTTTGTTGTATTTTCTTCTGTCAGTTGTGGAAGAGGCAACTTGGGGCAAACTAATTATGGTTTTGCTAATTCTGTCATGGAGAGAGTGTGTGAAAAAAGAAAAGCAGAAGGCTTCCCAGGTATGTATTGGTGCTACCATAATTAGTAACATTTGTTGTATAACTTGTTCTCTTAGTTGATTGTATTACTATATGATACTAACTATTATCTTGTATTTCTGTGTTCAGCATTGGCTATTCAGTGGGGAGCTATTGGTGATGTTGGTGTGATTGCTGAAAGTATGGGAGGCAATGACACTGTCATCGGAGGAACACTGCCACAAAAAATGTCCTCCTGTTTGAATGTCCTTGATCAATTCCTAAATCAAAATTACACAATAGTTTCCAGTTTTGTAGCTGCACAGAGAGACACATCCAAGAAAGAAGGGGGTGCTACAAAGCCTAATCTAGTCAGCTCCATTTCCAGAATCTTGGGTATGTAATTAGTCCATTCCTAACATTTGTTTTTAAATACCTAGCTTGATGTATGCTGTACTAAACGTGTGCTGTTTAACTTGGTAGGTTTGAAGGATGTTTCTAATTTGAATCCTGAGACAAGTTTAGCAGACCTGGGCCTGGACTCACTAATGGGTGTAGAAATCAAACAACTGCTGGAAAGAGATTTTGAAGTTTCTCTTAGCACCAGAGAGATTCGCATGTTGAATTTGAAGAAAATAGAGGAATTAAGTAAGTCTTCTTTGATGATAACTTGTATTAGAAATGCAGCACTTATTTTCATGTACAATGAAAATGTGTGTCTATTAAAAAGCTAAAGCTATTTTGAATGTGTCCTCATTTTAGATGGAGCAGAGGAAGAGGACCAAGCTAAAAGTTCAGAACCAGAAGTCCCTGAAGTATCCACAGAACCTTCAAGTAAAGAAATAAATGGGCAACATTCCAGGGCCTCTAATAGGTTCAACTTCAAACAGATGATGCCTAAAAATGCTATATTAAAGATTAATGATGTTCAAAATGGCTTCAAACCTTTATTCATTGTTCATCCCATTGAAGGTTAGATAATCTTTTAATGGTTGCAGTAATTTAATTTTTCAATAGTCTACTGTAGTATTTACTTTTTTAAAATTGATATAAATAATGGCGTTTTCAATGTTTGTTTTTTTTCAGGAAGTGTTATTGCATTAGAGACTTTAGCTCGCAATCTTCCATGCCCAGTTTATGGTCTCCAATTAACAGCAGATGCACCTCTTACATCAATAGAAGATTTGGCACTCTACTATATTAAGGTGTGAATTATTCTATATATGGTTGCATAGGAATATTTATTTTTAAAAAGAAAACCATTAATTTCTTTGTGTATTTAGATTTAATTCTGTTTTGTTTTTTTTTTATATTTACAGCAAATTAGCACGATAGACTCAGTTGGTCCATACAGAATTGCTGGCTATTCATTTGGAGCAGTTGTAGCCTTAGAAATCGCAAATCAACTTTTGAAACTGCATCCCAAGCATTCAGATATTGTTCAGTCCTTGACACTTCTTGATGGTTCACATCGCTATGTAGAAGTCTACACATCTGCTTACCGCAAAGCATTGAAAATAAACAACACAGCAGAAGAGCAGGCAGCATGTCTTTGTGCATTTGTCAGACTGTTCCATGGGTTTGATGAAGTGCAGGTAGGAATTTTAAGAAATGTTTCACATTCCAAGACAATTTTTAACCTTTATTAGTGAGAAAATTCCCTGCATCTTAAAAGAACTAATTAGCTACACCAGTTGTATGAGACCCAACATTGTGCTGTTGGTATCTTGTTCAGTGAGGCGTGCAAGGTTTGGTGAAGTGGTACATCAATCCCGTTTTTTTTGCATTAAAAATTCCTGTCTCCTATATAATTGCTGAAGCAGAAAAGCTAGCATCTATAGTTCCTTTAGACTGTAGGTAGTGAAATAGGGAGATAGGTTGACACAAAAATATTCTATTTTAGCCCACATTTATTTGTTTCTTTTTTAAACATTAGGGTAAAAAAATACAATAAAGGTTTTTAAAATAATTATTGGTATAATTATGGTGTGTGTGTTGAAAACTAATTTAAATTCTTAAAAAAGAAAACAGGGCTGCTTATGCATTGATGATGTATTATGGGTTTTGTCAATGATTTTTAAATTGTGGTTATGGTATGATCCTCTAGTATTTTTTTTTCATTCTAAAGACTGAATTGAAAGTGTCATTTTGAAACTGAAAACTAAGTAGGTAAATTGATTAGAACATTTTTACATATATTTGTAAAATGTTGCAGGTTTTCCAACAAATGGTCACAGCTGAAGGCCTAAAGGAAAGAATCAAAATAGCTGTTGACATTTTAATGAAAACAGAAAAATTCAACTCTCAGAATGATTTGGAACAATTGGCAGAATCATTTTATAAAATGTTGTCCATAAGTGAAAAATACAAGCCAGAGAAGTATGGTGGTGACATCACACTCATCAAGGCCAAACAGAGCAATGTGAACTCAAGTAATCTAGGAGATGACTATGATCTGAAACAAGTAAGTTAGTGTAGCCTACTTGAGTTGTTTGTCACTTGGTTATGAAATACATGTTATAATGCTTTACTATCCAACTGAAAGTCTTGGGTGGATACAGGAACCAATATGAGACCAATTCAGGTCCAGTACTTGATCTCTTGTGGTTGCTGTGTTGGCCACAGCCTTGAGTACTGTGAACGACAGAAGCAAACTTGTGTAAATCTATACATGGCTCTTTGGTCATGTGGTGTCTGGACTGAGGTTGGGATGTTCTCAATGGTCCTGGGTTTCTTACCTTGCCTGCTGTCTTCCCCTGTTCTGTGGGAGGTTTGGGAATTAAATTTGAAGGAACATCTAAAACATTTTACAAACATGTCTTAATAGATTTGTTCTTTCTTGAATAGTGCTCTTTTAAACATTTGCTACTATAATCTATTTTCAGGTTTGTAGTGGCACAGTCAAAATCACAGATGTAGATGGAGATCACGAGTCTTTTATATTAGAGGAAGGTGCTCAGAAAGTTGCCAATATATTGATACCTTTGCTCTCATAGTCTTTATATGGAAGTAAACTATGAATAAATATTTGAAAGCTGTAAGCTGAAAGTTATGAAACAAAGTTACACATTTGTAAATTCCTTCTTATTGAAAGCTGTTTTTTTTTTCCATGTCCTTTTGAGGTGCAATCCAATTCAGATTCACTGAAAGTCCTGCATTGATATTATTGTCACTATTTTTTAATGAGAAATTAACCACAAATACTCACATCAAAGATGATAAGTGTTGTTAATTTGATGGTGATTTTTCTGTCAGGATTTATTCACTGGCTGTAATGTGTATACTTGTGGACAACTTCCAATTCCTGCCATTATATTTTTGAACAATCTGGAATGAATTGGGTTTGCCTGCTACATTACTTTATTTGTTCTGTGTGTGTAATGTTCATTGTTAGTATTTAGTTTTTTTATTTTGAATCTTTGTACATTTCCACTTTCTTCATTTTTAGTGAAGAAATTAGTATACATGGTTTAATAGAGTGAATGGGCCCTTGAAATCCATGCATTGAGTACGAGTATCTTATTGAAGGTAGAACTTTTGGTTGTGTATTGAGGTAATACACTTAATGTTGTACATAACATTTATTTTTAAAGTGGATATTTTGCATTTCTATTGCATTTCCTTGACTTTAGTGTTTTGACAGTAATTTATAATGTATGTTCTGACCAACTGATCATTTTGGCTTGTTTGGTAACCAAAGTTAGGACCCTCTACACATCACTCATTTCTTTGATCTGGCCTTTTATGTGCTAGTTTATTTATTGATATACATATTTTTTTTTGTTTACATTAAAGAGTCTCTCCTTTTTTTTTTATTATGTCAACATTTTGAAAGGATTTTTAATCATTTCTGACCATCTAAGCTAAGAAATAAAATCACATCAAAAGAGCCCAATGCCAATTGATTCTAGATTTTGATGAATGGACACATAATGGAAGAGTGCATACTAAAATAAATAGTACAGTTGAAACTCCTTGTTACGATTTCAAACAAGCTTTTTGATGTTAATTTGTAGACATCCATTATTACAATGATTGCGAAAAGTATTAATCTTGTGTTTGCTGAATACTGCCAGTACTAGGAGTGAAACCTGAAGATGGACTGAAACTTTTAATGATTTATTTTTCTTGTATGTTTTGTTTATATTTACAGTGTTAGCCATTTTTCAGATTCTGAAGCAAATCTCATGTTATTGGAATACAAATAAAACTATTTGAACATTTTGTGTGTGTGTGATTTTCTGTATGGGAGACATTGTTAAGATAACAGTTGTTATATTAAGTTTGACACACCTGTAGCCATTAAAATGTAAAAAAAAAATGCTGAATAGAACACTTACCACTGTGATTTAAGTCTGATTAGAAATCTCCTTGGAGATGTTAATAAAATCATTATATAGTTAAATGCAGGCATTACTTTCCACTGTGATTTAAGTCTAATTAGACATCTCCATGTAGATATCAATAAAATCAGGCATTATTTATCTTCCTTGTTGCAAGAAGTCACTACATCTATTAATTCTTACAATTCCTTCTTGGTCATCACAATTTATTAAATCAAGATGTGTGTGTAGACTGGTGATAAAGGGTTAAATTTATTTATTCCTTGGCTTTCTTGTACAAGTGGGACATAATGTGATTAGCAACGACAGATCACCATTAATTAGGCCAGGCTTTTCACAATTTCTTGATATTGGTTAAAAAAATTAAAATTGATCCAACCATATTAAACCATGTCAAACGAGCTTCCTGCAATGTACAGTAACTGGAAATTGATAGGCAAAAGAAGCTAATGGTTGAAGAATTTTATTGACAAAATCATTTTATGTGGAAACTCAACATGATTCAAAACACTACAAAATAAAGATGATTGAAAACAAAGATAAAAAAAAACAATGCAACATTTTAATGTATGTACCAGTACCATCCATCACTTACATTTGACACAAAAAAGGACAAAACTTCTCACTTTGATCAGCAACAAATTTTTTTTCTAACATACCAGTATCAAAATAAAAATTGAATGACTTCTAAAAACATACAAGATTATTGATTTTATTTTACACAAATACTTGTATCACCAAATAAAGATGCATCAAAGAAGAGCTTTAATATCACAGCAATGCTTGCACTACATACATAGGACTACAAAGTTTTTAAATGAATCCCTTCATTCTTGAGCTAAAAGAGCTGCTTTAAGAGCCATGTCTGCACCAGCTGATACTGAGTCTTCACTTTTCTGGGAATAAATAATGTTGAAATAAGCAAAGTAGAGCAGACAGGGAGATAACTGATTGCTGTACAATACTGATAAACACTTCTAATGCAAGACATTCTTTAATGAAATGTCAATGTTTGTAATTGTAGTAATTGAAACTTGAGTTGCAAAAAATTTACCTTTAAAAAGTAGTGTGTTCTCTACAATGCTATCCAGGTTGCTGTTTATGCTGGGTTTGAAATGCACAAAGATCTGTGCTATTATGAAGGGAAACCATCATGAGGATTTTTGAGACAGGTTAGTCACTTCACTAATGGTTAGTGTGATGCTGTGAAGGGGCTGAGATCCAGGATGTGACAGAAGATGTCCATGGCACAGTCCACCACTTATTTTTCCACCTCAGTTATTTTTTAGAGCTCTTTGCAGTGCCATATTCAAGTAAATTGAGGCTCTACAGGTTAGTATTGGCGGCCATATCCTCTTCAAGTTTTATGGTAAATGGACTTAATAAAATGAATACATCTAAGATCAAATCATATCTAATCTCTTTCCTCTTATTATCTTACATATAATATTTAATATGCATATTTTGTTAAAAATGTTTTTCTTAGTGTGGAGGTCCTCTGGATAAAACTCTAAAGAGCAGCACAGTGTTGCTTTGTCATAGGTCTAAATCCAGCCCTGGCCCAGTCCAGTTACAACTAGCCTCAGATGGCTCTGTCACTTGAAGCGCAAGGGGACAGAAATTATGACCAAAATTTTCCTCAAAATGTGGGTATTTAAAAATATATATATATATATATGGAAACTCTCCCCCGACCCCTTAAAAAACAACATACACATAATATGACTGGGATATTCCACTAAGAGCCTTTGTGTATAAACTTACCCTTTGTTCCATTATGATTAAATCACTCAGCCTCTTCACTTCTTTTTTATTAGCCAACAGAGCAGATTGTTTCTGCATTA
Organism: Biomphalaria straminea; assembly: GCA_021533235.1. Taxonomy (NCBI): domain Eukaryota; kingdom Metazoa; phylum Mollusca; class Gastropoda; family Planorbidae; genus Biomphalaria; species Biomphalaria straminea. Next base: position 38,209,251 of record JADKLZ010003886.1, read on the forward strand.
AATGTCTTAATTCGGCCTGCTGTTCTTTAATAAACATGAGGTTCTCTTGTTGGTTTTGTCGACACATGCTGTCGAGGATAGTTAAAATACTTTTTTATTCAAATTATTTTTGTTCATTTTTAGTGGTTTTAGCTGATTAAATAATACAACAAAATGAAGCCATAATACATTCAAAGATACAAAATAAACTCACTTTTCATAATCTTTTTTCATTTTCTTTATTTTCTTAGAAGATTCTGATATCACATCTTTGTAAGTTTTAGCATCTAGTGTACAATAGTGTTAAGGAAGTATAATAATTAAACATTTCATGAATCATTATTATAATCTGAAATCTTCATAATTTAGTACCGTCTGCTTTTTATCTAATGTTAGACAAAGTTTAATAACACCACTGGAAACTGTTGTTTGTATCTTTTTGTAGGTTCTTTTGATCAGTGACAAAACAGGGTACAGATGGGTCAAAACAGTGCTGCTTAAATTTTTAAAAAATCACTCAGACACGTTACTCCATTGTTTTCCATCAAACCCAGAATAAAGTGCAACGTTGCAAGTAATTGTAATACATTATAGTGAATGGTAGTGGCTAGAAGTCTTTCCAAGTACCATTAAAATACACCAGTGTCCAAGAGACATACCAAGTCTCATGAAGCATTCAAGAAGAAACTTATTTATCTTATGGTGAATCTATATATTATTTCTCAAAGTAAATAGGTCAAACGTGCAACAACACAATGCAACAACAACAAGTAATCTATTTTTAGCTCCATTAATAATTTTTTTAACACATTCTCTTTACTTATTTTATAATGCGAAAAATTAGAACCATATTTAAAACTCGAATTATTTATGTATTTAATAGTCAAAGAGAAAAGATTTATGGAGCGCAAATACTCTATAATTCTATAGAAAAAAATCCATTGACTTGCAAAAGACCTTTAATACAAGTATTTGTGAACAATTGAGGTGAAAAAAAAAAAGCATTAGCAAGGTTAGAGAGACAAGTGGAGTTTTGTTCTTCGACTTTTTAAAAATTATATTTTATCTTTTCAGTCTGTAGTGTGCTATTGTGTTTGTAATTGAAGATTGTGTTCAACCATATGCCAAAGACTTATTTCCCTTACAGTTTGATGGTTAACAGCGTTATAAATGACTATATTTTGTTAAAAATGTGTTTGTTAAGCTATTGCTTTAAAAGAAATCAGACAAATAATTATAGGGATGTTAAATCGACAGGATGGCGCGGGGAATCTGTTGTAAGTAATAAAATGGCTTAATTTATTAATTTTTACACTTTAAATTAGAGCGGGTCCTATAAAATTGCGTGTCCTATGAAATGCGGGCCCCACTGCGGTCGCAAGCCCTGGTAAATAGCGGCGTATGCTATGCCGCCGGTCAACTAGTTAGAACTATTTTTTAAAGTAAATATTTGTGTAGAATTTGTTTGTTTGATGTAAACAAAGCTTGTACAGTGCATAAAGGCTACCTGGTCATGCAGTATGCGCACTAGACTAATTCGGACTTGTTAATGGTCGCAGGTTCATACCCCGCCCACTGCCACCCCCCATCGACCAGAGGGAGGTTTGGACTAGAAAGTAAATTATCTTCAACCTTGAAGAAACATCCAAAACATGTAAAACATTTTACCAAAAACAAGGCTACTTAATTGCACTAAATAAATGACTTATCCTCATTAATATATTATTAATAATTCAATAAACAAGTTTTAAAACATTTGAAAGAAAGTTTCAAAGGATATGGTGGAAGATTATCAATTTCTATCCTCTGTATTCTAATAGTTTGTCCAGCATTGTGATGTAATCCAGATGACTTCAAGAAGTGAGAAACCAATGGACTGTGACCTTCTGTATTGAAAACCAGTTTTACAAAGTCACAACCATGTCCAACTGGGTGGGACTAGAATTAGAAACAAAATTATGATTACTGACAGTAGGCCTACAAGTATATTATAACTTTTGAAATCAAAATGTAACATGCTCATGCTTTTACAGAAATTAGTTAAATGCACTACGCAGCTAGGAAGAGAATCATGTTTCTTTGTGTATTCTAGCATACCTTTTATTAGCATTCAGAAGAGAACAATTTATTAAGGGCTTTTTTTTAATCCAATCCAATAAAAACAATGTCTTTTTCAGGTTGCAAAGACTTTTTATTTATTCTTACAAATTTCTAAGTAGATTCAGAGCAGAGTTTAGTCTTCAATAATATGCAACAAATGAACATATGGATACATGCAAGACATTTTTATGTTCTTTTTGAAAGCAAGTCTGTAATTTATAAGATGAGATATAATTAATATGATAGCGATTTTCTCCATTAAATGTCATAAATGCAAATATTCAATTTATTAATAATTTTAAACATGTTTTTCTCAAGGTATGACCTATCTTTATATTCCATGGCTGATTTGTAGCTCAACTGAGACTCAGTGATTCTTTGCAGGGACATGGCCCATGGCATGTCAGAAATGAATCTGGATTCCCAGCCAAAAAAGGTTGGTCAGCATTGTTATAAGAGATTAGAGTAGATTTAAGCATAATTTTTGGTTCTGAACATTTATTTCTCACACTTTCAGAGGACTTTTTCTTTGCTGACTCCATTCAATTGATAAAAAAAACAAAAACTCAATTGTTAATTAATGAGTACTGTCCAAATATTTCTAATTTCTTTCTGAGTGGATATAAAAAAAATTACACTAATCCAATTAAAAAGCATCTTATTTTTCAATCAAACACTTTAAAAAGTCTAAAACAATTTCTTTATTATTAAGGATTTAATTTGCAAAAACATTTTTCCCTATCATATGAGACTTATACACAAACACATACACACATAGGCTACATTTAAAATATTCCCATCAAAACAGAAACATTATGGCACAAACTAAAAAAAAATCAATTTCAAAAAACAAAAACTACTGACTTTGCTTAACAACATTTAGATATATATGAAGAAAGTAAGAAATGAATGCATCAATTAAATATAAATTTTTCTAATGATTTTAACAGGACAAAAAAGAATCAGCTTTCTATAACAAATAGCTGGAGTGAAGGGGTGGGGAAGTTGAAATTTAAATTCTCACATCATTTGAATGCAGTTTTTTTATCAATACCTGTACAGAGGTCACTGAACTTTTACTCTTTTGTTTGAATAGCACTTGCCAAGGCTACATGTCTACTTCTGTCAAAAGAGGTTTGTTCCTTTGTTTTCTACTTTTGTTTTAAAGTCAAAAATTACATACTTTAAGGATAAGAAAAATTATGGAAATAATACCTTCATGTCATTAGCAGTAGAAGTTTCTGCTTCCAAAAGCTGAAGATCCGCTATAGTTGACTTAGTGATTTCATCTTCCTCTTCACTCTGTATCTCTTGTATTGGGGTCAAAAGGTCATTTACCCAAACTCTGCCTTTAACTAGTCATTGACATTTAGTTTTTAATTGAAAGAAAAAAGCATTTCTTAATTACTTATTAAGATGTAACTGTCATCTTGTTAATACAGCATTGATACCATTAGGTATTACTTTAATAATAATTCAGTCTTGATTAATTACAAACATGTCAATCAGGCTACAATTTTATCCAACATTATCATATCAAACAATCACACCTACAAAATTTACATTTTTTATAAAAAGATTGGTATAGTTCAAAAAGCTTTTTTAAATAGATGAATTAAACTTGCATTAATATAATAAACAGGCAGTCATTGTGTCTGAAGAACAATGAAGTGTACCCTGCTGTGATATATATCTCTTAATCAAACTATTATTAAAATTAAGGAACTATTGACACCTAGTCTTGCATTGAAAGTTTTGGGAATAGTCACAATTGAAAATTTACTAAAGTAGGACGTTAAAGTATAGTGTTAAAATAGATCTTTAAATTGGTTGGTTATTGTGCTGACTACATAGCTTTCTTTTAAACTATATCCTATGGTAATGTTTGAGGTAAGGGTTAGGGTATACAGAAAAGCTCCAAACTTTTGTTAACAGATGCCTACGCCGGATATTAGGAATTAGGTGGCCAGAAAAGATTACCACTACCGATTTGTGGAACAAAACTAGACAAAAGCCTATAGCACAAGACATTACCAAACGAAAATGGAGCTGGATAGGACACACCCTGCGGAAACCAGCTACCAATGTTGCAAGGCAGGCTCTTGACTGGAATCCACAAGGAAAGAGGAAAGTAGGCAGACCCAAGCAAACCTGGAAGAGGTCAGTCGTCAGTGAAGCTGAGGGTACTGGAATGACATGGGAGCAGATGAAGAAAGCTGCTCAGAACCGAGTTCGGTGGAGAGGTGTGGTTGCGGCCCTATGCTCCCCTGGGAGTACACAGGATTAAGTCAAGTAAGTCAAGGGTTAGGGTTAGATGAAGAGGATGTTGTATCCTTGGAGTTTCTGATAACCAATGAATCCAGATACGTAATGTTTGAACTCCATTGTGATGTATTGGAACTTTAGAATCCTATTAATAACCCTAATATAGACAAAGAATAAAAGAACCTTCTTTCTGTGGTCTGGTACTATTCTGAGCTTCTTCCACAGACTCCAATATGTAACTGGATGATGGAGAGTATAACTGAAAAGACATAAATAGAATACAGAGACTATATAACAAAATAGACCACAACAAATATTCCAAGTGTTATGTTTACATTTTAAATGTCTCTGCTATGTTTGATTGTAATCACATTCATCCTTTCATTTCTTACATAAAAACATCAGCAAAGAATTACATCATCTTGTCTTACAAATCTTTTTGTTAGATTAAATTTGAAAGAACACTGATTTCTACAAAGGTGAACACAAATAATTCATTAACATTCATTGTAACCATACAATAAAGCTTCTAAAATTTAAGTTTGTTTAGAAAGGTGTAGATGTAGCCCAGATATCCTCATATTAATTAATATTTCTAGAAAACAGTGAGCAGAAAACTATAGTAGGCCTATATATATGTAAACTAAAAAAAAAAGCACTAAAATTACAAAAAAATAAATTAACATCTATTGTTTAAACTATATCTGCCTAGTCAATAGGTTTGAGAAGACAGTCATTCTGGTGCTCCCAGGTGATTTAAAATAGGGCATAAAAACATCAGAAGGAATGTCCAAACATATAAGACCAACGAAAACAAAATTATATGAATGCTGTAAATAGTAGAGAAATTTTTAAAGCATAATTTAAAAAAGCAGAACTAGAACTAAACAATTTGAATTATACTTAAGATCTAGGCATAAAAAAAAACAAACCTTTTTTGCAATTCTCTGCTTTTTAGTCCTAAAATTAGAATGAGTTGATGATCTGGATGTTGAAACATCAGCAGAGGAAGAGGATGTTGTATCCTTGGAGTTTGTGGTAACCAATGAATCCAGATAGTTTAAGTTTAGTATTGAGCTTCCTGTAAACAATTAAATTAATAGAAGATGGTAAAACCCATTAAAATGTAGTATTAGTAGTATTATATAGTTTGATACTTTGTTAAATTTTATAAAGGTATGAATAAGTTACTCCCAGGTCTTCAATTGTTATAGCATTATAAATAAGATATGGCCTGAAAGTTTATGAGTGACTATTACATTATTATTTTTTGTTGTGAGATAACAAAGATATTTTAAAGCAGTTGTGATCTTGTCACTTTTATCTATAGATTGAACATTTGGAGTATCTTCTTTCAATTGAACTATTAAGGAAATGTGTGTATCTGTTTTACTTTGGCTTACATTCTTTTAAAGTATGGTATATAGGTTTTGTGCATACATAATGTGGCTTTTTATGGACTTAATAAGTGACATGACACTTTTAAGTGTGAAAAAAACAACAACTAGCATTTCAAGTTGAATTCTCCTTATTTAATGTTATTTTGTAATCTTTCAATTATAACTTTTCCATAGAAGCTGATTTTGGTACAAATGGAATGTGGCACTATTTAACTAAGATTAACTAAATTCTAGGAGTCAAAAGTTTCATACTAGAAATTTTAAATGTGTAAAAAGTACCAAAAAAAAAAAAAAAAAAATGCTTGACATAAAATAATAATACTCAAGTGAGCAAACCATTTTTCTTGTTCATCAAGTTCTCTCTTTGTTTCAAGTTGGCAGGTTCCAGGGTTGACATCTGCCAACTTAACCAGCTTCTGGGTGCTGGACGGAGACCTGATATAATCAATGCAATTAGCTGATAGCTAGTGTTTGGAAATGTGAGGCAATAATCATTGAATATCAAAATATTCTTTGATTAATTAAGAAATAAAAATATTTAGAGTATGCTTTTAAAAGACTACTGGTTGTATTTAAGTGCATTTAAAAAATAGGTATAGGATTAAAAATATATAAATATTGAATACTAAAACAAAAGTAAGGTACAGAGTCCAACAGTTCTTACCAGCCATCCATCCATAGATTAGAAAAGTTAAATAATTTTTAAAATGTTCCCCAAACTGTCTGTAGGAGTCAGGAAATGAAAAACAGAATGCTGAATAAATTGCTTGTGAAGTCAACAAGGGATAGTTCTGAAATAAAGTTTCACTGTTTTAACATAACAAGTTTTGAGAGTTGAGTATTTGAAACAAGTTTATCTCTAACCAAGTACACAGGATTAAGTTTTCTCTAATTTCATAAAAAAAATTACAATCACCTTGAAAAAGAGATCTTTGAGAACAACATTTCCATCAGACATCATTAATTTCACATAATTGTGAGCAACTCTGTCAAATAATTTGACTTGTATAGCAGGATTTTGTTGAAATTTGTCTAAAAATATGTACCAAAATATATCCTGAAAATAGATTAGATTATATTTTAAATCTCTGCTTAAATATAATAAAAAAAAAACTTAATCCCTAAATTTAAATAATTTTTTTTTTCTAAAAATTATGTCAAAATCCAACAGCATACTAACAAGAAAAATGGCTTCTGAATTTCTTGAGTAGAGTAAGCTGTCAAATTCAGACTTGCTGTAGGGCTGAAAAAAATTGGTTTCCCTTTTAAATGTAATCAATCAACTCCATGAAATAACAAGAAACACAAATCATATAGTCACATAATTTTAAAAATTAAATAAAAAAAAGATAATTTAAAAAAGAATTTTTTTTTTTTTAGAAATTCATGCATTATACACTAACATTAATTACTTTCATACCACTTAAAAGCACTTAGATTTTTTTAGGTTTAGCATCAAACAATAACATAGCAAATTCTAGAGCATTGAAATCTTATTCTGATAAAAATGATAAACAAAAACATAATAGAATAATAAAATGTATTATTAAGCTAACCTTATAGTAAAGTTTACCAGAAGCATGAACTGCTTTTGAGAAAAATTCTTTAGCTGAGAAACCTGCAGGTAATGGTGTCAACTCCTCTGAATCGTATCCAGGATATTGACACAACTACAACATACACAATTCATTTTATATATCTTTTAATTATAGAATTCTTTAATGAAGGTAACAATTCTGTATACACAAATAGACTATGTGATCAAATTGGAATAATTGGATATAAAATATTTATATTATGATATAGCTTTGCATAGTTTTTATAGGTCAACAAGGATAAGTGAAGATGTACTTTTATAAATTTCTATTTCAGAAGTGGGGCTGGTTATTTGAATAGTCCTAATAAAAAGCCATGTGATGTCCTCAAAAGCCTCTTGTTTTTCCACAAATTACATTAGAACTAAGTGGACACGAGAACACTCTCTTATCACAAGTATTAAATCCTGCCTCACCAGGATTGTAGATCAGTGCCTTCAATTTGGCAGCCAAAGATTTTATCACTTAAAAATTGAATTCCATATTTTAAGCATGCTCAATATACTTAAGTCAAAAATAATTCTTAATTTTTCAAACTTTTGCACATAAATATGTTATTATGATAGTCATTTGAGTACTTACTTCAACAAACTTAGGTTTGCCTATGTCTCCTTTTGACACAGTCTGAAACAAAATAAGCATTGTATAGAATGTTCAATTAAAAATAATAGATTGTATCAAAAGTCAAAGAGACTTAAACGACTGATGATTGCTACTATAGCTTATGTAGTAGTCTGAAAAATGAGATCAGAAACTATCACTTACTGGAGCTGCTTTTGTTTTAGTTTTCATACTTATTTTGTTGATATTTTTCACCCTCTCACTTAATGAAGGGGCAAGACCTGAAAAAGCAGCACCAAAAATAGTAAGTCTAATTATTATGACTGGCTTTTAAGCACAGAAAAAAACAAAAAATACAAATCATGCTACAACAGGGTCAACTTTTTAAACAGTTCCAAAATCTTTTTTTTTACTGGCATTAAAATTACTTCTCAATTTTTGAATTTTAACAAAATACTTTGCAGCAACAATACAAGTGAAGGTTGTTCATTAATCCATGCAGTTACCACTAGAACCTGATAACTTGTAGGGAAGGGGAGGGGTGAAGACAATTATTCATTGCACTGGTCACACAAAAAAACAAATAGTCACAGAAGCAAGATAAGCCTTGACCTTATGCGATCTTCAAAGAAAAATATAGTTTGGGGTTAAAAGGTCAATTCTATCATTTAGTATTTTCTTAAGAGTGTACAATTTGACATTGAGGAATAAATGTTTTAAAATATGTTCTTTTAAAAGGCTCCTTCTACTTATACAAAGTTAACTATGACTTGAAATTTATTAAAAATAAAAATGTGAAACATCATTTCTCAACTTACTTGATCTCATTGTATAGATACCAGCAAAGGCATGAATTTCTTTAGCTTCCTTGGCTTTTAGGGAAAAAAAAAAGTATTATTATCATGCTTTTAAGAAACCACATCTAGACTAAAAAAAAAATTTCCATTGTGTAATTATGATTTGTCTATAACTTGTCCCTTTTCATATATAGTTTTTCTCAGTTTTCTTTCCATCAATTTTCTAGACTTGTTTTATAATATGACAGAATTTTCTTAGGTATTTTAGAAAGAGGCATTAATTTACTAGAATCTGATGACTGGTCATTCTAATTAACATTTTGATTGTAAACAAGTGCAAGGCAAGACCTTTTGGGCCACCAAATTGGCTTGTGATAAAGGTTTTTTTTTTTTTTTTTTTTTTTAGAAAACTTTTAAGTTATAAATATATTCAGCAACAACAGTTACCATTCTTATTATACTGTTCTCTGCCTTTGGTATTTAAAAATCTGTATTTTTCTTCTTCATAGTTGGAGGCTCTACTTTCACATACAAGAGCTGTGTAACTTTGAAGTTTTTGATCCAATTTACTAATTTTTATGTTGACATCTTCAATGGAGCCAATCACAAAAGCTTTTTTTTATATGTTAAAGATTATTAATAAATGTTAACAAATATTTATTTTTACATTATCAATCATGATTTTCTTGAAATTAAAATAGTAGAATATTTTTTTCTTACAGGAAGGGTGTCATATAATAGGTGAAATAGCTAGGGTTTGGCAACATATGGTGTGGTTAGCTTATGTGTATAGGATAGGATAATAAGTCTGATCTTTTATTGATTTAACATTAGAGTTTGAACTATAAGATACTAAGAACAAACAAAGATAAAGAATGTTTTGTTTTACATTTTATATGTAGATATAAATTCTAAATCGCTTTACACAAAAAAAAACGAATTTTAATGCAATATCATTAGTAGAACTAATCTAGAAGGATACGGGATTTCGTTCTTTGCTGTGCTTTTAGTAACTGTTTTCTTAAATTTATTTTTTCTGGCGCTTCATCTAAACTTTCATCCAAACGGTGCATTGGAGAGCCCACACGATTTATGACTGCCATGTTTATTTTCAGGAATTAGAAACAGGTGACCAAATACCAAATACTTCTGTCTAAAAACAAGTCAAGTTTGGCAGGTTTATCGTCTGAAATTATCAACGGTGGCCATTGTTATTGTTTATTAGAGCAACCGAGATAGAGAGCTAAGATATTTATTTACGCATGAGTCTAGTTTGCTGGATTCAGATGTCTCAATGATTTAATCTAGATTATAAGTCTTGATTAGTTATTTTTCTTTTTTTTTTTACATTGATACAGATATATATATGAACTAATCTAGATCTTCTTTTTGAAGTAAGGTCTCATTTATATAACATAATTGTGCTAAACTAAGTCTTAAAAAGTAAGTGTATCACCATGAGCGGACAACTCTGGCTAAAAATAAAAATAAATCTTCTAGATTCGTTTTTTTTTTTAAATCTATAAATTACAATAAATCTAAGATCTATTCTAGACTCTAGATTATATAGATCTATAGATCTATCATTCTATGCCTGGAGAACTGGAGTAGAGCTGGATACAACACATCTAGATCTGAATAATGTCATTTTGCTCCTGGTCAAAGGCTGAATATTTCAGGGATCATTTTGAAGCAGGTAGATAAACTAGATTCTAATTCAACTATCATATTCATAGTCTATACTAATACTGTCTATAGTGTCTTGTCTATAGAGTATAATCTATATACTCATAGTCATAGTGACAGTCTAATTCAATTGTAATCTAAATAAATTACTTAGTTATTATTTATATTATTATATACTATTAATAATAATACACACAATTTGATATCATCATATACTCATATAGATTCTATACTTAATGATAGTGACTTAGTCAGTCTTATAAGTTAATAGGGAGGTGAAATAAAAAAATTATCTTTGAAAAAATAATTTTTCGTTAGTACATCGTTAAAATACTTTAAAAGAACTTTCCAATGGTGTATAAATTATGACTGTATGTTTAACAGTTAGAAAGTTATGAATTTTTTTGTGTCGTTTTTCACTAACACTGGTTGTCACAGACGAACGGATACAAGAGGGCTTTCGCGAGAACTGACAAGACATGCCCACTGTGACCCGCCGCTTAAAAAGTAAAAAATTGGAATTGAGTTTCGTGGAGGAAAAAATCTACTTATTAAATAAGAAATTTAATAGTTGATCTCGCATTCGTAGTAAATTTCTAGCTCACAAATCGAATTTAATTTATATTTATGAACTTTAGTTGTTTAAAATGCAAATATCGATGAAATAAACAAATGATCGGGTCTAGATCTACAAGTAATGTTAGAGAGGCGTGGATAAAATGGCGGCGATGTGATGGCAAAAAAAACAAAATATTTTAAAAGTGGGATCAAAATCGCCTGAAACAATTTTTTTTTCAAATGCGTTTTAAAAAAAATCGCAAGGTACAAAATCTTTAAAACGTATCTAAATATATAGCTAATAATATCTGCTACAAGATTATAATTTCACTTCTTGTTGACTCACGATATCTTCTATGAAAAAAAATAAAAACGGGAAAAGTCCATTGGGGTCAGTGCAATATTTATTTTTTTTAGTTTGGACGATGCTAGCGATAGATCGATCTGAAAATTGGTAGGAATATAGCCAGACACATGTACTATTAGCAGGAAAAATTTCAACACTTGACGACTTACCAATAATGAGTATCAGTAAAAATAAAAATGTATATACTTTCAATGCAAAATATTAATATAAATATTTTATTTTTCAAAAAATTTTCATAAACAAAAATGTTCTTCATCATCAAAAGTAATCGGATTCACTTCTTTAGGCAATGATATCTTTGCATATACTGAGCATAATCGATTTCAAACCAAGACCTATGTTAGAAGTAAGGAAACCCCCCTCTCAAGATTTTACGGTATTTTTGGACACAAGAATTTGCGGGATTTCACATAGCTAAAGTTATATAATTATAATAAATTATAAAAATACTCGCTAATGAAGAAGCTTAGATAAAGACTTAGAAGGAGCATTTGAATATTATTTGAATTTAATAAGAATATGTCTCATGAGTAGTAATAGTCAGCTCAGACTAACGCCACTCCAACGGGTCTCTATCCAGTACAGTTTAAGTTTTTAACATATATATTTGATTTTGATAGATTCTATATCATATATATAGAACAACTATGTAAATCCAGAACACTTTTTTTTTCATATGGCTGTGGTTGTTAAGAAAACATTTGCCATTGAACTGATGATTGAATTTAAACAGTGAGTGAGTCATTCAGTAAATACAGCCAGTCTCTAGAGTGATTGAGTAATACCTTTATCATCATTGGCCTCCTTCAGTCGTAGAACGACTATGGTTCATCTCGCACACTTCCTCGTGTGGCTGTGGAGCCCTATTTTGGAGAGACACACCCGTCCACAAGTATTGCAGGTAAAGGTGGTCTTCGCTACAGTGGTAGAGGAGCTGGCCATTTTCCGCGTTGTCCGCTTTTCTTCCAGAGCTGAGGCCCATGCTCTTTCGCTGTCCATAGCTTTCTTGGTCACTGTCTCTCTCCATCTGGTGCGGTCTAGAGCTATGTCTTCCCACTGGTCAGTATTGATGTCCACTGTTTTGAGGTCGCGTTTTATTACATCTATGTAACGGAGGTGGGGGCGACCAGTTTTTCTTGAGCCTGTCGCAAGTTGTCCGTAGAGGATGACTTTCGGTATGCGATTGTCCTCCATCCGGCGAACATGTCCAAGCCTTTAATAATTAGATGCTATCTATCTATTAGATCTAGTCAATCTAGAGTCTAGATCTGTAGTCACTGTAGATCAGGGGTGGGCAACTTTTTTCAACCGAGGGCCGCATTAATAAAATTTGGGGACTAGGCGGGCCGCATATATATATTGTAACGAACTTCTCTAATCAGGCCTTCTGCTCACACTGCTTAACAC
>JADKLZ010003886.1:38221975-38235271 GCA_021533235.1 Biomphalaria straminea
ATATATATATATATATATATATATATATATATATATATATATATATATATATGTGTGTGTGTGTGTGCGTGCGTGTGAGGAATTAGAACAACAGCTATTTCTTTAACTAATGAATATAATTTTACATCCAACATTTCACCACGAATATATGGTAGTACTTAATATGAAGTATATAACTGTTTACTCGCGTGCATATTTTTTCCGTTGTTTTTCTTGTGACTACTGTCAAATTACCTTCAATAAGCATCGACCTGTTCTAACACTTGATAATTTCAAACAATAAGAAAAACATGTTCAAAGATGAATGTGATTCCATAAAATGTGAAAGTTTAAGTTTCGTAAAGTGTGGATATACAGCTTCTGGCACCCATGAAACTCCAGCGAAAGAACTGAATGGAACTTCTCTTTCAGGTCATAATTTACTTGGAGGTATGTCATCTGGAGCTGAGTCAGCTTCTGCATTAAAGGGTGACCTGAGGGTATTCAAAACTGGTTCCTAGTTCTTAAAGTCTTAAAAATTTGGTTTAAATTCCACAATCATGGAATACAAATAAGGCTTGTACTTTTATACCATTTCACTAGAAATAGTTTCCCCTATCAGAAAGGTAAAACGATAATAATTTCTATTGCTGGCCTCAAGAAATTGAATAGCTTTGTTTGAAAAGATTTAAGATGCACATACATGTCATGCACAAACAGCAAATTGCAATGCTTCCGATGACAAACATGAAGTCTGTCTTCAACTCTTCATTAGAAATATTAAGAAAGAGTCACAGTCAATGTCCATCAGGAAACCTAACAATTTCTTCCTTGATATTCCATATTGATCTTAGAATGATTGGCCAGCGAATACTACTGTGTTACCGAACATCAGAATGTTTGAATTCCAAATCTTTTCGGAACTGCCAGTCGGGGTGAGTCTTGGATGATTGGAGGCCATAGACGAAGTGAATTTGGCGGCCCGAATAAAATAGAAAATACAAAATAAAGGGAAAAAACTAAAGTTGTAATTTATTAAAGACCGAGTATACCTCTAAGAATAACATTCAGTACAAGTCACGCTATTCCTTCTTTATGGTATGTGAATCAATTACTTATGCGTGGCCCCCAACTACCATAGAGCTCAGCAGCTGCATACTAAGACTGTTATACCTAAGGACAGCCCTATGCTACATGTTGAGATTGATTTCTGTGTTGTAGATCAATTATAGTTTGATTTTCATGTAGCTATGTGTTAACTTTCCAGTTACTATTTTATGGTTGGGATTTTTTCTTTACTTTATTAAAAAGGTTGTTTTTCTTGGTCGAACTCCATCAGTTGTTACCCTTGCCATCTTGTACAAACCAATCCAGCTCTTTCAACACAGTTCTTCATAGCATTGAACAAATGCTTATGCCTTTTACTGAAATTATCGAAATATTGCTATTAAATATAATGATCGTTTACTTTAAACTTTTTAGAAGGACGTTTAGAGACAATGTTTCTTTAAACTCTCCATTATAAGTGATAAGAATTAAAAGTTTCAATAATTTCTATAGATTTTTACAATTATGTATTTTAATATATTTGCATTTTTTATTAGCACACTTGATTTATTTAGGCTTTCGCAGGCTGCATAAAACACCTTGGCGGGCCGCATGTGGCCCGCAGGCCGTAATTTGCCCACCCCTGCTGTAGATCATAGTAGATGTAAAAAAAAATTATAAATAAATTCAGAGTTGAACACGAAGAAAAGAATCAAGTTAAACAATATGAATATGATATCATCTTGTTCTAAATTTTTAGATCTATAGTATAATCTAGATATATCTATACATTTCTATCCACTTGACTCAAAAACTACTAAAGAGAGGACATATTAAAACTTTTCCAGTAATGTGATTCTTCTAGTTTTCTGACAGACTGTCTTACGACATCATGTTCATAATTTTTGCATATATTACAAACAAGACTTCTTACAAATAAAATCCTTTTGGATTTGAGTTCTAAGGGCCTGGGGGGGGGGGGGGGGTCTAAAATTCTCTTTGGCATAGGCTCTTTACATAAACTCTGCTGTTGTTCATAATGATAATGCACTTATGTCACAATACAGGTCAAGAAATTGTGGCTTCCTAGACCTGTTGAGATGGAAATCAGAAAGTCTGGGCAGTTGAAAACAATGGTCTCTTCTTTCTCCCCACAGTGGGGGCACTGTGTCAGTGAGAAGAACTTTAGCCTTAAAAGGACATTGGTCTGCCCTGCATTATAATAGTTTGTTCACTCTTAGGCAACCTCTACCTTGGAAGACCCTGCTGGCTTTTTTAGATTTGTTCCAGCACTCAAATCAATTTAAATTCTATTTCCATTGTTCAGATTGTTACCCAGAGCATGATGGAAACTCACAGGCTGCTCAGTAGCTGGTGTTGGCCCTCCTAGGTGGGCTAAGGAGTCAGCAACAATGTTTAATTATAATAGACATCTATCTATAAATAAATTTATCTAACTTAAGATTTTGAATTTCTGTTGAGGACTGTCTCTGATTTAGGGAGTTTACAAACTATATATATTGGATTATTTGAACCAAAGACAATATTTGTAAAAACTGTGTAACAAAAATGCACATATTAAAGAATAAATGTATAGCTCTATGGTCAATTAAAGTTTATATTTTGGTGTATATATCTTTAATTACAGGCATCTATGTTTGTGCCAAATGTGGAAATGAATTATTTAACAGTGAAGCTAAATATAAACATGCAACACCATGGCCAGCCTTTACACAAACTATAAATCCTGACAGTGTGCGCAAGACTCCAGAATCATCTACTGCTATTAAGGTAGCTATTGTAGGGAAGCTTTTTTTCCCCTTTATCATTAGTTGCATTTATATTATTGGTATGAACATAAACGTGGACACTGGGGCAGGGGAGAGCCAATATAAAAACAGTTGTATATATATATTTATACACATTCCATTTTTTTTTGCTTCTTAGCTTGCTTGTGGTCAGTGTTTTAACAGTCTTGGCCATGAGTTTATTGGTGATGGTCCTACACCAGGACTCTCAAGGTTTTGAATCTTTAGCTCATCTTTAAAATTTAAACCTTCAGGTAATTAAATTATTGTTCTTATTTTATTGCTATGTCTTTATAGGACATTTCTTCTTCTCTAGTTGCTCTATGAAGTCTTATTCTGGAGTTGCATGTTTGGCCACACATGCTGTGAGTTTTGGGACTGACAACACATCTCTCCACAGAACCTGGTCAAGAACTAGATCGTACCTAACAAAATAAGTTATGTCTAATGTTTTTATCAAAACAAGTCCTTGTCCAGTCACGCCAGTGCCTGTGATTTCAAATAGTATTACTTTATTTAAGATATGACTTGGGATCGTGGTGGCTTAGTGGTGAAGGGTTTAGTTTCCGACCTGAAGGATCTCGGGTTCAAATTTTGGTGATGATTGGTATTTGAATTTCTGAAATTTTAGGATTCCCCATGAGCCCACCCAATTTTAATGAGTGCCTGACAAAAGTTGGGGAAAGTAAAGGTGGTTAATCATTGTGCTGGTCACACAACACCCTTGTTAACCATTTAACAGATGAACTTTACATCATCTGCCATATAGATCACAAGGTCTGAAAGGAATACTTTACTTTTTCTTTTTTAAAGATATGAATTATATAGGTATGACTTACAAATATATATCTATACCCGACTTATTGCTATTGGATATTTCTGTTAGAAAAGACTTTTGTCTATGTACTAACCCTTCCACTATGTCTCATGTCTCACCTAATTCTGTTTTAATGTCATCTTCTACTTGATTGCTTTCCCTTTACACACAGTAATACTGACATTTCTACTCTATTGTCTCTCTAATTGCTGTTCAAGTCACAGTGTGGCTGTTGATTTATTGTTAACCTACCATTCTTTCAATTTATACTTCATATTGTTCCAGTTGCACACTTACAAACAAGTATGAAGCTTTTTTTTTTCATTGATTTGTGACCAGTCAAGTCAATATTTGTGCTGCATGACAAATGAATGCAAAGTTGTAAAACAGATTTAGAGTAAATGGAAATTGGAAATTTATTTAGCATGCAATGCCTACTGTCAAGCCCATAGAAGTTAGGCCTTTAACTAGGGCCAGATTTAAGGGAGGGTATGCGGCACAACAACATACTCTGAAATACAAAAGTCTTAAAACACACTTTGAAAATAAAGCAACACTCTAAAAGACTGATTTATATATAACAATATTCAGAATTTTGACTTGTTTTCAATTAGTGACAATTATAATTTTTATAAAAAAAATTTTTCAGAAAAGTGTGAAGACAAAGAAGAGACCAAGTCTTAAATAAAATGCACTACTGCAGAAAATAATTTAGATATTTATAATGTGTAAATATTTTTTAACATAAGCTTTTAATGAATGACATGTATTGGTGCTAGCCAAAACAGGAAAGCCATTACATTGAAATACCAAAAAAGTTTGTGTTCTAAAATATTTTCACCATAACCATATAACATGTTTGTTAATCATTTGAAGAACAAAAGTTATGAGAAAGTTTGAAGGTATTAATATTATTGTTTAATTTATTCAACATGAGGTATTTTTTTTTTAGTACATCTAGTGGTGACAGAAAAAAAAAGCCAAACATAATTGCAATTATTTATTTCTGTTGAAGTTTACAATGTTGATCAAACTAGAACTTCGCTTATTGGTTAATTTGATCTAGATTTTATTGAATACACTTTTTATTTATATCATATATGGATAATGTAATGTATAAGAGTTGTCTGAAGACTTTGTTTTACTTTTTTAAAATTCATAGAATTTATTTGTGAACTGTTTTTTTTTGTTTTGTTTCATTAGTGTTGGTATATAATATAAATAAATGTGTGTTAGGACGGCTGAGTGGTGAAATGTTTGGCTTCCTAACCAAGGGTTCTTGAATTTGAATTCTGTTGATACCATTAACCCAACTCAAATGGATACCAGTACTGAACATTAGTCAGGGAAATAAGGGCAGTTGTTTGATGTTGTGCACATGATACCCCTGATAACAATCAGCCATAGATACCGATGAGCTTTTCATCATCTGCCCCCATAGATTGTAAGATCTGAAAGGGATACCTTTACTAAACATATAAAGGGTTCACAGGAAACCATTCTTGTTGTTTATGTAATCTCTCTTGTAGCTTCATGTCATTTAATAATGTTCAGTCTGTCATTTTTGTAGTCCCATTTAAATAACAATCTTTAAAAAAACAGGCTCAATGAATCATAAAACAAGTAAAAAAATATTATTGCTTATATTATGCCACTGAACAGGTTAATGTTGCATTGGCATTATTTAATTAACAATTCTGACTCTTCCTTTCCATCAAAGAAATGTTTCTTTTTACATTCATCCCATCCTACTGGCACTACAGCCCATGGAGGGCCCTGGCCTACTTTAGCTCATCTCTCCATTCTGATCTATCCAGTGCTTTACAACTCCATAAACTGACTTAAAGCTGTTGTAGATTCTCCTCTATGTCATCAAGCCACTTGTGGTCTGCCTTTGGGGCGCCTTCCTTTTGGTTTTTACCAGTGAACAATCTTTGCTCCTCTGTTCTCTGGCATTCTTTTGAGGTGACCTACCCAATATAATCTGCTCACTTTCTTGTTAAATAATAGACTGAAATAAGGTTAACGTTCTGTAATTCTTTGAATGGGCTTAGAGAACTAATAAATGTATTCCACAACTCTTTAAACATTTCTTAAGTATACTGTATCAGTGTACCCCCTGAAACTTTGCCTACCTAGAACACCAATATTTGGTTTGAGAACTAGGCTCTAAGGTTAGTGATTGGGATTATATATTAAGAGTGACCAATTAATATAATCACACGTCTACAAAATTTATTTACAATGTAAGAACATAGGCCTACTATTTAATTGCATATACTGTATATTTTTTTTTAAATATAAAAATTTTTACATATCATTTACAACAATCATAACATTTTCTTTGAATGTTACTTTATATTATTATTTAATGATTTTAAGCCTTTTGCCTGGTCATACTTACACAGTAACTTCTTGTTAATAAATTACTATTAAAAAAATCACAACTTTGAATTTTGTTCTTTTATAAATTTAGAAAAAATGTTTTTTGCTTTAAAATGTTTATTCAGATAAGTGTTCAAGAAAATAGAAACTTTAGGCCTAAAAAAAAATACAAGATTACCCATATTGTATTGAGATCTTAGAATACCTGTTGTTAGAAAACTACTTAAATCAAATCATGTTACAGATTGCTCCTCCTCTTTCCTGTGTAGAAATCAAACAGTAAATGTAAATAAATAGTGATATGCTAAGTACAAAGTAAAGCTTAGTGTTTTCACTTATATTGCTTCTAATTGATTTAGGGGGTGTCATTTTTATCCTACACATACCTCATCAAAGTTTTTTCTTCTCCTCAAGGTGGAGACAAAGGGTAGGAAATAGCTTAGAATTTTCAAAGGCCATAGTGTGGTAAAAGTTGTGGAAATTTTTTTACAAGATAAGAACATTTAAAATAATTATGGTCATAATCTTTATTTGTCAAACCTTCTCGCATTAACTAGGATTTTATAGAAAACACATTTTATTTTGTAATAGTGTAATGAATAAGATTTGTCTTAATGCTCTATTCTATTTTAAAAATTCATACATCTTATTTGTATAATGTTTTTTAAAGTAAATAAAGCTGTGGTATGGTGGCAGAGTGGTCAAATGCTTGGCTTCCTAACCAAGTGTCCTTGAATTTGACTCCTGGAGATGCTCCCGAGTCCACCCAACTCAAATTGATACCTGACATAAGTTTGGGAAGTAAAGTTGCTTGTTGTGCAGGCCACATGACACCCCTGACGGTCATCTTCACTTTATTTGTCAGTCTTTCTTGAATATGGGTGCTTCATTCTAAACCTTGAGATGTTTTTTTATTCCAATAAATACTTGTTTCACCCACTTATAAGATTTGTTGTAATCCCACTTTGAACGTCCAAAGAAGAAAATTAATGGATCTTCTGTACCTACAAAACACAATTTTTTTTACATTACATCTATATAATAATATATATAGATGTTGAATATTTATATTTTTTATGACTTTAAATTTTTATTTAATATGTATATTTTTTGTCATGTATTTAACTTTATCTATCCCGTTGTCTATTTGACTGCTGGGGCACCATGCAAGATTTGTCTTGCATATAAAAATAAATATATAAAATATTGCTTATTTCATAATTATAACAATTATTGTATGCTGGATAAAAAGAGGATGGGCAGAGGATGAAATGACCAGGAACTGCATTGTCTTAAGGCAATTACAATTTTTTTACAAAGCTTAAATCAACTCACACTGTCTGATTTTAAACATGTTTAATTTCTCCCACATCATTTCTCTGATCAAGTTGAAAGTTGTTCACAATTATTTGTTGTTAATAACAAAACACAAATAAACAACAACAACAATGAGTTAATTAAATAGTGGTAATAAATTAATTGTGCATTATAGTGAAAATGGGAAATAAATCTTAGTATTAAGGAAGTGTGGCTGTTTTCTTCCCATTAGATATAACCCTTTTTTTTTTTTTTGAAGTATTTTTTCCACATTTCCATTAAGTTCATATGAGAGGTATTTCTCCCCCTCCCCCAATTTGGAACTTTTTAATTTTTGCTAATGTTGGTGCTTCACATGGTAGCTAATAATTCTTGACTTCAATGTTATAAAATATGATAAAAACAATGTACAATAAAAAATGACTGATCATAAAAAAAAAACAATAAATAAAAAACAAATACTTAAAATGTATTCAACTATTTTTAATTGCTTCTTTTTTATCTGGCAACCA
This sequence comes from Biomphalaria straminea, assembly GCA_021533235.1. Taxonomy (NCBI): domain Eukaryota; kingdom Metazoa; phylum Mollusca; class Gastropoda; family Planorbidae; genus Biomphalaria; species Biomphalaria straminea. Next base: position 38,229,841 of record JADKLZ010003886.1, read on the forward strand.
TGCCTCCTCTTTATCTGGCCACAGAGAATAATTTTTTCTCCACATATAACGTTTGATATTTCCACATAGAAGGCATGTCACAACTGTATGCTTTTCACTTTGACCTACAAAATAAAAAGTAGAAATATTTAGATGTAACTTAACAGAACATGGAGATAAATCTACAATGAATAAAAAGACTCAAAGCCACTCACTTCGACTTCGGATCCTACAAGTTTGTCCTGATACAAAGACTACATTACATTTCTTGCAATAAGTTCTTTTTATGCATGGATGGCTGAAATGTGAACAATAACTGCATGAAAGCAGGTTATACATTTTAAATCCTATCAGCATTAGTACTATAATAGTGTTCAGAGAACGTATTAAAGAGACAATTAATTGATAGATTTTGTAGTTTACATGAGATTATATTAACATCTAAAGCAATCAGGTACATTAGTTGTTTTTTTTTATTATTTACTGTTAGTTATTTTATTTTTAAAATCTTCATATTTTTAGATCAAGGAACATCATTGCTTCCTTATTTGATAAAGACTCTACGAAAAAAAAAAAAAGGGGGGGGGGGGGAGAATATAGCAAAGTCACTGTTTCAGAAATAAAAAAAAACTAAATTTATTGTCATTTTGGACATTTTTTTTTCTGTGCTTTTAAAAATACTTACAATAGTAATAATAATAATAATAATCTCAATGTCGGTAAGAAAATTTGTCCTACAATTTGTGCATTACACCAAACAAAAGTCCAACTCAAGTACATAACAACATCTTACATTCTAATAACATGCTTTTCCGCCACTGTTTTCATAGTGGATATGTAGTATCTGCATAGCTCAATATTTTTAGGATCTTGTTTTAGTACCATCTGTGCTGCCTAAATAGAAACACAAAAAAAAAATTAAAAAAAAATATATTTATGTGATTTTAGTCAACAGTAGTAACAATCATATTGCAAGAATAACAAATTAGAACAAAATGTTTTTTAATCTGTTTATCAAATTATTATTTCAATAAATTCAGAATAATAGTAGTTTAAACTGATCTATATAAATTAGGCAGCATTCTAGAGAGTGGTGTGGTGGTCAAGTGGTAAGCCCAACTCTAATGGGTACTGGTACCTGACTTACATTGGGCTGATTCGGGGAAGTAAAGGCAAAGACAGTTTTAAAACTGTAGGCCAGAGAACAGCCTAGAATCTTAGATATACTATCTTTAAACTGTAATTATCTTACATTTAGTATCTAGACCTAATTACTCTACTAGGACTAGAACTAGACAATAGCACTAGATTACTTAAAATTATACTTGATATAGTAGGCCTATAGATTATAGATCCAGAGTCTAGTGGTACTAGATCTAGTCACATACTGAGACATACTTTTTTTCTAGCTAGAGCTCCTATTTTAAGTATAAACAAAAGTTTGATTCAGATTAAAAATTAAAGCTTAAAAAAAAAAATTAAATAAAGAGGTGCAGACTCAGTCTTAAGCAGATGACTCATTCAAACTCATTTAATAAATGATTTAGTGACTGAATTAAATCTACTTTTCTAGATTACCTATTTTGATATTTATAGAATTTACATAATCTAGTATTCTAGATTCTACTTTCTAGTCTAGCAGAAATTATAAATCATGATTTATTAATTTATATAGTATACTCTCTGTGGCATTTTACGCCTCGAGAGACGATATTTTCCCCTTGCAAGCTCTTGTGTGACTGAAGAGGCTGATCCTTGATACACAGCTGCGATCGCAGGTTGGGCATATGTACTCACCAGGCGCCGTTGCACTATCACCTTTCTTTCTGCTTCTGTTGTGTATGGCATCTGCAATCAAAGACCCCTCCTTTATGCTCTCTCTCCATGTGGATCTATCTAGTGCCACCTCTTCCCAGTTGCTGGTGTCGATCTTAAAGAGCTTCATGTCCCATTTGCATACATCTGTATAATGTAAGAGTGGGCGACCAGCGGCTCTTCTGCCTTCTATTGGATCGCCATACAGAATATCCTGTGGGAGTCGACCTACTGGCATTCTACGAACGTGGCCAAGCCAGCCAAGGCGTCTGCTGCTGATAACAGAGCGGATGTCCTAGCAACCTGCTCTTCGTAGCACTTCCTCATTGGTTATCTTATCTTGCCACCTTATTTTAAAGATCCACCTTAGGCATCGGAGGTGGAAGACATTCAGCTTTTTTTTCCTGCCATGAGTAGGTTGACCATGTTTCACTTCCGTATAGCAAGGTGCTCAATACACAGGTCCGGTAGATGTTGTCCCAGACTCTTTTCTGCAACCGTGACATGATGGCCATTGCCTTGGCTATCCTGTTGTTAATGTCATTATCCAGTAGAGTGTTGTTGGATATGATGGAGCCAAGCTATTTATATAGTATAAATAGTATAATATATAGCCTAGCCTAGAATAGATCTAGTAATCTAGTTAGCATATACACAATATATAGCATAGACATAGAAATCCTAGTCCTAGACCTATCCACCCGATAATCCGAGCTATCTAGATTAAATCATCTATCATAATCAAATCTATGACAGTATTGACTGTAGTGAGTATGAACCTTGATAATTAATTTGCCTATTATAATTATTAGTTCTAATCACTTGTGACTTAGGACTTTGACTACTAACTTGAACTTCTAAGTCTAATTAAGACTAGTTCTATTACTAATCTAGATCTATAAAAATAGCCTAGAAAGTCCTAAAGGCTAGTAGTAGTAAAGGAGGCTAAACCCTAAATTAAGACTATGATTATATGATTATGATTATTAAATTTGGATTATTATAATATTAAATATAATATAAATAATAAAATATAAATAATTATTATATTTATATAATAATATGAAATATCAATTCAATATAGATAATAGATCTATTATTTTACTATTGGATTATGAATATGATTTATTGGCAATATCCGCATTAAGATGTCGATATTTACATACGGCCGCCATGCTGGAATGATGATAGCAACGGCTCCTAGGCAGCCAATTGTTGCCAGAAATTTTTGGAACCAAAATTAAATAAATAAAACGAGTTCTCTTTTGCTGCCAACTATTACATAAATAAAATCTTAATAAATTTAGACAGCGTTATTGGTTGTAGACTTATTTATTTAAATAGAAAATAGATGTAGGGCCTACATTTCACTAGTGTAAAGTATTTCTCAATGTTTTATTTTTTTTATATGCTGGTGTAGATTGAGTTAAGGATGCAATGTTTTTGTGTTCTATTATTAATATTACAAATTTTAATAAAATATTTAAAAATTTTATTAGTATTTTTTAAATTTTTTTTTTGTTTTTCTTCATGGATGTTCATTTTTTTTTTAATTTGTTGATGCTTTATTTCATTATGTGTGTGTGGTATGATTATATAAATGTGTGTGTGTTTTTTTATACAGTACCGGTACAGTATAGTAACGTCAATAAATAAATATAATATATGTTATTATATGTGTATGTGTGCGTGCTCGCGCGTGTGTTTTATATGAAATTATTGAGAGTTTAAAAAAATACTTAGCCTACTAGGTATCTTATTAATGGTAAAACAATAATTGAGACATATTAATACTACCACTCCCTCCTTTCTCATACCAGACAAGGGACAAGACTAAGGTAGATCTACCAGTACCAGCATTTCAGTACATTTTAGTTTTGAAAACGATTTTAAGGATGTAGAGGAGACAAGTGCACGCTGACACAGTGTACACCGCTAAAGCTCAAATCCGTGAATGTGCACATTACTTAGCTAATCTTTGTTTTTTGGTAGGACAAAGTTGGCGCATAAGCAAACATTAGAGTGGCATTAGAGAATAATCCATTTGGTTAATTGGCTTGATCACATAACAGACGTTGAAATCCTTGAGTTGTTACAGATAAACAGTATCCATGCCACACGCACTATTTGGTGGGGGGGGGGGGGTCAACACAAACGTTAAAAAGACAAAGTTCTTTCAAGGAGTGTGAGGGAAACGCTATAGCTTTAGGTCCTTTCTTATTGCTTGAGGTCGTGAGTGTCGTGTTTCACGATATAAGGCAAGGGCTTGGCAATCAACAAAGAACGTAGATCTAAGATTTAAAAAAAGGAAGGTGAGAAAAGAAGCAGTCATATCTGCAGCAGACCCAAGAAAACCATGCAATCTATGTGGTCGGCTTTTTTAAAGAAAACAAATTGGACTCCATAGCCATCTTCAAATTCATAGAAAATTAGAAATAATATCATCTCCAGCTACGAAGAAGGAGCTATATATTTAATATAGCTGATCTGCTCATTAATTGATTGGCTACCAGTTACGTTAATGTGCAAAATCGACATTTTGCCGCTAGATATAGGCCTATTGTTATTATAGGTTTAGGGTTAGGATAGAGTTAGGTTTATCTAGACATGCAATCTCCTGCAAATAACTATAAAATAATAATTTAATTTATTACGCGCCGTTAACAATGCACTATAAATCCTTGCAGAGCTCACTATTTTGTGTGTCCAAAGAGTTGAGTCAAAGATAATTACAACATTACGTAGTACCTGGATCATGGTAGTTGGAGATAAATACGAAATTAGTAGTATTCTAATTCTGTTCTAAAGTTGCTGCTCGGTGATCTGGAAGTACAGCAAGAAAACAGCACACACTTTTTCGTTCTACTTCGCCAAATACCCATATTGTTCATATCTCACAGCCATCAAAGACATAACTTACTAGGTGTCCCATTTTTGACCACTGGGGCAATACACCGCAGGTGCGTTTTGTAAGTCACAGTCATACGATACTACACACACGCACACATATCACCATTAACAAGAAGGGGGGGGGGGAGTCATATGTGGAAAATGAAAGAATGTCAAGAAAGGGGGAGGGAAGAGAAAGTGGGGAAACAAAACTATGTCTTAATAGTAAAAAATGGGGGGGGGGGGGGGAGGACAGAACCTAGCTGAGATGCATGGGCGCCCGCAGGGGGGTGCAAGGGGGTGCACTTGCACCCCCCTGGATTCTGAGTAGCAAAATTCTAAACATTAGCATTTTTTTATTTTTGCATCATTAAATCAATTAACTTCTTAGTAGCCACTGAGCAAGTAGTTATTCCACTGAAGTACAATCGTTGCTGTGTTCCATAGTGTAGACAGCTAGTTCAGGTGATAATATGAATACCTACTTTTTAATTGTTGTTTTAAATTATGTTTTACTTATTTGCATATTAAATAGATTTGTTTCTCTTCAAAAAAAGGAAACATTATTTTTGGATAGGTGGTATAGCCTGTATGATACAACTTAAGTAGCGTAGCAAAACAAATGTAAAACAAATAATTTTCTACAACAAGTCTAAAACCATTCGCATAAATGTGTTGAAAATATGATAAATAATTACCTCCCTTACTAAAGAGCTTTCCGTGTTTGTTACTATTTATAGTGAATAGT
>JADKLZ010003886.1:38235671-38257086 GCA_021533235.1 Biomphalaria straminea
TTTTTTTATACAGTACCGGTACAGTATAGTAACGTCAATAAATAAATATAATATATGTTATTATATGTGTATGTGTGCGTGCTCGCGCGTGTGTTTTATATGAAATTATTGAGAGTTTAAAAAAAAATACTTAGCCTACTAGGCATCTTATTAATGGTAAAACAATAATTGAGACATATTAATACTACCACTCCCTCCTTTCTCATACCAGACAAGGGACAAGACTAAGGTAGATCTACCAGTACCAGCATTTCAGTACATTTTAGTTTTGAAAACGATTTTAAGGATGTAGAGGAGACAAGTGCACGCTGACACAGTACCGCTAAAGCTCAAATCCGTGAATGTGCACATTACTTAGCTAATCTTTGGTTTTTGGTAGGACAAAGTTGGCGCATAAGCAAACATTAGAGTGGCATTAGAGAATAATCCATTTGGTTAATTGGCTTGATCACATAACAGACGTTGAAATCCTTGAGTTGTTACAGATAAACAGTATCCATGCCACAGAACTATTGCGTGGGGGGGGGGGAAGGGTCAACACAAACGTTAAAAAGACAAAGTTCTTTCAAGGAGTGTGAGGGAAACGCTATAGCTTTAGGTCCTTTCTTATTGCTTGAGGTCGTGAGTGTCGTGTTTCACGATATAAGGCAAGGGCTTGGCAATCAACAAAGAACGTAGATCTAAGATTTAAAAAAAGGAAGGTGAGAAAAGAAGCAGTCATATCTGCAGCAGACCCAAGAAAACCATGCAATCTATGTGGTCGGCTTTTTTAAAGAAAAAAAATTGGACTCCATAGCCATCTTCAAATTCATAGAAAATTAGAAATAATATCATCTCCAGCTACGAAGAAGGAGCTATATATTTAATATAGCTGATCTGCTCATTAATTGATTGGCTACCAGTTACGTTAATGTGCAAAATCGACATTTTGCCTCTAGATATAGGCCTATTGTTATTATAGGTTTAGGGTTAGGATAGAGTTAGGTTTATCTAGACATGCAATCTCCTGCAAATAACTATAAAATAATAATTTAATTTATTACGCGCCGTTAACAATGCACTATAAATCCTTGCAGAGCTCACTATTTTGTGTGTCCAAAGAGTTGAGTCAAAGATAATTACAACATTACGTAGTACCTGGATCATGGTAGTTGGAGATAAATACGAAATTAGTAGTATTCTAATTCTGTTCTAAAGTTGCTGCTCGGTGATCTGGAAGTACAGCAAGAAAACAGCACCCACTATTTCGTTCTACTTCGCCAAATACCCATATTGTTCATATCTCACAGCCATCAAAGACATAACTTACTAGGTGTCCCATTTTTGACCACTGGGGCAATACACCGCAGGTGCGTTTGTAAGTCACAGTCATACGATACTACACACACGCACACATATCACCATTAACAAGAAAGGGGGGGGGGGGAGTCATATGTGGAAAATGAAAGAATGTCAAGAAAGGGGGAGGGAAGAGAAAGTGGGGAAACAAAACTATGTCTTAATAGTAAAAAAAAGGGGGGGGGTGGAGGACAGAAGCTAGCTGAGATGTCCAGGATGACATCAGATCCAGACGATGGCGGTTTCGGCTAGCGGCTCATGGATGTCCCTCTTTGCTTTACCAGAGATAAGGGGAGGGAAGCTAAACGTCCTCTTCGACCCGAGGTTGAGTCTGTCTTGGTCAGATAAAAGGAAAAGTGTGTGTGTGTGTGTGTATAGGAGGTGGACTGGGTCACACATTCAGCTTTGCTAATAGTCTCTGCTATTAGGATATGTTGTAATACTAAAATGTGATTTTATTCTTTCTGGTGTCAGGAAATGTTGAGCTCCCTTTAATTTAGGCACCAGGAAATTAAGGAACCAGGAAATCGGGCACTCTTTGACAAGGCGGAAAATCAGGCACTCTTCAATAGAGATTTAAATTTATAGATAATTGATTTTTAGCTCATATTTTATTCCGAAAATACCAACAAAACCAACTTTCAATAGAATGTTCATGATTTAAAAGAAAAGCTGACAAAACGAAGAAGAAAAAAAATCACAAGAATGGGGGGTGGGGGGGGGTGGGAATAACATTATATAATTTAGGCCTACACATCAAAGGATTCTGGGGAGGGGAGGTAGAGATCATTCCCCGCTTACTGTTTCACATCCACAATCAACCCTTTAGATTAATTGTTAATATTATTTTTAAACAAAATATTACATATAATGTCGCTGCCCCTCTCTAAGGTAAAATTCAGCCAATCATAAATCATTAGTAATGATTAGTAAATGCCAAGTCAAGTTTGAGGGCAGGGTAGTGAATTTTACTATTTCAGCGCTCCCCCCCCCCCAACACCTTCAACTATAAAGCAAAAGATTTTGATGACAGATACAGAGTCGGATCGGGTGTGTTGACGATAAATATAACCGCCTTCTCCCCATCTACCTCAACCCTTAAGATATGCTTGTGGAAGGGGAACCCCTCCCCCCACTGGTCCACAAATGAGATTGGACCAATGCGCTCTGAGCATGCTATAAGCATGAAAGTAGCGCTATATAAAAGCTATAATAAAAAAAAATACTGTTCAATATTTATATACAGATACAAAATTAAGACAAATCAGGTTTTTTTTATTTATCGGAAACATAGAGAACAACTGAATCGACAACAAAAATACAAACCTTCATCAACAGATGCCTGATAAATATCCTAAAAATACACTGGTACGACACAGTAGAAAACACCAAACTGTTGGAGATAAGTCGGCAGAAAAAATTGAGTTGCAGAAATTAGAGAGAAAATGAAGATGCCTTGGTCACAAGAGAAATTGCTGGTGGAGATCTAAGGACTGGTTTTGACAGTAGAAGTTCCCTGTAAGCACTGATAGTTACTTTCATTGGCCTACAGCCGACAGTAGTAGCTGTTTGATTGCGCAACGCATTTGGCCCCTATTACAGTAAGACCTGGACATCATCATTCTCTGGTCAATCTTGTTCCCCACCCCCGACCCCCCTCCTGGCCCCCTCCCCTTCTCAGCCTGCTCCTGCAGTTTCACCCCACTCCCTTACCACTCCCAGCCCGCTCCCGCAATTTCGCCCCACCCCGTTTCCCCTCCTAGCCCGCTCCCATAGTTTCACCTATTTCTTTAACAAGTCAGTCAGCTTCAGTGACCTTGGTTACCTACCAACATTCCTTTACTCTTGGCTACATTAGAGACAGACACAGACAATCATTTTTCCTATATTTCTATTAAATGTATAAATATTTATTTATGATTTTTTTTTCTATAAGGACATCAGTTGTTTATTGCATGTATCCCCCAGCACATTCTAGATACAATACAACAAGTCTCATAACATTTTTTTTACCTATACGGTATTTCGGCTTTTAAATCTCATAGCAAACAGCATTACACTAGATTTGAGTAGATTAGTCCACTAGATTTAGGCTTAGATCTATTTAATTCAACATTCATTTCAGATGTATGAAAAATATTACAAGTTGTCAGCACCTTAAATCTTCATCAAAACATTTAAAATATAACTCCATTTCTCTATACAATAATTCTAGGTCTAAACATATTTCAATTCAATTTTTATAACATAAAAATGTGTACCTAGATTTATGCTTTATCGTGTTATTGATGATAATTTAATTTGAGAATAATAATATATTACTCCCCCACCCCATTCCTTATTAAAAGTACTACTCCTATTAATGTAGTAAATATTCCTATTATTTCTATTGGTTTTATTTCTCTCTCTTGTAATCCGCTATAAGCTGTCGATATTTATATAGGTCTGTGAGTCTACTATACAACGCTATTAATTCTATTATTTCTATATGTTTTTATTTTCTCTCTCTTCGAATATGGTTTCAGCTGTCGATATTAAAAATCAAGTAGGTTATCTCCCCCTAGAAATATTTTTTTCAGCATCGTTTCAGCGCTGAGAGATCGCAAAAAATCTGGCCAGTGGTTGCCAGGGCTGCCTAGAGACGTAAATACGACACCTAAATGCGGAAATTACCGATTTATTTATGATTATCACATTGACTTAATTATCATTGACATTATGATTATCAATCATTTTATGAATATCATGATGACATGATGATTCATGTCAATCATGAACGATGATTCAAAATTTAATTTTGATTATTTAAAATTATTATAATATTTATATATCCTTTGCCAAACTGGCTTTGCAATTAAATAATAAGAGAAAACGACGTAACCTGATATAAAAAGTTAACTCTTTGAAAAATCTCTTTATGTACAAATCTTGGTCCATCTTTTCCCATCACTAAATTTTATTGGGTTGCTAATATCAACAAGAACTAGACTATCATGGTAGACTCTATTGTTATTGTGAAGTATGGAACTCCACCAAAACTTTAATTTTTTAATTTCACATGGTAGTATTAAAAAATAAAAAGGCGGTAAGGATATGAAAGAAGAAACTTAATTAAAGTGAAATAGAAAGTGGTTTAAAATTTTTTAATGAGTTTTTTTTTTTTTTTTTTTTTTTTATAAAAAAAAATATAGATTCTAGATCTATGCAATGTGTAAAAAAAAAATTAACATGGATTTATTTAATTTTAAAAGATGGTGGACTAAAATAGATCTAGCTGATCCATGTTACTATGTAACTATGTAGGTCTGTAGACGTCTTAAACATAGATCTAAGTGTTTCAACTTTTCGTTCGCGCCACCGTTAACCATCCAGGGTCTGGTAGAACGATGTAACAGTGTAAGCTCTCACAGTGCTATGCGGGAAGATTTTAAGGATATAATGAAAACAAAAGAAACTTTTTCCAGTTGTATTTGGCATATACGCCTATATTTACAAAATGTTTGGATTAGTCTTTTGTGCTTGTAGAAAGTGTTTTGTATAGGCCTACTAATGCCTACTATATAACAATTCGTTCAAGAGACGGTATTAGAAAGGCAGGTTTCTCTTCCAGTCAACAAGGCGGTACGAGCTCTTATAGTGTAGCTACGTGTGTTTGTGTGGTGTGATGCGATATGTCTATTTTTAGTAGAATACTGAAAGGGGTGGTTTGTGTATATGACATAGAAGAGGGCACCTGGTTGCATGTAGCTTCAGAACAAGACAGCTGGAGGTCACATAAAGGCCGCTGCGCTGGATACACATTTGAGACCAAAAGACATTTTCGAGGACAGACGTAGACGGTGAAAAGAACATCTAAATCGATCATCGGAGGACAATATAGCCTGCGTTGGTTGTGCCTAAATATGTAGGTCACAGCTGGGGCTGCATAGCCATGGACAATTCTGCATTCTTAATCTGCGAGCTCGGACATGTCTTATTATTAATTTCTTTCGCTTCCTTTTTAGTCAGAGCACCATTTTTTACAATGATGCAATCAACCATGATGCAATCTTATAGTTTAAATTTTCCAGCATATATTGAACACTGACTTACGTAACTTTTCTATTTAGTTATTATCACTGCAGAGGCGTAACTAGGGTAGGGGGGGGAGTGGCCCCTACTTGAAGGGATCCCAAAAAAAGTGTTGTTTTTTTTACATGAAATATATAGGCCTACTACGAAAATGCAATACCTCTCTTCAACTCGTACCTTCGTGGAAACTCCTTGGTGGGTACACGTGGCCTCAAATCCTGAACCCGGATCTCGAAATGGATTTTCCTATAAATTTGACAGTTGCAGTATATCGTTGGGAAAACTCTAGGTTGACCGTTAAAATGTTTTCAAAATTAAATTTGGCCTGAGAAAGAAAAAAAAAAATTATTTTGAACAGACTATATGTCTTCGGGTATTTGGGCATTTATCATTCAAGAGTTTGATAAAACAATGTTCAGGAACATGTTTCGCATCATCTTCTAACACTAGATCTAAAGGCTATAAATGGTATGTTTAAAAAATTAGAGAGCGTTCGCTTAACTATGATTCTTTTTTTTTTTTTTTTTTGGGGGGGGGGGGGACAAAAAAGTTTTTAAATTTTTTTAAATCCAGAATTCATTTCATTAGTAACTTAGATCCTCTCGCGACGTTCGGCGCATTGGGCGGCAAGCTGTCTCCACAAAGATTTGTCACTGGCAATGTCTGAAGCTTCCCACCTGATGTCAACATCCTCTGATGTCCTCCATGAAAGTGCGGCGCCAAGTGATACGAGGACGTCCCTGTTTGCGTTTGTCATCGTATCTCTTATGGTACACGTTTTGTCGGAGAACATGTCTCGCAAACCTCACATAACGCTCTCTCTTATCTTATAGCCCTAACACCGATGATAATACCTAAAATGAGGAAGTACCGTACTGGAAACATATCTTTTTACCAAGTGGCCTTAAAAAAATAACTTTTGTGACGATCTCTTATTCAGGGGAATTTTATCTATTTTATCAGATAGTCAGAAAATGGATAAAGTTTCTACAGATCTAATAAAATATAGTGTACGGAAGTTTTACTCTCAATGCAGGTCTATCCAAGTGGCTCGCCGAGTAAATTTCTTCTTTGGCATCATCACTGATTTTTCAAATCGTACGGTGCGCGAAAAAAGATGCGCGATGGCACTTCGACTCTCTTTGCCTTTGTAAAAAACTCGAAGCTGTTGTTCCATTAGTATAGTTCCATGACTAGACCAATATATGAGATAAACCGCGCAGTGGTTTCCAAATCAGGGAACTCTCCATATAGTTTTCTTTCTATTGGGGTGTTTTGGGGCCAGTGTCTTATACGGGCCTCTTGGTAAAGAGCACAGTGTTGGAGGACGTGGTCGGCATTCTCTGGTGACACTCCACATGGCCCCATGGGCAGATTTCACAGGTTCCAATTTTGAGCTTCCTGTACATGTGTTGTCGCAATCTGTTGTGTCCGGTCCTAAGTCTAAAGATTAGACGTTGATCTTGTCGGGATAGCTTATAGTAGGCTAAGCATCATCTTACTTGTGATTTGGATGTGAGCTCGTCCATTTCTCATTTATTTTATTTACAATTAATTTCTTCTGGGTAAAGTGCAGAGCTTATTTGAGTTAGTTCTCCCACTGATTTCAATGATTTCCTAATGTTACTGTATTTTGTATTCAACAGTGGTCTTTGGTTTGCAAATATATATATTTTTTTTTTATTAAAGGCAGATTTAATGTTTTAGATCCAGATCTAGCCTATAGCTGCGTCCAGAGACTTGTTTTTTTTTCCAGAATCCCGATAGCTACTGTGAACTGCATACAATTATAGATCTATAATCTAGATCTAGACATCTCTAGTAATCTGCATCCCATTAATATGGATCGCAGGCGTACGTACGGTATCGTAATAAGCTCTGTCATAACAAGCTACGCTCTGAGACATAATCGATTATTAGAATCTGACAAGTGTTGTTTCCCTTGCGGCAGTTATGTTTAAAATAGGCGAAATCAGATCTATACTATTACACGCAAAACGTGACAACTGCGAGCAACAGTTTGGTAGCTCAATATTTAAGTTATGTTCTAAAGTTTCACTTGAATCTATCGAGTGCAAGTTTATATAAGGTATTGTTTTCGTTTGTTTTCTCTATCCGTGAATGCATCTGTCAGCTTAGCGGAGAACATGATACTGAACAGTGTAGGTGCTAGGACGCAGCCTTGTTTTACCCCGTTTGATACTTCGAAGGGCTCTGATGGTTCACCACTTTCTTGGACACGGCCGTCGTGAAATAGTCTCACCATGGTAATGAATTTACGTGGACAACCATACTTTGACATAATCTTCCAGAGACCTTCCCTGCTGACAGTGTCGAATGCCTTCGTTAGGTCGACATATATTGAGAAAAGGTCACCATTTTGTTCTTGGCATTTTTCCTGGAGCTGCCTTGCCGCAAAGATCATGTCATTGGTTCCACGCTCTTTTCTGAAGCCGCATTGACTTTCTGGTAGTAGACCATGTTCTATGTGTTGCATGAGCCGATTTAGTAGAATGCGTGCAAGGATTTTCCCAGCAATAGAAAGAAGAGATATCCCTCTATGGTTGTCGCAGATTTGGCGGTTTCCTTTTCGCTTGTATAGATGGACAATTGTGGCATCTTTAAAGTCTTGTGGTATTGACTCATTTTCCCACATAATTAAAAATAGAGTATTACTACTTATACCTATACGGTATAGGAGCCTCAACAAAGTCCTGCCTCGGGGCCTGCATTTACTTGAATCCGGCCCTGAAATATAATATAGCATGTTACCGAGGGCGCCTCTTCTACGTCGTCCTCGCTGTTGACATGTGGTTGTCACCATGTGGGATAATGTCTAAACCAGCCTCAAGCAAAACTTGGTTATTTGCCAGGTATTCCTGCCAGCGTATGCCAGTTATGAAGCGAAGGCAGTTTTGATAGAAGCGTTTCAGGAGCCTCAGATATCTCATGTATAGTACAGTGGCGTAGCTAGGGTTGGGGGGAGGAGGGGGAGAATTTGAAAATCCCCCAGAGCCCCTCAAATGCATCTGTCAGCATAGCCCCCACTTGAGGGGGGCCCCAAATGATTGTTTTTTATATTAAAAATTTAATATCAAGCAAAGTTCATGGGCCTTCAGAGATGTCAAGCCCCCCCCCCCCCGGGCCCCCAAACGATGGAAAATTCCTAGCTACGCCCCTTGTAGAGTACCCGAGTCTCTGATCCATAAACAAGTGTGGTAGAACAGCTGCTTTTTTCAGACACTTCTTTTTTTTTTTTTTTGTTGATAGCCTAGGACATTGAATCTTAAATGTTGTTGGTGAATCTTAAATGTTGTTGGTAGCCTAGACAAAGAGACCTGTTCCACCATAGGCCTACTCTCCAATCTCCATAGGAAAAGGGGCGTAAAGAGAATTTTTCCATCATTTGTGGGTCCGTGGGCTTGACCACTTTGGTGGCCCCTGCATTTTGCGAAATAAATTGCGGGGCCCTCCTCCCCTTACCCTAGTTACGCCACTGCACTGGAGCGCTGTTAGTCTTAGTGATTGTATGAATATAATAACCAAAAGTATTTTTATTATGACACAGAGCTAGTTTGCCTTTTATCTGAAAGTGTAATTTAATACGCCATTGCACGTGATAAGATGGGTTTTTTTTATAGGCTAAATATCAGCTATAATTATCATCAATTAAAAAAAAATCACATCTTTAAATAAATTTCGTCCAGTCGATGAAGCGTAGTTTATCCGCGATTCTGTCGCTTCTTCCTTCTCCGCAACCTTCTTGGCATCTCCGTCAACCGCCCTCTTTCTCCACTTAACTAAGCATGGCTTACATACAAACACACACACATACACAGACAGTGCGGTTAGTGTCTTCGCTCGTGACGCAAGTAGCATCCATAAATTGTCTATATTTAGCATTGATTTTTTTAAAACAATGTGACATAAAACGCGAGGCTATTTCACTCGAACCAACGATTTTCCCCCCTTTTGTTGCACAGACAACAAGTAAGGAAGTTCTCTATTTCCCGCCACTTTCTTTTTTTTTTTTGCGTTTCGCTTATCTTAACACATTTAATTGCAGACCTCTGAGGTTTTTGTCCTCGTTCTCCTCTTTCAACTCAAAGCAGTCAGGCATTCTTCATTGCGCTTTTTCAGTGTGTGCATTCTGTAAAGAACCTAGATCTAAGTGCTCTTTCATTTACTTTGTAAAAATAATTGACGCAGTTTATTTTTTGTTAAGTACAGTTAAAATAAGATGAAAGGAAGCAATACATTAATTTCATTTTAAAATAATATTCGTTTGTTTTAGCTTTAATCTTTTTAATTAAAAAATATTGGTCATATTGAACAAAAATAAAATTGCTGGAACTACAGTCGATGTACTTCCTGAGAGAATCGGACATCAACGTTAGGGTTAGATTGCACTAATGTGTAGGCTGCTTTATTTACACATGTGTTGTGACAAACAGTGACAGCAAAATGAACGTGTGCTGGACTGAGACAAGTACTTTGTGTTCTAGGTCACCGGAGATCAATCTCTGCAGCTATCCACGGCAAGGGACCAAGTCCAGCCATCTCCCGTCTCTGCCTGTCATCGATCTGCTGCTGTTTCTACTGTACACGATCATCGTCTGCGATGTCCTGTACATTCTGTTCGTTTGTTACGTGGCTCCCACCACGAGTACCGCCAGGCGGCATTTGGACAGGCTACAACTGTAAGTAGAAGTTACTTTGACAAGTAACGGGCTTAGCTAGTGTCACTAACAGTCTATTTCTTTACAAAACTTATATCAACTCATTGTGTCTATGTTTTAAACAAATTTGAACACATTATTTCTCCCACACCCAATCTGAAAGCAAAAATTATGCACGATTATTTCTTTTAACCGACAACACAAAATTCAAAAAAAAAAAAAAAAAATTTAACAAATATTAACAAATTAATTAACCAGTTAATTAACTATTGGTAATTATTTATTTTGTTTGGTAGCTTAGCTAAGATATAACTGTAACAATGTGGTGATCTATGATCCTTAAACTTTATCTCTTCTAATAACATTAGCTCAAAATGGTATTATTTTCAAAGGAAACTAGAAATGTCTTTTAGTAGAAGAAAACTAATCACACAATAAAAGTCAAGAGAGTAATCAAAGATGCATTAGTGAATCATTTTACTCTCCATTTTGTTTTTAGCTGTCTGTGTTAGCAAAAATATAAATAGCTTTTTTGTGTATCCTGTGTGCAAATAGGAAATATATATAGATACTGATAAACTATTGGAGATTTTCCCGATATAACAATGTCCAGAAAACTAAATTGTAATTCACAGTAGTTAACTAAAAGGAATTGAGATCATAGACATAAATAAATATAGACTGGCCGATAAAAGAGTTTTATGAGATGAAAATTTGTGACTTGCAATTTTGTGTACTTTATTTATGTCTATGAGTTTTGTTTAATCTCTAAGACTGAAGATCATGCAATTTTCATAGACATAGATAAATTTAGACTGGAAAAAGGAAGTAACTTTCTATGGCCACCGTCAGTCGCAAAGCGACTATGGATCATCTCATTTCCATGAGATGAATGCCTGGGCATAAGCTGTGGTCGGAACGATGTCGCCCACACGTCAGTTCCCCCCTCTCCACGCAGCTGATGTATCCAAAGGAACGGCAGTGCCGATACAGTTTGGGGTCAGCAGCGTCGCAGGTTCTGCCAGAGTGTAGCACTGGGTGCTGCAAACTGCCTTAGGGTCGCCAGCTCCTGATTTTTCCTCAGGGTTGACTCCCGAAGCCTTTCCCTTGATTGGGTATAACTGCAAGGCAGCAGAGGTTTGAATTCAGAGTTTTCCTTCTCCTAGGTGGGTAGCCAGCCATGGCTAACTTTATGTAACTTTATGTAACTTGAAAACATGTACATCTATTGTATTCGGATTTCCGAATTATGAAAAAATTAAAAAATTGCATGATCTTTAGTCTTAGAGATTAAACAAAATTTTTATACATAAAATAAAGTACACACAATTGCAATTCACAAGACTAAAGATCATGCAATTTTTATATCAGATCATAAAACTCTCTTATTGGCCAGTCTATATTTATTTATGTCTATGGCATTTTTTCAGAATTCGGAAATCCGATTACAATAGATTTACATGTTTTCAAGTTACATGAAGTTATTTCCTTTTTCCAGTCTAGCTATTTTTAGTTTTTTTTCCTCCAGTAATGAAATCTCCCATACATTTTAAAAATCTTATGTAGTCTAGAAGCAAATCAGTAAACAAATCAGTAAAACAAAGAGTAGGCTAAAGAGAATAAACTTTAGTATAAAAATCTCTACTCTTTTTTATTATATATTCGCAGAGTCAAAAGAGCCCACAATGGACAGATGAATGGAATGAACAAAAAGAAGAGTTTGACAATTGACAATCTTTGGAAGCGTCTGAAAGCAGAAGCCAGGCATTTGAAGGCTATGAATGCTAGGCACAGGTTGATCACACTCGCCATGATGGAATCTCGACTGCATGCACGCAGTTTAGAAAGAGAGAGAACTCTGACGAGGAGCAGCAAGACGAGACTGGATGACGCAAAGGAGGACGAGAGTATTACCATGGCTCAGTGGGCGGCAAGGATAGTAGCCGAGCATGACCCTAGACGAAAGTAAGGTCAAGTACGCAGGGTAAAGGGTCAGTCAAGGCCACGAGGTCATATGGGCGGATGCAGTTCATCCAGCTTTTTCATGGCCAAGTCTAGAGAGTATGTTCTGATGCTAGCACAATGACCTAGCGCGATCTATTTACAGCCGTCAACATCAGGGGCGGACTGGCTATATGGGCATTCGGGCAAATGCCCGGTGGGCCGGTATCCAATTGGGCCGGTAGGGCCACCTTTAAGGGCCTCATGGATGTCATTATAGAAAATATTAAATTGTTAAATGTTTTATAGTATTCCGTTGTAAAAGGGGCCCTCTGATCGTCGTGTTAAAAAAAACAACCTTTAACATGGCAGTTGAGCCGTTCATCACATTCCGCGGACTGTCACGTGGTATCTAGCTGGTCCAATTAATCAAGTCTGATGATTGCGAGAATGAAAATGAAATGCTCATGAAAAATAGCAAACATTTTAGTAGCCTATATAACAAGAATATTTCTTGCATTGATATAATTATTATCAGCTTTTGATAAGGGTGTATTGTATGGGAAGAGTAGCTTATGTGTGTTGGGAACACTTTGGTGTAACTAAAATTGTTTTATATTTGCATGCTGATCTTAGGTGATCACTTAACGCTTCTATGCTTATTCCTGAAGATTTAGAAGACTACGTGTTGCAGTGTTTGCTTTTATGTGAAAAATAACGACAAATTTTTAAAATTTCTTTAAATGATCAATAGAAGAATATGGCATGGATATATTTCTCGTCCATTTGGTGATGGGGGGCCGCCTCTGAGTTTGTTTGATAACACAAACTTTTTTTTTGTACTTTTGCTGTTTTTTTTCCCACTATTATTGTCATAACTGTGACGCTATATTTAAATGTCATATGACACTATACTTTTGAGACTGATTGTCTCAATATGTGTTACTTATTGTTACGATGAGATTGTGTTGATCAGACAATTTGTATTTTACTTGTTGTATACACAGTTCCTTCCTTCAAACAATATCAGGATTCTCAAACAATTAACTATTTTAAAGTGTAAGAACTTAAATCGTCTTTGAAATAAACACAAAGCTTTAATTGTATATCTTGGAATCACTTTAACAATATATAAACATAACATAATTGTACAATACAATTCAATTTCAATTCGTTTACACTAATCACAGATGTCATTCTGTACTGAAAATCCAAGATTTAAATAATATCTCTAACCCCTTCTAGCAACTTTCAAACTACTTTTAGAGCTCATGGAAACATCGTCATCGTTTTAAATAAACTTGTCATTACTTGCCAACAACATACAGCCATGACCTTGCTCTGAGAAGATACATATAAAAAAAAACATCGGTGCAATCATGCCCTATGTTACGTGACAATAACAAATTTTGATTTTATTTTAATCTGAATTTGTTTATTGTTGGTGTTATTTTTATTTCCCTTCCCAAAGTTTTGTCCCTTTTTTCTAGCCTCTTTTATTTCTTTCTTTTATTTCCTAGCTATTCAACAAACTAGATTATGAAAGGCATGAATGCTTCTCTTTAAAAGGATGGTTGAATAGAATACGTTGGGGGAAGTCAAGGCGGTTGGTCGATGGGCTTGTCAACAAGTTGCGTAATTAGTGATTTGGGGGGCCTTGGGGGCTTGATTCTTTAGGGGCCCCTGCATTTCGACATTCGACACCATGGCACGAATTCATGGTGTAATATTTAATATTAAATGTGAAAAAAAAAAACAATTTCGGACACTCATTTGGGGGATATCTCTAGTGGGTCCCGGTGGAATTTTCAAATTTGGACCCCCTCCTCCCCCACCCTAGCTACGCCACTGTTGCAACCCTCGCTTACAGTCGATCATAAAAACAGATTAGAATTAAATCATTAGCCTCTAATATCGAGCTAACATTTTTATCAATTGATTAAAAAATATCTCTTATTACATAATAATAATTTGTTAAATTTATTATACTATGTCTAGTTTTGAAATTCATTCATTTTGTCATCAAGCGATGTTTGTTTCAAATGGGCGACGCTCATTTGCCATGCCATTTCGACCAATGCAGGTTGCTTAGTACAGACATTACACCTGGCGTTAGAAAATTTGACAGGTAGAAACAGCCTCGCCCTTACTTCAAAGGTCATTGGAAAAGTGTGGCCGCTGTACTGCTAGAGATTTAGCGCTGGATCTAAAACCATAACCTCAAATCTAGGCGTCGTCATGCGTCTTCAATGAATGCCACGGGAAACTAAACCCACACTCAAAAGAACGCACACACACACACACACTACCAGGGGCGGACTGGCTATATGGGCATTCGGGCAAATGCCCGGTGGGCCGGTACCCAAATGGGCCTTTAGAGCCACCGAAGGGCCAAATTGATGCCACTATGTATTAAATTTTTAAAGGTTGTAAAGGTTTTTAAAAATATTCTCTTATAAAACGGTCCTCTATGTGTGGTGTTTAAAAAAATCTATATACAGTGTAATGTAACTAATTTTCTGAAATAATGTAATAGCCTACATCCGTAGACAGTGTTACTAGATCTAGTAGGAGTTATCCTTTAAGGGGCTACACACTTAGCAATTAAAAAGCAACATAAGGCCTCTACTTCCCATCAAAAATATAGATCTTTCTGTATGCATGTGTACCGTTAGCGATGCTCAAACTAAACAGAATGATTTTGAAGACAATTAGGCCTTGAATTGGATCCCCGTTATATAATATGCAATTTATGGGCCTGATTGTGTAGAAATGCCCGGGCCGATTTTGACACCCAGTCCGCCCCTGGTCAACATCTATTCAGTTAGAACAGATAAAGTTATCAGATACCTGCATGTCCAAAGGAAGACTCAAAAGATGACTAATACTTACAATAGGGGACGAAAAAAATAACTTTTTTTTTTACTATTGATCTTATGAACTGTCATTAAATCTACTTTTTAATATCATGAAAAAACATTGCTAACACTACAATATGGCCTATAAAGTATATGAACAGGCGAGTCTCCACTTTTATCCTGTATACCCACAGGGGAATTATTATTGTGCATGAGAGAACCTCTTATGCACACCTCAACGCCACTCTTGTCCTCAATATTTAATTAAATATATATGTCCGCTGAACAATGCACAATTGGTATCCTTATCACGCATTCTTAACTCTTCAAAATGAAATGACTTGGAACAGTCATGTTGTGGGTCTTAAGGTTATATCTCTTAGTAAATGAAGAGTTAGCGAGTTCAGACGTTAAAAGGAAACAATGAAGACTGGTCTGCTTATTATAGCCTGCTTGCTATCCTAAATACATTCAACTGACTACAGATACAAAATGGTGACCGATTGCCAGGCTTAAGACTATTATTATTATGTTAGAAAAGAACGAGTATTCTTTCTCTGGCGGAGCCAGGGTCGAGTTTCGTTAAAGGGAGACAAAATTCATCGTATTCCCTTTATCAGTTTCCACTGAGGAATTTTCTGGTGATGTGGCAGGTCTGCAGCAGTACCGCCCTCTGACAGGCAACGAGAATGTTCCTAGGAATGCCCAGAGCCTTGAAGATATCTGTGAGGTCAGTTGTTATTATCCCCTCGGTTGATATGACAATGGGGTATATTGTTATTTTAGATAACTTCCATAAACGCTTAATCTCCAAGCCTAGGTTTACATACTTTCGCTGTTTTTCAAGCTCAGTTTTTCTTAAGTTATGAGATAGTGGTACGGCAATGTCAATCATGACAGCGGCTTTTTCTTTTTTATCGATAAGCAACAGATCAGGGCGATTAAAATCTACAGTTTTGTCGGTCAAAATAGGCCTATCCCAGTACAGCAGGTGATCAGTAGACTCGAGAACCTCTTGTGGTGAGTATTTGTAATAAGGAGGAGTATCCTTCCCGATCAAATTGTGCGTCAAAGCCAAGTGCTGGTGTATTAGCTTTGCAACTTGGTTATGGCGACCTAGGTAGGCAGATTCCGATAGGGCAGGACATCCTGCCATAATGTGTTCAATCGACTCACCCGCATTTCCACATTTTCGGCATTTGTCGACAACATTAAGTTTTAGGATATGCTTTTCGTAATTTTTTGTCCTAATTACTCTGTCTTGTATAGCTGTAACAAAACCTTCTGTTTCAGGATAGAGATGGCCTGCCTTGAGCCATGCTAAGGAAGCAGCCTTGTCGATGTTGTCCCCATGTAATAAAGCCGGGAATTTCCCATGGAGTGTTTTTTCTTCCCATTGGCGAATCTCATGGCCTACGTCGTCCAGGCCAAGATTAACATCTACAGTGTGTAGGTTCAGGGGGGTTGCATCGGAGTCGTATTTCCGTAGGAAGGTAACTAGTTCGTTGTTGGAGGCTTGCAGTTTTGAGCGTATTTATTATTATTATTATTATTATTTGTAGCTTTACGTCCGTAATATTATTGATGTGCCCTATTCAAACAATTTATTACACGTATGTAAAAAAAATAATTTTTTTTTAAATTGCATTTTAGGCCTATGTGATAATAAAACCTCAAAAATCACACACGAGAGTTGTTTTTAAAGAAAATTAACGTTAGCAAACTTTAAGGGCAGCGTCTATCAAATAGTGAGCCCCCCCCCCCCATGTCAGAACGGTCGAATCGACTTTCATATACCATATTATTATGTTGACGACTTAGTGCGATTAAAACAAAAGGTCCAGACAATATGTCTTGTTGTAAACGATTAAAACGAAGCTGATCTTACGGCGATAACGCCAGTTACAGAAGTACTGCCTCCCTTCTTTATTATATTTAATTTGGCTTGCCTGTGGGGCTATATTATACGGACCTCCTCAGGGCCTCCACTTACTTGAATCCGGCCCTGAAATATAATATTGCATGTTACGGAGGAAACCTCTGTTACTTTCATCGCTCTTGGCTTGCGGTTGTCCCTAACAGTAGCGGCCTTAGGGGGTGGGAAGTGGGGCAATCGCCCCAGGCCCCGCGCCTGAGGGGGGCCCCGCGATGGGAGGTTTTTTTTTTTTAACTTCGAAAACTAAATGAGTGCTCATTAACAAGGACTTGTTGCTCATTATTTTCCCAGTATATTTATTATAATAGTTGCTATTTAAGCTCTTAACATAGATTTTTGGTTTCGAAATAAAGTTCAGTTTTGGTAAAGACAGCATCTAATGACCTGCCGAGTCTAAGAGGGTATTAGAGGTTATCATCGTTTAACAGTTCACAATAAAAACACATGAGTGGAAGTAACCAATTTATCTGTATATATATTCCTCAAAGTAAGAGGTCAAACGAGCAACAAGTAATTGGAAAGATCCCATGGCGCACGCACGCGGTGTGAATAGAAATTGGTGCATCCCAATCCGCACTATTTTCATTCACAAAATAGCATAGACATAAATAAATATAGACTGGAAAAAGGAAGTCACTTCATGTAACTTGAAAACATCTATATATAATATCTACTATTGAATTATGAAAAATTATGAAAAATTAAAAAATTGCATGATCTTCAGTCTTAGAGATTAAACACAATTTATAGACATAAAAAAAAAAGTACACACAATTGCAATGCACAAATTTTTGTTTCATAAAACTCTCTTATGAATTTGTGTAGCGAATGGAAGGGAGGTTAAAAAAGTGGAAGCCGGAAGAGGTTATATTGTGTCGTAAGACTCTTGAAACTAGAACGACAATACACAGATAGATACTACTCTTAGATTTGACTTTAGAAGTACTTTAATTAATATCACAAATTACTTTACTTTTACTTTACAACAGATTTCAATAATTTCCAGGACTTTTTCCTAGGTCTGTATTTAATAACATTTCAGGAGTTATCCAGGGGCTCCTGGTAAATCAAGAGGCAGCGGGAAATCTATTTTATGTTATAAAATGGTTTAATTTAATAATTTATACATCTAAAAAGAAGCACGGATCTAAAGAAAGTGCGGGGCAAACTGCGGTCGCATTTGTTGCAGTGCCTCTAAGGCCTTCCTTGAAAAATAGCGGCGTATGGTATGCCGCCGGTCGACTAGTATCTTTTATTTCGGTAATATAAAAATCGACGTCTAATCGGATTTTATTAGGAAAATAAGTAGTGGTATAGTTTGAACTACTCTTTGCATTATGAAAAATTGTAGATGAAAATGAAAGAGTCATTTATAACATTTGTAGTAACATAAATGCAAGTTTTGACAAATTGATTTATTAATGAAAATAAGCAGTGCTTTTTTTTTTGTGACGGTACCCCGGTATGGCGTACTTCACTATTTTCAATGTGGGGAAAAATTAATTTTCTTGTATTTTAACGTTTATTATTAATTAATTAGTAGTTAAAAGTTAGGCAATCCAACACTGCAATGTTTACCACCATAAATTTTTTTTTACAAAAAAATGAATGAAAATAATTAAACAATTATGCAGTGTTTTCTTGACTGTCGCTGGCGATACGTTATAAGACCGCACGCGAAGGTCAGATTTTCACGGTAGACCATGGGCGCCCGCAGGGGGGTGCAAGGGGGTGCACTTGCACCCCCCTGGATTCTGAGTAGCCAAATTCTAGTCATTTTTTCGCACCATCAAATCAATTAATTTTTAACTAGCAACTGAACTAGTAGGGCTTCAACTGGTTAATGTAGTAGTAGAAATAAGTAGATAAACCTAGGCGTATGGAATGGATGGCCAACCATGTATGTGCGCGCCTCTGAATTCCAAGTAACCTCATTTCAGACATTTTTTTAAATAATGAAAAATATCTTCCAGATCTGTTTTTTTTTTATTACGTAGATATATATTCAGTCAGATTTCAGGGGGGGGGGAATGCAAGTGTACTATCATGTACCCCTAAGGGTGCCCGTGCATTATTGATTCAAGTCAAGAGTTTAATAAATTAATATTCAGGAAAATTTGATTTTCTAAATCTAAATCTAAAAGCCTATCATTAGAATATTATAAAGTGTAGTAATTTAAAAAGTAGTGCTTCCACTGAAAAACAGTTGTAATTGTAACTAGAATAGGCAAATCTGTAGTTCATGTCCGACCATGTACGATTTATTCTAGGCGTGCAATTCTTTGCTCTATAAAGGGTGTCACATATTATTCGTGACGATTTGTTTATATTTGAACATGAATGCCACAAGGTAGACTTTCACAAAACATTCTGTGTTGTGATTTAACAAAGGCATGAGATCCGCTGGTCGTCCACTGCCGAGATATACTGATGTATGCAAACGCGACATAACAGTCTTCAAAATCGACACCAACAGCTGGGAAAAAGTGGCAATGGATAGATCCACACGAAGAGCGAGCATTTAAGGAAGGTCCTGGATTGCAGATGCTAGACACAATAGAAGTAGAAGGTTGAAAGTACAAAAGATTGGCCTCTTTAGTCACACAAGAATATGCGATCGGGAAAAATCGTCTTGAGACGTACAATGCTACAATTATTTGTTTATATTTAGCTAAGGTCTAGAAATATTTTTTTTACAATTATCTTTCGATGTGATAAATGCTATATAGTTGCGGTCGGTGACAGCGCTCGATAAAAAAGCGGGTTAAACACGTGCATCAGTTTACAATAGAAGAGATACAAGAAAGTTCTTCAACTGTCATCATTCGAGTCAAAACGTTGATTTCAATCAACGGAGCACTGGCAGCAGCAAGAGCCCAAGAACTACAAGCTGCAGCATCACGAATTAACTGCATTTGATGGGAATTTTAGTGATGAAACTGCAGATATCTCAGGCACTGAGCAGATCTATTTGAGTGTTCGGTTTGTTGATTGCGATTGTATTCGACTTCTTCTTCCGTATCAGTCCCTAGAAATAGCGTTGGTGCTAAATTTACCTCTTTGTGTGAGACACAATGAACTGAAAAATACGAATCTATTCAAGCTTAAAGTCTCAACTTAGAGATCTTTGACTGTTTAGTGGATCTTAAAATAACGACTGCAAGTGAACCAGATAAACTGCACATGTTTAGTAAATGTCTCCTCCTCTTGTGTTTCTGATTTGTCTTTTCATTGTTGTCTTCTTCGTTCTCATTGTTATGTTGGAGGGTTCAGATGACTAGATCAATGTATGAGATGAACTGCGAAGTGGTTTCCAAATAAGGGAGCTCTCCATATAGTTTTCTTTCTATTGGGTCGTTTTGGGGCCAGTGTCTTATACGGGCCTCTTGGTAAATAGCGCAGTCTTGGAGGACATGTTCGGCATTCTCTGATGTCACTCCACATGGGCAGATGTCACTGGTTCCAATTTTGAGCTTCCGGTACATGTGTTGTCGCATTCTGTTGTGTCCGGTCCTAAGTCGAAAAATTAGACGTTGATCTTGTCGGGATAGATTATAGTAAGCACCATTAATGTGATTGGATGTGAGCTCGTCCATTTCTCTTTATTTTATTTACAATTAATTTCTTCATTTCTTCTGGATAGAGTGCAGAGTTTATTTGTGAGTTAGTTCTCCCACTCTTGGCGAGTGTGTCAGCCTTCTCATTTCCTTCTAGTTGTATATGAGCTAGTACCCATTGAATAACAGTTTTTTGCTGTTGCTGTTAAGCTTTGTAAGTGCTGTTCTGAAATTTGTGATATAAGATAAATCATAGTTTTGCAAGCTTTGGAGGGTTGTCTTCGCATCGTTTAGTAAGAAAATCTGGCTGTGTGGGGAACTTGGATGATTTGCTAGCATGGTAGCAGCTAGTGTTAGGGCTTCTTTTTCTGCTCTTAGGCTGTCAGAGAGCTCTCCAGTTGCAATGGATTTTTCTAGTTTGTCTCCATCTGGTCATTCGATGAGAATTCCAGCCCCTCCATTTGTGGTGGCTTAATGGGATGATCCATCGGTGTAAATTTTGATCTACTGATTGCTAGGATAATTGGTTTGAAGAAAACAGTTCATTATTTCCTTGAGCTCTGTTGGTCTGTATTCAGATTTTCTTTTAAGTTTTCAGTATGTTTTCAATATGGTCCCTTATAGTAGGAAGAGGACTTTCGTCCCAGGGTGGAGATTCATTATGGTGTATCGAGGATTCCAGAGTTATTTATCATTGTCGTCAATTATTCATCTGTTCTTGAACCAGTTTCTATGGTGTTGCAGTCTTTCCAACTTAACTTAGTGGCCACTCAACAGCAGCTCAGCAGTAACATTGATGGGGTAATAAAAAAACATCTTGTCCATCCAGAGGAAAACGTCAGAGATGTCATCTTGAGGAAGGAGAGACTACTGGCAGAAAAACATGATATTGGATATTGAGTTGTTACCGCCGAGAAAAAAAAAAGTTAGGATTGCGGGAGTTATTACAGAATACGGCTTTACATTACATATCTTAATTCTTAAGTTTCTTCATTACTTCCCGGGGGGGGGGGGGTTCGGTCGAGTGGGGGGGGG
>JADKLZ010003886.1:38257186-38291731 GCA_021533235.1 Biomphalaria straminea
CCCCCCCCCCCCCCCCGGATCCGCCAGTCCTTGCACCCCCCTGGAAAAAATCCTGCGGGCGCCCATGCGGTAGACTATATAATTTTATTAACGTATACTATTTTCTGATATAAACAGTATCACCAGTTGATGTGCTTGTACAGCTATTTCGGCCAATCAGCTTCCAGAAAGTTTGGCGATGACGTATTAAGTTTTTGTTTGTTTGTTGTTGTTTTTTCCAGTAGGCTACTATGCATAGACATCGTGCGGCCTTGGAAAAAATCCGTGTCAACGTATTGAAAAAAAAAAAAAAAAAAAAACGCGGGAGCATTTTTAGCGGCCCCCGAAAGGGGAAAAGACACTATTAGTTTTATGTGGTTTGTCTTTCCGTCCCGTTTAGATCTCTTAAACTAGAAAAGATAGTGAAAATCAGACACCATAATATTTTTAAACATTCAAAGTTCAATTGTATGAAGACCCACCAATAGTGACCCAAAAAACGAAAATGAACAAACTACGTTAGGCAGGTCACCTTGAAAGAATGTCAGATAATAGAGGAACGAAAATTGTATACAGGCAAAAACCAAAAGGCAGGCGACCCAAAGGCAGACCCCGAATGCAATGGATTGATGATGTGGAAACATCTGCAACAGCTTGGGGTTAGGGTGTGGACACGAAAGGCTCATGAGAGATCTGAGTGGGAGTATGTGTTGAAGCAGGCCAGAGCCCTCCATGGGCTGTAGCGCCACTGGACTGGATGGATGGATTCAAAGATCTGATGCAACAATAACTTTTTTCTTTTCTGAATGTGAAAAATCTAATTTTTTTATTCACTTATGCAAGCAGTTGTTTTTTTTTTCATAAAAATACATCTTTTTACAGCTATTCACTATTAATAGAAAAGAAAAGGGGGGGGGGGGGGTGGCGGGAGGGGCTCTTTAGTAGAGGAGATGACTATTTACCATTTTTTAAACAGATTTATGCAAACGGTTTTAGATTTTTTGTAAAGTTGTACATAACAACAAATAATAAGTAGTTTTTCAAATTATCAGGTACTATAATCTGGCAGGGATTGTGGACATCAAACTTCACATTCACTTTCACCTATCCTTTGGTCTTCTGGACCACTGGGGCATCACACTAGATCTGTCAATCTTCTTTCTCCTTTTTTCTTTGTCATTTATCTTTGATAGAGTTTCATTCTGATGTTCTTTCTGAAAATATTGAAACCTGCCTTTTTAACTGCCTTGGTGGACCACTTTGGGGGCCGATTTTGATTGTTTTTTAATTACTTTTTTTTTAAAACCCATGATACAGCCCTTCCGCAAAAGTCGGGTCTGTGAAAGTGTATGGACCACTGTAGCTCTTATAGCACACTTTGTTCTTATAGAACATCCTATTGATTTTAATTAGCAGAGTGAGAGAGGAGACATACTATTAGTAGTGGGCGAGTGTTTTCTCTTTTATTTGCTTCTGTTAGTGCAGAACAATTACAATGCAGTATAAGATGTACTTAAATAAAAATAAGGCCCACAGCTTTGAGACGGACGTACTGTATTGTTATTGTCACAGCGTTCGAGACGGATTAGCCCGTTGGCGAGATGTGATACAATATATAGTTTACCTTTACGGCTAAAGGCCCCGCACCTGACGCTGGCCCAGGGCCCCTCGCACTGCTAGGACTCAGCGGAGCTGCCGAACAGTAAGTAGTGTTCAGGGTCAGATTTAAGTATGTTGAGGCCACTATACTTTTCGATAGCTTTAATAAAGATTAAGCAAATGTATACATTTAATCTAATCAAGAATCAACGATAGGCCTATAGATCAAGACTTTGATTACCCGCTGCTATGTCTGTACTAGATAAATAGACCAGTAGTTCCCAAACTATTTTGTCTCGTAGTCCCCTTACCACGTTTTCTAGTTTTCGTTAGACCCCCTGCTAAACTTATTGTTTTTGCAAATTCATAAACTCCATTTTTAAAACAAATGTCTAACTGTATTAAGTCGAAAAAAGTAATTTAAAGCTACAAATATGGTCAATAGAGTTTTTTTGTTGATGAAATTCAAATTTAAGCTAGTTTTAAAATAACAATAAATATGTGTTACTGGAATTGTTTGCAGGTTCATCTGTTATGCTACAGATATTATTTTCCATGTAGGAATTTGTTTTTCTATGAAATAGTCCTTAAAAGCATTAAATATTTATTAATTTGCCTTAAGTATCATTGTACAAGTTTTTGCAAAGAACAGTTTCTCGTGTATAAAAGTGGTTAAAATATTGGGTGCGCGGAACTGTTTTCACTAACAGGAGAAGGGGCGAAGGGGAGTAACTGGCGCCTCAACTAGTAATTTAAGCTTGGAATAGGAAGGGCTCATTATAATCATGGCTTACAGTCCACTCAGCAGAAGGAAAATCGAATTCATACCTCTGCTACCTTGCAGCTAGACCCAAACAAAGATTTCATGGGTCAACCCGGAGGAAAAATAATAAGCTAGCAACCATTAGGCAACTTGCAGCTCACAACGCTACATCCTGTCAGAATTACGCCCCTGATTTGCTGGATTTGTCGTTTGTAAATAATTACATAAGAAGCTTTTAATTCATGAACTTCGCCATATGCCGAACTCCGTCATATGCCGGTCCCAAGCCCGGAAAAAGGAGGAGGGTTGGGCGTAGGGCTAGCTACCCTACCCTGTAGAAAAAAACACTAGCTACAGAAACACCAAACAGCATATCAACAGAAGTCACGGACCTGGGAGAGGATGGACCTCCAGCTGGAAGGTTTATGACGCATGCCAGTGAAAGCCAGAGTCTTCTGGAAGCTGACAGGCCGAAGACCATCATCTCTACCAGGACCACCACCACCATCGGTACATGGAATGTCCGGACAATGTATGAGTCTGGGAAGACAGCGCAAGTGGCAGCTGAGATGAAAAGGTACAACCTCACCATCCTAGGAATCAGTGAGTCAAGATGGACTGGCTCCGGGCAGAAAAGACTGGCTTCAGGTGAGCTACTTTTATACTCAGGACATGAGCAGGAGGCTACACACACCCATGGAGTAGCCCTGATGCTGTCTAAGCAGGCTCAGAGAGCACTTATAGGATGGGAAGCGCATGGACCACGGATAATAACAGCCTCATTCCACACAGTGCAGGAAAGAATTAACTTAGACATTGTCCAATGCTACGCCCCTACAAACGACAGTGAAGAGGAGGAGAAGGACAATTTTTACTATAGGCTGACTACCATCCTACAGGACAAACTAAAAAGGAACATCCTCATCATAATGGGCGATTTCAATGCTAAGGTTGGCAATAACAACAAAGGATATGAAGAGATCATGGGAAAACATGGATTAGGCGAGATGAATGAAAATGGAGAGAGATTTGCGGACATGTGTGCCACAAGCAACTTAGTGATTGGAGGAACTGTCTTCCCACACAAACGAATACACAAAGCAACATGGATATCACCAGACCTAGTAACAGAGAACCAAATAGACCATGTCTGTATTGTGAAGAAGTTCCGTCGATCTCTTCAAGATGTACGTGTAAGACGAGGAGCAGATGTTTCTTCAGATCATCATCTTCTGTGCGCTCGAGTGAAACTGAAGCTGAAAAAGACTTGGGCAAGTGGGCCCAGCCAACGCCAACACTACAATACTGTTGCGCTGAAAGACTGCATAAAACAGGAAGAGTTCAAAGTCACCTTATCTAATAAGTTCCAGCTCCTAGAAGAGCTGCTAGAAGAAGAGACAGTAGAACAGACGTGGCAGAAAGTTAAAGAAACAGTAACCTCCACATGCCTAGAAATCCTTGGTTCCAAGTCATACACCCACAAGGAGTGGATTTCATCAGAAACTCTTCAGAAGATCAAGGAAAGAAGAGAAAAGAAAGCAGATGTGAACAACAGTAAAACAAGGGCAGCAAAAGGAAAGGCACAAAAAGAATATGCTGAAATAGATAGGAATGTCAAGCGTAGCATCAGAACAGACAAGAGGAGCTACATCGAAGCGCTGGCAAAAGAAGCAGCCCATCAGAACAGCACCAAGGACCTGTACTCAATCATCAAAAAGCTATCTGGAAAATTTGCCATGTCAGAGAGACCAGTAAAGGACAAAAATGGTAACGCGATAACAGACGAAGAAGGACAAAAGAAGAGATGGATTGAACATTTCCAGGAGCTGCTAAACAGACCTTCACCTGTAAACCCACCAGAAATACCCCCAGCTACAAGAGACTTACCTATCAAGTGCAGTGCACCCACTAAGGAAGAAATTCGCAGAGCAATCAAACAATCGAAGAATGGCAAATCTGCAGGACCTGACAGTATCCCAGTTGAAGCACTAAAGGCAGACATTGAAACAAGTGTAAAGTTACTCTACCCTCTCTTCTGCAAGATATGGGAAAATGAAGAAGTGCCACCAGAATGGAAGGAGGGCTACCTCATCAAACTCCCAAAGAAAGGCGATCTTAGTTCCTGCTCCAACTATCGAGGGATAACGCTACTGTCCGTTCCAGGGAAAGTGTTTAATCGCATCCTGTTAAACCGAATGAAAGATGCTGTAGACCCACATCTCCGTGACCAACAAGCCGGCTTTCGAAAGGAGAGATCATGCACAGATCAGATAGCAACACTGCGCATAATTTTGGAACAGTCTATGGAATGGAACTCCCCTCTCTACGTCAGTTTTATAGATTATGAAAAGGCATTTGACAGTGTGGACAGACAGACCCTCTGGGGACTGTTAAGACACTATGGAGTGCCTGAAAAAATTACTAACATCATCAAGAAGTCATATGAAGGGATGACTTGCAGAGTAGTGCATGGCAGACAACTGACAGAGGCATTTGAAATCCAAACAGGAGTGAGACAAGGCTGTTTACTCTCTCCCTTCTTATTCCTACTAGCCATAGATTGGGTCATGAAGACAGCAACAGACCAGAAGCGAAACGGTATACAATGGACACTGTGGAAACAGTTAGATGATCTCGACTTTGCAGATGACTTAGCTCTTCTTTCTCACACGCAGCAGCAGATGCAGGAAAAGATAAATATTGTTGCAGACACATCTGCTAGAATGGGTCTTACAATAAACAGAGGAAAGAGCAAGGTGTTCAAAATAAAGGCATCAAACACTACACCCATTATAGTCCAAGGTGAGGCGCTGGAAGAGGTGGAGAGCTTCACCTATCTAGGCAGCATTATAGATCACCATGGCGGAACAGATGCAGATGTCAAAACCCGCATTGGTAAAGCTCGAGCAGCCTTCCATCAGCTGAAGAACACCTGGGGATCTAGGGAATTAAGCACCACCACCAAGATAAGGCTATTTAACACCATTGTTAAGCCGATACTACTTTATGGAGCAGAGACCTGGAGAACCACCGTCACCACCATAAAAAAAATCCAGGTATTCATCAACACCTGCCTGAGGAAGATTCTTATGATCCGCTGGCCAGACAAGATCTCGAATGAGGAACTGTGTCAAAGAACAAAACAGCAGCCCATTGAAATAGATATCCTTCAGAGACGCTGGAGATGGATAGGTCACACCCTGCGCAAGCCGGCATCCAACATAACAAGGCAAGCCCTAACCTGGAACCCCCAAGGAAAGAGGAATAGAGGACGGCCCAGGAACACATGGCGCCGCGATCTGGAAACAGAAGCCAAGCAGATGGGCAAGACATGGGGACAGTTGGAGAGACTCGCCCAGAACCGAGATGCCTGGAGAAAGCTGGTTGGTGGCCTATGCCCCAGTAGGGACCACAGGCTGAGATGAGATGATTTTAATTCATACCATCGATGTGCCATTGTGCATGCAGGGGCGGACTGGCTATACGGGCATTTGGGCAAATGCCCGGTGGGCCGGTACTCAAATGGGCCGGTACTCAAATGGGCCGTTAGGGCGGCCGAAATGGCCGCATCGATGCCACTATGGCACATATCAAATTGTTAAGGTTTTATAATATTCTCCTATGGAAAGGCCTTCTGTGGGTCGTGTTTAAAAAATAGTATTTTTTTACGATTGAATAATTTAATCTAACACATTTTCCGGAAAAAAAAATGTAACAGCCTTCATCTGTAGACAGTGCTACGTCATCCTTTAGAGCCTATATACTTAGCGATTAAAAAGCAACATAGGGCCTATATTTCTTATAAAGATATAGAATTTACTGTATGCATGCATATCGACACATTATCAAACTTAACATGATGATTTTGAGTACAGGTATGCCTAAATCTAGAATCGGATGCCCATCATATAATATAGATTTTTTGCGGGTCGGATTGTCTAGAAATGCCCGGGTCAATTTTGACACCCAGTCCGACCTTGACTGCATTGTTGCTTACGGAAATTCGTTTAATAATTTTATATGTAGGCCTACGTGTGTGTAAATTTTTTTAAACTACTTCAGCGGCTAGTAAAATCAATGTTTTATCTATAGTATGTTCCGTATTTGGCTATAGGAGAAAGATCTTATAAGACGCTCGGATCACAAACAACCATCTTCTCTACATGATGCCGATTAGAAATTTTGTTGGTATACTCTGAACTTTTTTTTTTTTTTGGAGTCAAACCTTTTTTTTTTAACAGGGTGGAATCGTCTCAAAAGGTTCTCCAGCGTAGGCCTATTTCATATCGTCATAAAAAGGTAGGCTACTTATAGGCGATCGCTTGTTTGACAAGGAAGGAGTGAATCCCGATTTGAAACAATCAACGCTGTAAAATCTACATTTCTTTTTGTAAAACATTAGTTACAGGTAGACAAAATAAAGCTATTTAAATTAGTATTGAAATTAAATGCAAATTTTTTCATTTAAATAGCAGGATAAGTATTTATAACTAAGGTAGGCCTACCAATAATAAATTAGTCTATGAAAATGAAATCCACTATATCGTAGACCCCCGTGGACATCTCATAGACCCCCCAATTTTTTGTTTTCCTTGCCGTAGACCCCTTTGGACGTCTTCGTTGACCCCTGGGAAGAAACACTGTTCTAGATCAAGTTTGATTTTTAAAGATATTATTTCGAAAAAAAATAATAACGGTCAAATTATAATACAGTTAATTATTAAGTTGTCCTAATGTGGTCAATAAGCTAGTAAGTCTTTTCCATTGGATTTAAAAAAAAAAAAAGCTGTCAATTTTGTAGGCATATCGTTGAGTCCTTTTCTATATATAGTCAGGTTTTTCCGCCCAATTCCCATAAATTCGCAAGTTAAATAAAGAAATAGCAACAAAACAAACAAAACACACACACACACACAAAACTTAAACTCTATAAGCTTCAAAATCACAGTGAAACAAAAACAATCTTCACCTTATTTCGGCTTTCCGTTACTTATTATCTACTTAAATAATAATCTAGAATCTAGGACTACTAGACTACTATCTAGATCTAATTACTTTATATAGATTTTTATAGATTATAGGGCCTACCAATAGTCTACTTGTCTCAGACGACTTAGATCTTATTCTAGTATAATTAGATACTAGTGATCTATATCTACTAGTCTAGATGTAGACTCTACTCTGAAAACTGAATTAGATCGACGACACATCTCTGATCATCTCTATTGACTCTAGATGATGATCTTGTAGACTAGACACTTTAGAGTTTTAACATCTAATCAATTCTAATGATCTATGATTAATTAATGGGTAATTAGTGGTTGACAATCTTGAACTTGAGTTAGATAGAGTCAGTTAGACTAGCGTACACGTCTAGAGTCTAGAGTAGATCTAGATTTCAAGATTTGGCTTTTGGTAATTAATTAGTCTATTATTAATTATAATTATTTATTTAGTAATGTTAGTAATTAGTAATATGATAAATATCCACTTTGATTTTACTGTTTTAGCCTTAGATCTAGGTGTCTTATTTATTTACATATATTTTATATTTATAGATCTAATATGATCTAGATCTAGGCCAGGGCCAGGGGTCTCAAACTCATATCATCGTGTGGGTCGCAGTGGAAAGTAACAACCAGTCAGCGGGCCGCGCCATGAAAGAGAATGTTTTTTCATTAAATTTTACGAACACTACTGTCACTGCAGTTAAATGCTAAAATAAAGTTTTTATAATTATTAATTACATTTAGTGTAGTTATTACATGCACATGCGGCGCAGTTTAGTTTACTAAAATAAGTGGACGTTGTCTCTGTCACTAATAAAAACTGTAGTTCCCAAACAAAAAAACAACTATAATTACTAGGCCTACTGAAGATGGCTTGTCACTCATGTTTCTGTCCACTCAGCTGAGAGCGTTTGGCAAAAACCAGACCATCGACGTTAGGCCTGAGGTCGCGTGAAGTGGCAAGCCGCAAGGTTGCTCTCAGATGCTCACCAGTCAGTCTTGATCGTGATGCTGTTTAGTTGATCTTCATTCTGGAGAAAAACAGTTCGCAAACGTACGTACTCCCAAACATCGTTAGAATTCTAGCGGCTGCGCAGAATAAGTTTGGAACTTCTATCTGGGAAGAAACTTGTAGAAATCTAGAACGCCAACATCAATGTATTTTTGCGTCAGAACTGTGTCACACTGCAGGTCCAGTAGTTACATCTGGACTTCCTCTGGAACGTTTTTCAAGTCAACTGCGAACGGAATGGCACCAAGAAAAACTGTGGTTCGAGAGCAGTGAATTGCTGAAAGCGGTGTTGAAAATTTTTCAGTAGTCCGGAGAGGATGTCTACGTATTCTTTCAGGCGCTGTGGTTCAACCATTATGCTGTGTAGAAAAGAGAAATGAGTCAGGTTTTCATCTGCCAGCTGAGTGGCCCACAAAGTCAGCTTGCATCTGAATTATTTGATGCGTCAAACATTACAGTAATCAGCTGCTATGTGCCCTATAGTTGTGAATTGAGTACATTGAGATGTTGCGTGAGGTCAGTAAGAAAAGCAATATCCGACAAAAACATTGGGTCACTGACCTGAGGTATGTCTCTGTCTTTCATTGCCATGAACAATGCTATTTCACGTCTCAGTTCAAAAATCTCTGCAGCACTTATCCACGACTCAACCATTTGACTTCCATATGATACAGCAACTCTCCGTAGTCCGTTTCTAAATCAGCTAGAAATGACAGTGGCATCTTATTTACTGATTTGTGCTGTTGTAAATCATTTCACAGCTTATATGATATGTGGTCATTGTAGATTTTATCAATTCATTATTTTAATTTGCGGACGTGGACGCGGGCCGCACTAAATAGGTTCGCGGGCCACATGCGGCCCGCGGTTCGCGTGTTTGAGACCCCTGATCTGGGCCTATATATAAAATTCACTGTACTGTACTGCACTGCTACATTCTAGCACTGGCGGATCCAGCCGCCCCCCTCGGCCACCCCCATCTTAGGGGAAGGGGTCGAGGACTCATTTTAGTAAAGAAATCACACAATTAGTGTTCACATTTTTTAGTTGTGTAAATAAAAATAATGCTAATTATTTATATTTCAACCTATTTCTAGATTATTTCGCCCCCCTCTCTAGTATGTTTTGGCCGATTTCTCCTCCCACTTTTGAAATTCTTTGTCAAGAGCTTTGAATTATAGTTCTGTAACAAAATAAAGTTACAAATATGCCTATTGAACAAAATGTAAGCCTATCACTTGCAAATGAGCTTTTTTTAAATATTATTTTTCAAATACATTTTTTTTCGTCGGCAATTCTCAAAGTCTTATTATAGTCTACATATGTTGCGGGTATTTTATCTTTTCACTGAACAAATCGGTTGCATCTTCAATGAAGTAAAACATTTTTCAAATGGTCCCTTTATATATTTTTTAAGAAAAACATTATTTAAAAGGTACTTTTTTAATAAGATGAATAATGAGCTGTAGATGTAAGGAGAATGCGTTTCTGCATTGAAGAATGCAAGAAAACGCTTTTGGCGTCGGGGGAGCCCACAGCACTCTCCCAGATCCCTTATAGCTATCAACGGAAAGGCCCCAACATGGCTGTTTTCTTTTTTTTTCGAATTATTTTTTTTCGACGGCGATCCTCAAAGCCTTAATCTAAATATGTGGGGTATCTTATCTTTTGAAGGAACAAATCGGTTGTATTTGCAATGCAGTATTATGGCCTGTAAATTCATATTAAAATATTCTTCAAGTAAAACTTTTTCAAAAGGACCTTTTTGAATAAGATGAATAATGAGCTGTAAATGTCAGGAGAATGCTTTTTTGCTGTGTGAGAAATGCAGAAAACGCTTTTGGCGTCGGGGCTTAGCCCCGATCCCCACTGGGAGAGCGTACAGCGCTCAACCTCTTAGTTGACGAGATTTTATGCTTAGGGTTAGGGTTTACTGGGCGTTAGGGTTATAATAGGGTTTGGAAAAAAATCGCCCCGCCGCCCACTCCAAGTTCTGCATCCTCAAAAAGAAAGAAAGAACGGAAAAGGCAGGAGAGTGAGCCAGATGACCCAGCTACCCTGAGCACGTGCAATGCGCTCTTCTGTCGTGCTGAGCTAGCTAGAGCGATTGCCAAGTCCAAAAACAGAAAGGCTCCGGGGCCGGATCGGATTACCTCCGAGATACTAAAGCACCTCGGGGGAAGAGCAAGGGACAAACTCCTCGACTTTGTGAATTGGACCTGGGTGGAGTGGATGGTCAACGAGCGGCTCGTGTGGTCCTTTGAGAGTGCCGGTATCCTAGCGCCAGAGCAGGCTGGCTTCAGGGCAGGCTTAAGCCCAATCGACCAGGTCAACGTATTCGTACAGGAGGTGGCAGACGGGTTCCAGAGGTCTGAGAATACATATGCAG
Source organism: Biomphalaria straminea (assembly GCA_021533235.1). Lineage (NCBI taxonomy): Eukaryota > Metazoa > Mollusca > Gastropoda > Planorbidae > Biomphalaria > Biomphalaria straminea. The sequence continues at coordinate 38,267,938 of JADKLZ010003886.1, forward strand.
TATAGCCTACATGGACCTGAAAGAGGCTTAAGACCGGGTGTGGAAGCAAGGCTTCTATCTAAAGCTTAGAGCAATGGGTGTGCAGGGCCGAACCTACCTGTGGGTTAAGGCATTTTTGATCGGGAGGAGAACACAAACACAATTCCAGCACTCCCTATGCAAGCCAAAATTCCATCAGAATGGCTTACCGCACTTTTCATGGCCTATCTTAATGATTTGCCCAGCTCACTGCGGACACAAAAGCTGCTATATGCCGATGACATCGTCCTCTGATCAACCGGGAAGCTAGCTGACCTCATGCAGGCAGCACTTCAAGCAGACCTCCATACCAGCTCCTCGTACGGTGAAAAGTGGCAGATTCAGATTAACGTTGCTAAAACTACCTGGTCCCTGTTCAGCCTGGAAATCGACATTCTTAAGGCTCCATTCGAGATGTCATCTTTATGCAATGGGTGCCCTCGCACTGCGGCTTGGGGGGCAATGAAACGGCAGACGCTCTAGCACGAAACGGAGCGCTTGCTTTGCTCACTTTCGAAGCCCCAAGTGCGTTTAACCAAGCTACGACATTAATCCAATAGTGGGTAAATGGCAAGTGGTTTAAATCCTGGGATGGCTCCAATAAAACCCGAGGAGTCTGGCAGCATTTGCGCCGCCCGGACCGCGACGAACCATGGTGGAGGCTAAAACGGTCGGAACAGATAATAATTGCACAGTGCAGAACGGGGCACTGCCCCATTGGTACTTACTTTGCCCGGTTCCGGCCAAATCTTGATGTCCGTTGCCGACACTGTGGAGAGACGGTGGAAATGGTGGAGCATCTATTGTATGAGTGTCCGCAGGCCTGTATGGAGGCTTAAAGGCACTACGCCTAACAGCAGAGTTTCTTGGCAGGGCTCTACGGGAGGACTGATCGTGCCAGTCCTGATTTTCATTTTGGAGTTCATCTCAGGATCCGACAGTGCACTGTAGTTCAAGTAATATGTACTGCTGTACTTATCTGGACTAAGATGTAACGGCTCATCTGTCTGAAGTGTCTTTCTGGTGTTCTACTTAACAATTGACTCATTTTATATCTACAAATTATTCTAGATCTATATAGATCTAAATTTAGATGAGCTACTCCTGCATCAATAATATAGCCAATTAGCTCATAACAATAATAGGACTATATTAGTATATTGACTAATCTAGATTTATATCCTGATATGATAATGATGAGTAGGCATAGCAATAGATAGAATAATCGACATGCCAGATCTAATTTTAATATCTTTAACTATTTTGCAGTGACTTAGATCTTATGTAGATAATAGAGAAGTAATTTTAATCTGACTTAGGTAAAGTGCTTGTAGCTTATGAGATCTATTGAAAATTGACAGAGATTCTTTAAATGCAGATCACAGCTGCCTGATCATGCGGTATATATACTGAACGTGTTCGGTCATCTCAATGGTCCCAAGTTTAAGTTGATACCTTGCCTGCTACCATCCCCCCCCCAATCATCCTGCGGGAGATTAGGCTACTTTAGCACTAGGAAGTAGATTATCTTCAACACTGAAGGAACATTCGAAGCATGTAAAACAAGCAAGCAAAACATATTGTGCCTTTCCCACATCAAGCAAGAGCTTTAACTTCAAGGCTCATTTGGTATGACTAGGCTATCAACCTCAGAAAAACAGAGAAATAGAGGACCATCTGGCAAAGGTCAAAGGGCTTTTGTTTGTCCCTATATGAAAATATGGGGGAATAGGTCTCGAAGCTCCGTCTACCAATAAAGATATATGTTTAAAAAGCAGTAGGCCTACTTTTCACAACCCTTTAATATGTCTCTAAGAACTGAATGCTCTCTACAAAGATTCTAATGCTTTTATATCGAACACTTCCACCAATAAGAGACAGATGTAGAACTGTTACATTAAAGGTTGCGTGACGCATATTTAAGACACATTGAATAGTCATTGATGAACACAGGTGCAGATGGTGAAAAGACAATAGCTTAAATTTACGTCAAATGTGATGAAATACACATCAGAACTGGGTCTATGTAGTCTTGTGAAGTACTGCATTCATGTTTGATCATCTTTAGACTTTGGACATTGCCTAAAGATAAAATGTGAATAAATTAGATATGGATGGATCTTATCTGAAACCCCTTTTGTGACAAGTTTTGTGCTGAGACTTCCTTAGAGCACAAGAGAAAAAAATCAGGCAAGGAATAAAATGTAGCCTAACATGAACCAGCTTTTCTTCTCTCAACTCCTTGTCCTATAATTGTCCAAGACGTGACATTCTGTCAGAATATGGTCTAATGTCTTGTTATCCTCTCTGCAATAGCAACATTGTGTATCATAGTTCTCTCTGAGTTTCCCTAAGTGCACCCCCATAGGGCAATGGCAGCTCTAAAGTGAACTACAATGACCTGTGTTCTTCTTGCTTTTATTTGTCAACATGCATTTTTGCATTTAGATTTAGATTCTCATTACTTTGTATTTTAACATCCTAGATATTGGCAATCCAGTGTTCAATGATTGCTTATGGTAGCTACTAGATTGGTTATAACAAATTAAAAAAATGTAACGTAAAGTTCCCCTTTCAGACCTTATAATCTATGGGGCAGATGATCTAAAGGTTATCTGTGGCCTATGGTTAATTGTAAAGGGTGTCATGCGACGAGTATAATGACCAACTGCCTTTACTTTTCCCTAACTATTGTCTGGTACCCATTAGAGGGGCGGAACTCAGACGCCTCTAAATATCCCGAAAGTAAAAATGTCTGTCTACATCTGGATTCGAACCCAGGACCCTCAGACCAGGCCTCCTTTTAACAAATACTAGTTGGCTAGTTTTGCATGGCTTGTCTTAGGTCACTGCAACCTATGCGACCGCAGTGGGCCCCTACTTTCAAAGGATCTACACTTTTATAGGACCCGCGCTAATTCAGTTGTATAAATTATTAAATTAAACCATTTTATAACTTAAAACAGATTTCCCGCGTCCTCCTGTCGATTTGCAAAATATACCAAAACGTCATTAAAATATACGGAAATATATTGAAAAAAAAACTGTCACTATGGGGTGTCATTTAATATGGAAAGCGCCAATGGGGTCCATTCACCAAATGTAAATAAACAAATTTAGCCACGTCATAATATTGATAAAATAGTGAAAAATACGGATCACGTGACACACATACGGATTGCGTAATTTGTATAGAGCATATAGTGAAAATGGTGTTTGTTTACGTTTGGTGAATGGACCCCATCCTAAGCGCGGTAAATAAAAAGGGCATTATGCATTAGAAGTAATTGTGTAATAAGGCGAAAGAAGCTTCTCGATCGCGCCTCAAACCAATGAAGAATTACTTGAGATCAACAATTCTCTAAGTTAGATTTAAAATTTGGTAAATCTTGCTATTGAGCGGGATCAATGTAGAAACAGAATTATTATGATATATTGTATGACTTTGCTGCACGCAAGGCTCGTAAAGTAATTCTGTACGTAGTAAAGAATGAATAAAATGCATCGACGAATTTATTTTCTAATACAAACTCTTGAATTTCACTTATTGCCCGTTTCCCTACCCAAATTTAACCCCGCGAAATCCGTTTCGCATAGGACTCCACAATGCTTAAGTTCGGCCCTGCTATTTAGTAACGGGTGATTATACATAGTAGATTACTTGTTCTCCTTCCATGACTTCTTGGTCACAATGTTTAAGTCCGGCACTTCTATTTAGTGTTTGTAAAATGAATGTTTTACATGTTACGGATGTTTCTTCAGAGTTGAAGATAGTTTACTTCATAGTCCAAACCCTCGCTGGACAAAGGGGGATGAGAGCGGGCATGGTTTGACAGTCCAGCATGCAAACTGCACGATCAGGAAGCCATCCGTAGCGACGTGTGAATGAATACTTGTTCTCCAACCGCCCCCTCTTGTTTTTTGTTTTTGTGGGATGATAATCCGCAGAAATAAGAGAGTGATCTTTCCTTTACTTCTTGCTTGCTTTTCATCCAAACTGTTGAGCGAAGAAGAGAATTATATATATATATATGGTCAAGAAAAAATAGTCTAAGCTCGATTCATATGAAAAACTAATTCCCTTTCATGTACAATATCATGGTCCTTATGATTATGGACCATGGTTATGATGATACAAATATTTTAAGAAATGTTAGTTTTTTTTTCCCCTTTAGATTGCCAGAGACAGTTGCTGCTGGTCAATTACAATTGTTAAAATATATTTTGTAATAATTAAAATATTTTGCTATGTCCTTACTTTTGTAGTATGACCCTATTTGCATTTTTCACCCTCAGTTGCATCTTTATCTTTTGGAACTATCTATTATTATATGATTCAGTTGGCATTTCTACTAAAAGGGAGAGAGACAAGCAATCATTAATGCAAGTTAGAAAGATAAAGTAAATGATTTACCGAATTGCATTAGTTCAGGAGCAAAAGTCAGATTATTTGCAGATGATTGCATAATATATAGAACAATAAAAACAACACAAGATATAGAAATTTTACAAAGAGAATTAGATGAATTAAAAAAATGGGAATCAAATTGCAGCATGTCTTTCCACTCAGAAAAATGTCAGTTATTAAGAGTAAAAAAAAAAAAAAAATAAAACAAATTAATTCTACTTATTTTATTCATGATAAACCAGTAACACAGACTAAAAATGCAAAATACCTAGGTGTTATAATAAATGAAAAACTGTCATGGAATCCCCACATTGATGAAACAATAAAAAAAATCAAACAAAACATTAGGGTTTATTAAAAGAAATTTTTATAAATCAAATAATAAAATAATAACATAAAACTAAAATGTTATTTAACCTTGGTTAGGCCTATAATAGAATATGCATCCTCTGTTTGGAACCTCTCAACTCAAGAAAACATTAAGAAACTGGAACAGACACAAAATAGAGCAGTGAGATTCATAACAAATCAGTATTCTCATTTGACTAGAGTAACACCTTTAGTAAAATCACTAAATTTAGAAAGCCTTCAGGACAGAAGACTTAAAAGTAAAGTAGCCATTATACATAAAACACTGAACCATAATCTTCAAATTCAAAAACAAAATTTTATAAAATACTCAGAAAGACACAAAGAAAAAGGCACATTCCTCATCCCATATGCTAAGACAAATTTTTACAAAAGTTTCTTCTTCCTTAGTGCTATTAGAGCATGGAATGGATCGCCTGAGCTAGCCAAGAAAACCAGTGACTTGGCAGAATTTAAGTCATTGGTTAATATGCATGACTGAATGCATGATGCGTAGGACGTAATCATCTTGTATAAGATTAGATAAGAAGATAGAGAAAGCAATATGAGATATAGAAGACCAATACAGGAGTGAGTGCTTTTAGAGAGGTTAAGAGCTACTTTTCAAAGGTTCGTTGAAGCTGGTAAGCAGCAAACAGTTGAGAGGACATGCTGTGGCAGTGAAAGATGCTCCTGATAATTTAGAGTGGCAGCATTGCTACATCATTGCTTTTTAAGTCATCATCATCATTTTTAAATTCCCTTTTTGTTGTCATTAATTTAAGTTTGCAACAATATTATTACTGATAAATCTTTTTTAGCTGCTTGTTCTTGTAGCTCTCGGAATTTTAACCTTTGTTGTTCTATGTTGAAAATGTTAAAATAAAGACAACATTTAGATGTCCATTTTTTCAAGAACACTAATTGTCTTGTATTTTTTAGGGAAGTACCATGAAACGGTCAAATATCCAGTGTGAAAACCACAATCAAGAAGTTAAAAAACTTAAAACGATACATCTACCAGTAGAAGGAAATTCTTTAACCTTAGAAACATTTTATCAACACTATGACAAGCCCTTCCCTAATTTCAAGGAGCCAAAAGAAATTGGACATTTCAGTATTGATGAACAAAGACAGTTCCAGAATGACAAAAGAAAATTGCGAATCTATTCTCCTCCTTCCAACATGAAGAACTGCCACTTTGATCTCAGATTAGGATATTCCTCAATGATTAAGAAAGATGAAAGCATTTACAATTATTTAAATAATTTGTTAACATGGATTTTAAACAACAAACAAACAGTGACAAATCTTCCTTCTAAAACAAATGATCAAAAAACAGACAAGTTTGAAAGGTAGATGCGAACATTTTTTTTACAAATAATTTATTCCTTTTTAGTATTTAATATGTTTCTTTTTTAAATTAACATTTTCTACTTCCAAAAGTAGCATTATCAAATCACATATATATATATAGGAGGAAATAAAATATACTGTTAGGTTGGATATGTGATGACCAGCAAATATCAACACTTAGTATGTTACACCAAGATTTAATTGTAAATACAACTTAAATTGTTTCCTAAAATATTTTGAATGTTACTAAGCTACCTTTATATAGGAATTTTTTTTTTCAGATTGAATGCTGACTTCATCTGCTGGAGAGGTCTCCTTACAAAGCTAGCAAGTATCCCTTATGAAAATAAAGAAGACATTCTTTTGTCTGTCATCAATTTCAGAGGCACAATTTATATGTGCGAATATTATACACAAAATAAACTAGAAGACATACAAAAGGAAACACCAAGACAGAAAGAAGTGTGTGCCTGGGGTTTTAAATTTGAGCAATACATGACAGCAGGTGACTAATATGAAATATAAAATATTTTGAAAATAGATGCTTGCTTTACTTTCTTTACAAAACGTTACCACTTTGTCTTTATAGCCCATGTACATCATAACTGTAGGCAGTATAAGCCCATGCAAAATATTAGAAAGTTTAAATCCATGTATATACAGTAGTAGGAAGTGCAAGCCTTTGTATATCAAATAAAAGAGAATTTTTCCCTTTCGATTGAGTTGTCATATCCTAATATATTTCATCTACAGATAGAAATTTGGGAGTTCCAGATACTAATTTGCCAGTGAACACAAATGTTGCATTTGAAAGTGTCACCTACACTCGACTTGGCAATCATACTTTGAGTAATTATTTAGCAATCAATGTTTATACTGTTAGGATACATTAAGTATATTTAAATATATAGGCCTAGAGTGTGTATATGATTTGTTAAGTTCTTTATATTCTTAAACAACAATGAAAACTATTTATTGCCACCAGTAGAAAATTTGCTACCTTTCATTTATACCATACCTATTTCACCTAGCTTCTCTCTCCAAATCTAAAATCAAGGTACTAGTACACAATTTTATATAGATTCTTGTGCTGCCTATCTATTAACATATTGCTCATTCAAATAAATGCAACCAGACACTCTCACAAAACACACTTCTGCCGACTCCTTAGATATATAAATATAGATATATGTATACAATTAAAGGCTATCAATATGAACTTTAAATTAAAATGCACAATGAAGTAATTTTGTCATTTATTTTTTAAATCAAGTTTTTGGGGCCGAAATAGATTGTGAAGACCTAGGCAGTACGGACAGCAACAAGTATGTGGAACTAAAGGCCTCACGTGTTACGGAATCTCAGAGACAATATGAAAAGTTTTGCAGGTATATCGTAATACAAGTGTTAGTGTTTCCTATGTTGAGTTCATCTTAGACAGCAGTTAAAGTAATTTTAAATGTTTGAACTTTTGTTGTCTATTTTTTTAATACAAATATTACTGCTATTTACAAATCACGGATTTATTGTTCTATAGAGGGCTTTTAAAAAATGCAAATTCCATGTTTTTATCAAGGATAAATATAGCATCCATCAAATTAAAACAAGCAACATTAATACTAAAAATCCTTGCCAAATGTTTGCTATTATTCTATGTATGCATGCTACTTTTTTGTATATATATAAAATTATCTCCTTTATCAAGGAACATCAGTAATTTAAATTATTTTTGATTTCTTAAACAATCCTGTTTTAGTTATAAATGTATAAAAGCTTTTATTTTCATACATTTTGTAACAACAGGTATAAACTCCTCAAATGGTGGGTACAGAGTTTTCTGATTGGTGTACGCCACATTATCTGTGGTTTTCGTGACGATTCAGGACAAGTTCAATATTTAGAAGACTTTAGTGTCTCTGAGATTCCTTTTATTGTTCAGGTAATAAAATAGACAACTTTGCTTTTTTGAGTAGATACTAACTAGAGCTCTAAAGATTTAAATTACAGCTACAGCAAACATTGTCAAACTGCTCAATATTATTTTAAATATTTTTATAAAAATAGTCTATAGCACGGGGGGGGGGCAACCTTTTTGTTTGAGAGCCCCATTAAAAAAACATTTGGAATGGCGGGCCGCACATATATATATATATATAAAACTTAGAAAGATAGGTTAGCTAACAGTGTAGAATGTCTTTTAATTCATATTTACACTGTATTATATTCAAGTTTCTTTTTTTTTCCACACTTGACGTTGAAAAATTACAAGAGTTAGCTATTTTCGAAATCAATTTTACGATTTCTAAAAATTGCTGTTGTCTTTTTTATCACAATATTCCCACAAATATACATTTGTACTTAATGTGCTTTATTTTACTTTTCACTTTTGTTCATAATGTTCCGGAACTGTGAAACTAGTTGTTACCCTTGTGACTGCTGTCAAAGTAAAGTCAGTCAACATTGACCAGTGATTTTAATTGTTTAGTTTCCACAAAAGAATACTTGCTTCCAAAAGTTAAATGTCAGGATGAGCAAAACCTGCCATTGTGGAGCATCACCAGAGAATGCTGACCATGTCCTTCAATGGTGCATACTAAATCAAGAGACCCAAACAGGACTCTGGCCCCAACGCCTTCCAAAGACTATTAGGAGAACTGCCTGATCTGGAAACTACTGCACCATTCATCTCAGATATAAAATTACTGATCTGAACCCTCCTACATATAAAATGATAATGAAGAAGAAGAGCAATTGTATGTATGTGTACCAAAATAGTGTGAACAGCAGAAGTTTTTTTAAGTATGGAAATACAGCTTCTGGCATTCATAAGACTTCTGTGGTAGTACTGACTGGAACTTCTCTTTGCTTGAGGTTATGTCCTCTGGAACTGAATCAGCTTCTGCACTAAATGGTGAGCTGATGGTATTGAAAACTGGTTCTTGACGTCTTGAAATTTTCTTTTATAAATTGCATAATTAAGAAATCTAGATAAGTGTGGTACTTTTAATCATTTCACTAGAAATAGTTTCACCTCTTAGCAAAGGGAAATAATAAAAACTATTTTCTTTTGCTTGCTTGTAGAAATGGGAAAGCCGTGTTTGACATGCATTTGCATTTCATCTGCAAGTAACCCATTGCATAATTAATAATGTAAAACATGAAATCTTTCTGTTCCACTCTTCATTAGAAATATTGGTAACACAAAGTCACAGTGAAAGTCCTTCAAGTAACATAACAATTTCTTCCTTGAGATTTTATATTCTTGTCATTTGCCTTGCTCATGCTAAGCTAGCAGATACATTGAATTATTTTGTTCATAAATCAGAAATTGTGGTTAACACCCCTAGCTCTAATAAGCTGCATTACTATCTAATTGCATCCTTTGTAATGTTCAAGTTTTATGCAGATTTGTGCAAACTTTCCTGTTTGTGGTTTGGAATTAAAAAAAAATCTATTTTTCTCAGTGAAAGATTGAGCTCCTTCTATTTATTAAAATAACAAAGGACCCAGTACTGGCTAAAATATTTGATATAATATATGTCAGGGTTGTTGGGTTACTAGTTTTGTTGTAGCCTAAAGTATAGGAAATGATTCAATCAATCATTATTTCTGAAGTGAAGTAATTATGTTTTGAACTACACCTACATTTTTAGAAATGTTTATGGTTAAATTTTGACAACAGTCAGTAAACGAGTGGACATGAAGCTTTTCTTTTATCTTCATCTTACTTTTTTTTTCCAATTCTTATATCAACTCATTCCATACCATATGTCTGGTCAAAATCTTTTACATGTTATTTCTGCCATTCCCAATCAAATTTATACTTTGCACAATTATTCATTGATTCATTGTTGTTAACACTTAAATCAAAGAAAAAAAACAACAGTTCATCAATTAGTTATAATTAATTAATTTTTATTTATATGGAAAATTTAATAAATCAGTGACAGCCACAATAGTGCAGAAAGTGAAGTCTTTCATTAAATAAATTTCAACTAACAATAGACTAATAAAAATATTTTATAAGTACTTGATGATGTTGTTGCCTGGTCATTGGTTTGTAGCTCCAAACAGTAGTACAATTAACCAATGTAGGCATAGTTCATTCTAAATGAAATAAAAATGTTTTATAATATCATTTAATAAAAACATTGTTGAATTAACTTATGCATAGTCATAATTAAAGTAGGCAATCCTAAAAATCTGCTTCTCTTTAGGAATCATTGCAACACCCCTGGAGACCAAATGTCTGCTTCAATTTTTTGCTAGCCTTTTTGGATTTTGTAAAGGCAAGCATTGCTGATGACACCAGGTGGGAATTTTCATTTAGAAATCTTTTATTGGTACCAAAAAAAAAAAAAAACCTTTTACGGCATGATTTTTTTAAAAACCATTTTATTTACCCTGTTCACTGGCTCACCCATTACAATGAAGAACCCAATGTTCCTTCTATGGGGCTCTGGGGAACCTCCAAAAAGATAATAACACCTTAGATTTTGTGCCTGTTCATTGGAGCATCTCTTTCTGGCTGATTCAGGCCAGCAGTTCCATGCACTATGGAAAAAAAGAGCTACTTTACAAAAAGTCCTAGCTTATAGATTAAGAAATAAGTTATGTTTTTGCATTTGTAAGTATTGGTTCAATGACAAAACAGACATACTGGTTAAAGAATGGAGATTGAACCAACTAATGAAATTTATACTTCAAGAAAAGTCATGACCAGCATATAGAAAAACTGTATATAAAACAGCCTGATCTAGAAACAACTGCAGAATAATTTCCCTTGTGCATATATCCATCCCTTGAGAGCCGATTTAAAAACAATTACTATTATCATTTATACATGTGTTGAACACTTTGTAATAGTAGCATGGTAAAAAACTTTTATCTAAATACTGGTACATTTTATTTTATATACATAACACTGATTAACAAACAAATTGTCAATAAATGTTAAAATAAAATTTGAAATAGATTAATGTAACAGTTAAAAAAAAAACATTAACAATTTTAGCCAAGAGAGAAACTTACCAGTTTGTAGTAACTTCTCTTTATTGAGTGTCACCACAAGATTCACTTATGCCAATTTGTCTACTTTGCATGAAAATTTTTTTTTAAATGAAGCTTTGAAACCAAGTTGACTTCAGGAATATATCAGCTGCAAGCATCCTGATAAAAAGTGCTTTAAGAACATTCATAATTAAAAATGATGAGATGATGATTCCATTCAAGGGGAAGTTCAAACTTAAAAGCGCCAACCCAACTCTTGAGAAATAAAAGTGTGGGCTAGAACCTCATCTATAGGCATACTGTGTGAATGAAGTATACCAAGGCAAATAGTATACAAGTTCTACTGGTGTTGGTACTGATATAGTTCTGTAGCTAAGTTTATCCTTGCCACAGAAAGAGCCCGGCAAGCAGTCTCTGAATTACAAAATATTCACATTTTTTTGTAATTAAACATTTCCTTCTTTAATTGAGTCTGAAATAGTTATGAATAAAAACAAAAGTTGTGTGAAAAATTCTAAATTTTGTCTATGTAGTTGAATGTCCATATCATTGATATGAAAGCTGTTAATATGCTGTCAACATATATGAAAAGGCCGAATTGGGTTTAGCAGTCTGCAGTAATCAAACTACAGTGAAAACATAGGAGGTGTAGATTAAAATTTGTACATTTTTTGGTAGACCACTGGCATGATGCTAGTGCATGTTTGACTCAGCATGTGATCACTTAGCATTTGCCAAGAATGTGCTGAACCAAAGCAGTTTCCAAACAAAACTAGCTTGTTAATTACTTGCACAAACACAAAAGAAACAGTTACAGATCATTTTAAGAAGATACAACATATCTGTCCAGAGACTTATGCCAGAACCAGAGGTCAGAACTAATTCTGTTTTATTTTCCAATAAAATTACAAGATGACCAGTGCTTCAAGATGTGTAGTATGAAGAATGAATAAGTAAATCGATGAAAAATGCCAAAGAAATTAATGAAGCTTTCATGTGAAATAAAATTAGTGAACCAATCATTTTATTGTTATGTGTATGAAAAAAACATACTTTACAAAGCCCAGTGGCTCACCTATTGAGAAACATTTTTTAATAGTCCACTGTTTGATAATGTTTACTGTTGAATGTATAATTAATTTATTTTAAAAATTCTTGTAGGAATGTGTATGTATTCCGATGGCAGCCAGGATCACCAGTGACGGTAGAAAAAAGAAATGACCAGAACTTTAATTTTCTCCCCAACTGGTACAGAAAGTGGAGTGCTTGGGATAATTGATCTGGAGAATCAACAGTAGATAGAGTCATCAGGCTGGTTAGGGGGAAGCCAACATGATCTGCAAGAGGACACATATGCTTCACTAAACACTGGCAATGAAATGGCATCAGTTCATCAATGCCTGGATCTGTTCACAAAATCTTGACCAGATTTTCATTATAATTGTTAATCTGAGGAGAAAAAAACAATGTTTAAAGATACATGTCCAAACTAAAAATGCTGTATTTCACTAAAGCTATATACATGATTTTATGGAAACATCAATATAAGAAAGTTATTAAGTAACATAAGCTAAGAAATAAAGTGATGAACTTAAAATGCAGTTCATTTATTTCAATAACTAGGCTTTAATAACTTGACCAGAGTGATCATCTGTAATAATGAGAAATGAAGAGAGTGGTATATGTAATACAACTAATAAAGATTGTATCTAGTGGTAGCAAAAATGCAGGTCGAGCACTCTTTCAACTAAGAATAAAGTCACTATATATTTCAAAGGCTTTTAGTTGTATCCAACCCCCTCCAATCAAACAAATTTAGCACACAAAAAAAAAAAAAATTAGCTCTATTGTTGGATAGTTATGAGGTGTGTGAGTGTGTTTGAGATTCAATAGTGGGAAGGAGTTGAATCAATTTAATATAGTAAATCTTCAAGAGATTCAAACAAGAAATATAGCATAATATAATACTGTCACCAAATTCCAGGAAAAGGGGGGAGGTAAATCTCAATGTAAAAACTAAATCAAAACTATAGTACCCGTAATCACAAATAAGTGTAAAAGAAAGATTTTGAGTTTCAACGTCTTCCCCCAAACCAACAAAAAAAAAATTAGTTTAATAGTTTTTTTCCAGTTGCTGGATTCTATTAATAAAGTAAATTTACGAGAATTCAAACCACAGCCTTAAAATAAACAAATCAAATTACTGTCATTTATGTTTTGCCCCCCCCCCCCCAATTTTTTTTTTTTTTAATTCGCATGCTGCACTCCATTTTAAATTGGTGTGAATTTCAAATTTGATATTTAACCTGCTTATTTTTGTTAGAAGAATTGCAAGATATCACACCGCACACATCACAAAAAAATGCATTTTAAAGTTTGAAATACGGTACCGGAAATAATGCTAGGTGCTCTCCAGGCCCCAAATTTGGAAAAAGTATCTACTGTCCTTCCACTAACTCCAGAAAGAACCCTTTATACTCTTAAGGTACAAAAGTCCACACAAAAAATTAATGGACTGCATGTAATAAACATTTATTAGGTACATTTTGATTACATGTGTCTTTTTGCATCCTGACTACTCCAATGATACTAATCAAGTCTGTATGAACTAGGTCATAAAAACAAACTAGATCTATTTAACATGTTTTGATACCGGTAGCTAGTTATGAATTTAAATAATCCCCATGTAATTTATAGCATGGTTTATAGCCAGAATTATTTGAGGTTGAAAAAATGTGACCCCCTAGCTGTTATATATGTTAGGGTTAAAAAACAAACACTTTACTTCTTATAATTACATTACAAAACAACGCCTTGTTTCATCTTTTTCAAAAGGTTTCCACATTTTTTGTAGTGTTAAAAGATCACATTGTCCAGGAAAGGCCCTTCAGCGAAATGGCATATAAAGCGTATTTTTATCCATTCTAATTTATTTCAAAAGTAACTCATTGGCCTCCTTCTGTCGTAGAACGACTATGGTTCATCTCGCACACTTCCTCGTGTGCCCTATTTTGGAGAGACACTCCCGTCCACAAGATATCGCAGGTAAAGGTGGTCTTCGCTACAGTGGTAGAGGAGCTGGTCATTTTCTGCGTTGTCCGTTTTTCTTCCAGAGCTGAGGCTCATGCTCTTTCGCTGTCCATAGGTTTCTTGGTCACTGTCTCTCTCCATCTGGTGCGGTCTAGAGCTATGTCTTCCCACTGGTCAGTATTGATGTTCACTGATTTGAGGTCACGTTTTATTACATCTATGTAACGGAGGTGGAGGCGACCAGTTTTTCTTGAGCCAGTCGCAAGTTGTCCGTAGAGGATGACTTTCTGTATGCGATTGTCCTCCATCCGGCGAACATGTCCGAGCCAGCGCAGGCGGCGTTGTCTGGTGACTGTAAAAATGCTGGGAATACCTGTTAATGCAAGGATGATGAGGATCTCAGTATTGCACACTTTTTCTTTCCATGTGATTTTCAAGATCCTGCGAAGACATCGCAAATGGGACGAGTTCAGTCTTCGCTCTTGCTTTGCGTAGGTGGTCCATGATTCACTGCCATACAGCAGCGTGCTCATAACGCATGCCTTGTTGACTTCCATTTTGGTCGCTGTAGTTAGCTTTTGGTTTTCCCAAACTCTTGACCTGAGTCTATCGAAGGTCGATGCAGCCTTCCATATACGTTTTTTTTTTATCTCCTCATCTAGAGAAAGGTCGTCTTGAATTGTGGATCCCAGATAGCAGAATTCATTTACGGCATCCAGCTTGTTATCATCTATCAGGATGGAGGGTGGTGCTGTAGCAGGGGGTCCCATAACATTTGTTTTTTTTGTGCTAATAGTTAAGCCATATTCTTTACAGGCCTGAGAGAAGCGGGACATTAGTAACTGAAGTTCCTCTTGTGAGTGTGCCACAACCGCTGCGTCGTCCGCGAAGAGCATGTCTCTTATGAGGGTTGTTCTGGTTTTAGTTTTGGCCCTCAGTCTTGCAATATTTAGAAGTTTGCCATCGAATCTGGAATGGAGATATATGCCTTCTGTGGAATTATCAAATGCATGGGATTAGCATTGAAAAGAGTATTCCAAAAAGGGTTGGGGCCAGGACTCAACCTTGTTTTACTCCGCTGTTCATTTTGAAACTTTCACAGCAGGCGCCATTGAACTGTACTGTACGTCTGTACCCATCATATTTTGGTGGAAAGAGACAATAATATTTAGCAGCTTGGGTGGACAGCCAAGATTTTAAGACTCTAAGATTTTAAAGAGGCCTTCTCTGCTGACAAGGTCAAAGGCTTTGGTCAGGTCGATGAATGCAATGTACAAAGGCATTCTTTGCTCTCTGCACTTTTCCTGAAGTTGACGGATAGATCAATTGTGGATCTCTCTGAGCGAAAGCCGCACTGTGATTCAGGATAGACTCGATCAGCAAGTTTTTGTAGCCTGGGGAGTATCACTCGAGCAAAGACTTTGCCTACAATGCTTAGGAGATTCCCCAGTAGTTGTTACAGTCGCTTCTGTCGCCTTTGTTCTTGTACAGGGTGATGATCTTTGCATCCCGCAGATCCTGTGGCATAGCACCTTCTTGCCAACACTTACAAAGCAGTTCGTGTAAAGGTTGGATTAGTGTAGTTTTACACTGTTTTAGAAGATCTGGGGGGATGCCATCGCATCCAGGTGCTTTGCGGGCAGCCATGTTGTCTATGAATTTGTTGAGCTCTAACAGGGTGGGTATTTCGTCTAGCTCGTTTATTATGGGTCGCTGTATGATAGCCTTAAGAGCTGAGGCAGACACTAGCTTGTTGTGGCGTAGAGTTCGGAGTAATGTTGACCCATCTATGCATTTGTTGACACTTGTCTGTGATAATTTCGCCAGTGGTTGATTTAAGAGGTGCTGACTTGTTCTAGACGGGTCCGAGAGCCTTTTAAATTCCTTCATACATCCCTCTTATGTTGCCCACTTGGGCTGCGAGCTGGATATTCTCACTGAGCTCTACCCAGTATTCATTGGCACAGATCCTTGCTGTCCTCTGTACAGTGGCTCTAGCTTCTTTCAGGTTTAACAAGTTGCTTTGGGTAGGTTTTGCCTTATATGTAGCGAGTGCATCTCTCTTTGCTCTGATGACAGGTGCTAAGATAGCTGATTTAGAGTCAAACCAGTCATTTTGTTTTGTAGTTTTTCTTCCAAAGATGTCCAAGGAAGAATTTTGTATGGTGGACTTGAGGTGCTCCCATTTTTCTGTTGCTGTGTTTCCAGAGAAATTTTTGTACTCGAATTCAAACGATTCCGCAAACTGTATCTGGAGATCAGGGTGACACATCTGTCTCACATCTGGTTGGGGTCTTCCAGTCTGCTTGGTATAGTTGATTTTTTTTAGGATTTAGATTTATCTTGCAACATACCAAGGAGTGATCTGTGTCGCAATCTGCACTGTGATATAGGACCTGGTAAGTTTGACAAATTTTAAATACTTTTGTCTTACCATGATTATGTCTAGTTGGTGCCAGTGTTTGGAGCGAGGATGCCGCCAAGATAGATCTACTCTGCGCTGTGGTTTAGTTTTAAAGTATGTATTAGTGACACAGAGGGAGTGTAGTGAGCAAACCTCGAGTAGTCTTTATCCATTTTCGTTTATTTTGCCGACACCAAAACGCCCAAAACAGCTGTTCATTATGGGGCGTTATTGTTATTATTGGTTCCGCGAGGTTGTTAACGCCGGAAGTATTCGCGTTCGTTTTCCCTCATACAATAAAGCATAGCTGAAGGTCAAAGTTGACATGTATGGAAATTTCATTGTCAAAACGTTTCGGGATAAACGAGAATAGGTCCGAACTTAAGCTATTTTAAAGCACCAATGGACATCGGCCGAAAAAAATTCGCATATTATGCTTCTAAATAGATGAGCAAATAGTTAGCTAGAATGTTAACAGCCAAGGCTATTCATTCCGTTGAAAAAAAAATATTTTGGGGTGTTCGCGCAAAATGACCTTTAAACCGAAAACCTTTTCAGCGAACACCCCTATTATAAGCTTAAAAAGCCATTAATGAAATTTTGTAACTGATTTAATCTGTTTTTCTTTTTCTCTTAGGCTATCTATTGTCATTGTTTGAAAATAAAATATTAAAATAATTGACCTTTTTTATATGAATGGCAATGTCTTCGATTTCGAAGATTAATGATGAGTGCAGTAGGCCTATGTGTTTCACACAAGCCCAGCTGCGTCCAACATATTTTCTCGCATTTTCTTTCCGTCTAAAATGTTTGACTGGCAGCTATCCAACAGTCTCTTAGAGGTCATATGCTGGTAGTTACTTTCCTCTATGCCAGTTTGGTATACACATATACAGGCGCACGCTGATTGACCCAAAGACAGATCCCGAATGCGATGGATAGATAATATATGGAGGCAGATCTACAACAGCTTGGGTTTCGGGCGTGGAGACGAAAGACTCAGGAGAGCTCTTGTAATTTTATACATGTATATTATATGGTAACTAGTCGACCGGCGGTATAGCATACGCCGCTATTTACCAGGGCAGGCCTTAGGCTTTTTCCAGTTTATATTTATTTATGTCTATGCTATTTTGTGAATGAAAATAGTGCGGATTTGGGTACAACATTTTCATTCACACCATGCTGCGCCATTGGATCTTCCCATTTACTTGTTATAAGTGAATTCATGAATAACAAATACTATGAATGGAGCTAACAAATGGCTAATTGACCTTAATTTACGCGATATTAAGAATAGAGTTGCACACATGTAACAATGTTTTAGAAAAACAAATTTGAATGTTTATTTGATTAAATGGACTATAATTAGTAGATCTATGTTCATGTGCTAAAGCATAAAATTATCTCTGCGAAGAGAAGTTCTATAACCTTAGAGTTGAATTCGAGTTTTAGATCTAGATCTAGGAATAGAGAGATGAGTTACCTTTCGTAATCATGTCTAATGAACGAATGTGCGTAATTTGTGATATTAATTAAAGTGTGTCTACTTCTAAAGTGAAACCTGATAGTATACTCTATCTGTGTATTGTTGTTCTAGTTTCAATAGTCTTATGACACAATAATCTGGAAATACTTTTAATATTATGACAAAAATTGAGAAGAAGAGAATTATATAAACACCACTTTCATTCACAAAATAGTGCGGATGCACCAATTTCCATTCACACCGTGCTGCGCTATGGGATCTTCCCATTTACTTGTTGTTGCTTACTCGGCTGAACTTTTCAACTTGTCTTTTGAGAAATATATATATAGATGTAGGCCTACGTGTGTGTAAAAGTTTTTAAAACTACTTCAGCGGATAGTAAAATCAATGTTTTATGTATAGTATTTTCCGTATTTGGCTATAAGAGAAAGAGATCTTGTAACGTAAGACGCTCACAAACAACCATCTTCTCTACATGATGCCGTTGAGAGATTTTGTTGGTAGGTATATCAGAACTCTTCTTCCCCGCAGCGGGGGCACGTGAATCGAAATTTGGCCATAGCCGTGAAAAGTATGAGCAAACATGACAGTGGCCTGTCCTGCCAAGGCCAACGGGAAATACACGGAGGTCACGGTCCTGCACTGAGCTATTAATAGCTTGCTCAGTCCTGGACAGCCTCCACCACGGGGAAGTGCGGCCAGGGCGCCTCATGCGCTCCCAGACTCCACGTTCTTTATGGGACTTAAAATGTCCCAGCACTCAAACCACTTTTCCATTTCATTTTTTTTTTAATTATAGCCAGGGCAGGGTGAAAACTTACAGCCTGTTCAGTTGGTGGAATTTGCCCTCCCTGGTGGGCCAATGAGTCTACAATATTAGTGTTTCCAGCAGTGGCGTAACTAAGGTAGGGTGATATTTGGAAAATCCCCCCGGACCCCCACTTGAGGGTTTTCTTACATTAAATATTACGCAAAATACAGGGGCCCACAAAGAGGTCAAGCTCCCCGGCCCATAAATGATGGCAAATTTCTAGCTACGCCCATGGTTTCCAGTCACACATATGTGACTTGGTACCCACTGCATTATCACAGAATGCCATAGCGCTGCTTTATGTTGTGTGAGGCCATGATGACAGTGTCGATATTGGGGGGGGGGGGGGGCATGGTCCATGGCTTTGCAAACATTATTATAGTTACATGTAGACAAAATACCGGTAAAGCTATTTAAATAAGTATTGAAATTTTTGAAATTAAATACAGCAGTTTTTTATTTGAATAGCAGGATAAGTATTTATAACTAATTTAAGGTACCAATCATAATTATTCTCTGAAATAATTACATTAATGAGATGTAAAAAAAATAAAACCAAAAGGCAAGCGACCCAAAGGCAGACCCCGAATGCGTTGGATTGATGATGTGGAAGCAGATCTGCAACAGCTTGGGGTTAGGGCGTGGAGACGAAATGCACAGGAGTGATCTGAATTGAAGGATGTGTGCAAGCAGGCCAGAGCCTTTCATGGCTGTAGCGCCACTGAGATGGATGGATGAAAAAAAAATAAAGTCACAACTTGCTTAAATGAAATCCACTATTGTAGACCCCCGTGGTCATATCCTATAGACCCCAACTTAAATTGTTTTATCACTTTCGTAGACCCCTTGGAAGTCTTCCTAGACCCTTGGAGGTCTATTAGACCCCTATTGTGAATCACTGTTCTATACCAAGTTTAATTTTTGAAGATATTATTCGAAAAATAATAACGGTCCTTTTCTAGATCTATGTAGATCAGAGTTCAGTTTTTTTTCCGCCCAATTCCCATGAATTCGCAAGTTAAATAAAAGAATAGAACAACATAAAAAAACACAAAAACACAAACAAAAAAAACAAAGCAAAACAAAACCAAAAAAAAACAAAAAAAAAAAAAAAACACACACACAAAAACTTAAACTCTAAGAGAAAACCCAAGCTTCAAAATCACAGTAAAACAAAAACAATCATCACCTCATTTCGGTTTTTCGCTACATAAGTTATTATCTACTTTAATAATAATATAGCCTAGAATCTAAAATAACAGCCTAGAATCTAGATCTAGACTCCAGAGCCTTAGCCGTGCATAAGGCAGGCTGGTTAGGTGTAGGTGTCTTATTTATTGACATATAATATAATTAGATCTAGGCCTATATTCCTTTTATAACTAGATCTAGATAATATAATTATAAAATTCATTGTACATTTCCTGAATTTTCCTGCATGATTTTACTCTAGTCAAAATAGTGAAGTCTAGTGTAGAGAACCATGATTACCATGGGACCATGGCATGCATTATATTATAATTATAATGATTATTATGATAATCATCATCATGTGTGATGTATGAATTGTATGCCGCAATTATCATTATGGATTTATGGACAGTACTGAGTGATTATATTGATGACCGATGTTGTTATTGTATTAGTAATTCAAGTTATTGCGTACTGTTGTACTGACTGGACTCTGGCTCTCTGTTGTGTCTGTTTGAAGTGTCTTAGTACCTATCTGGTGTTCTGCTTAACAATTGACTCATTAACCATTTTATATCTAGAAATTATTCTAGATCTATATTTATATAAAGTATAAAGTATATTCCATATGGCATATAAATCTAAATTTAGATGAGCCGATTAGCTCATTTATAACAATAATATATATATTTATATATAAGTAGGACTATATTGACTAATCTACATGTATATAATACTGGTTAAGCCATATGATATTATAATTATAATGATGAGTAGACAGCAATAGATAGAATAACTAACATGCCAGATCGAATTTTAATATCTTTATTTTTAACTATTTCATAGTGATCTTATGCAGGGAATATGAAAGTAATTTTAATCTTTTGACTTGGGTTAAGTGAGATCTATTGAGATCTATTAATGACAATTGACAGAGATTCTTAAAATGCAGATCACAGCTGCCTGGTCATGCGGTATATGTACTCAACATGTTTGGTCATCTCAATGGTCCCAAGTTGAAGTTGATACCTTGCCTGCTGCCATCCCCCCCCCAATCATCCTACGGGAGATTAATTTAGCACTAGGAAGTAGATTATATAATCTTCAACACTGAAGGAACATCTGAAGCATGCAAAACAAGCAACTAAAAAATACTGTGCCTTTCCCACATCAAGCAAGAGCTTTAACTTCAAGGCTAATTGGTATGACTAGGCTATCAACCTCAGAAAAACAGAAAAGTCATTTTTCAGAAGTCTCCAAATTTGGCCCACAAATCTATGAAAAAGAAGAAAAACTTAGACATTTAACATTTTAACACATTTTTCTGAATATATTCATTAAAGTTAGTCCATTTTTTAAGTATACAAACAAAAGTTCTTTCTATTTGAGAGGAAACAGGTTCCCTCCTCGAGCCAGCAATGAGGTTTGTGGGAGTGCTATAAGCTTCCCAGCACGGTCCAGAGCATCTCAGTATTTACTGTCTAGAGAAATAGAGGACCATCAGGCTAAGGTCAAAGCCATTTTATTTGCCTCCATATGAAAATATGGTGGATTAGGTTTCATATCTCCGTCTACCAATAAAACTGTTCCCTGGAGGAAGGTCTTTGCGATTCCCAAAGATCTTGTTACATGGCCATACATTTTAAGCTTTCATTTCTTCACAGTAGTTATCATGGTCATCATGGGGTCCGATCGCTGCAGTAACCCTGTCTCTAATCTCTTGGTTTGTGAAGCGGTCTTTAAATGTGATGCCTAGGATCCTTCTGTAGCATATCAGTTCCATTGCTAGGATCCTCCTCTCTGGCTCTGCAGTCAGCGTCCAAGACTCATTGCACAAGCATATAGAAATGTGGCCATGACCACATTTAGCACATATTTATTGTAAATTACTTTTTGTCTGTGACTTCACTATGGCTGTTTGTCAGTAAACAAAGAAGCAAGAGAAAATGGTATTCAATGAGCAAAACAGCTTACTAGCTCTATATCTCACTAATGCTTTAAACGACTTACTCAATATTGTCCCAACAAGTCCAGCTTGTAACAGCTCAGTGATGAAAACATCAATAACTGACTGCATCTCCTGTGTTACCCCCACTGTTCATGTCCGTCCTTCTCTTGCTTGGGCCAGTGCTCTCAGGGCAGTCATAAGCTTCTCTGACCATCATAATATAGGAGAACTGCCACTAGGCCTCTAGTTAGTCCAGGATAGTTGGGAAGCTGCTGCTCCCCTGCCAAACAAATACAAGCCATTTACAACATCAGCACCTCAAAGGTTCACAAATAATGTAAGCATTTCAATACAGTATGATGAAAAAAAAAACAAATTAGTGACTGAGTTTCTAGAGGGAACAATGACTAACAAAAAAACAAAAGCAAGTCTAGTCTACAAAATGATATCAACTTTCAAAAAATAACTTTTAAGAAAAGAATCTGATATTAATGGTATTTGCTTCTGAAGACATGACATGCTGTTACGAGTATTTAAGCACTTGGTTGTACAACTTAATAAGGGATTCAATTACCATGTGGGACAAAGTTTTAGGTCTTTCTCTATTCCCTACATTTGTTGATGTGCTGTGCATACTTGTGTTGAACTGTTGGCCATGGAATGAACTTTACTTCACATGCAACATGGAATCAAGGTCTCCATGGGAACTGAACTTACTGTTTCTGATTATACACTTTGTGGGATAAAAATCAGACAAAGAAAGTGAGCTCGGTGTCACTGATTTACTGGCTATCTTAACATTGTCTCAACATTGGCTGAATGGTAAAACGCGCTGCCTCAAAACTGGGAGGTGGGGGAAGTTCGCTGGTTTGAATCCTGTTTTTTTGTTTAATTTTGGGATCTTTAGGGCATCTTTGAGTCCACCCAGCTCTAATGAGTAATAACAATAATTATGTAGTCTACGATCTCAATTACATGATTCTACTCAAAAATTGACATCATTTTGAACAGATTCACCATTTTTTTTGCATGTGGGACATAAAATGGATGATTAATAAGTCAATACTAAAATACAACCAAGTTTTAAATGTATAAAAATAAAACAAGTTTTTTCCCCCCTCAAATTAAAGAAATAAACTGCTTACATTTCAGACCGTGAGAAATAAATGTTGGATTAGAGGCTAATCAGAACAAAGTATTCTGTTCAAGGCAAAAGAAAGGGGTGCCAAAATACCATCTACAGATCATGTGTGGTAACCGAACGGCTCAACAGCCACAGGGATGGGTGAAGGATAAAGGTCATAAGAAGAGCTACTAACCTGCCATCAACAATTCAACTGCTGCTAGTTCATTGAGTTCAAAATGGTCACTCAGGATAAAAGTTTCCACGATGAACTGCTTGGAAAAAGTCTGTCTCCTTTGTTCCCCGAGAACAGTAATACCCTCTACATTGGACTTTCTGACCAGTTCACGATGAGCAGTGTTTTTACCGTGCAGCGAAGAAATATTTTTAAAGGGCTACATTAATATGTGTAAAAAAATTGCTTTGTTGGAAGAAGTAGAAAGATAAACATTTTAAAACTGATCGAACAGCTTGCTATTCTCTTTTTATAGAATGTGCTTAAAGTGAGAGTAAACAAAATTATGCATTCAAAGACAAAAAAGATAAATTCATAATGCCTATCTTCAGATTTGAGATAGAGATGTGTTTTAAATACATGGCTACAGATTTGTTGTAGAGATGTGTTTCCAATGCATGGCTACAGATTTGCTGTAGAGAT
>JADKLZ010003886.1:38291741-38348741 GCA_021533235.1 Biomphalaria straminea
TGTAGAGATGTGTTTCCAATGCATGGCTACAGATTTGCTGTAGAGATGTGTTTCCAATGCATGGCTACAGATTTGCTGTAGAGATGTCTTTCAAAAGCATGGCTACAGATTTGTTGTAGTGATGTGTTTCAAAGACATGGCTACAGATTTTATTGTAGAGATGTTTCAAATACTTGGCGACAGGTTTTATTGTAGAGATGCTTCAAATACTTGGCTACAGGTTTTATTGTAGAGATGTTTTAAATACTTGGCAACATATTTATTGTAGAGATGTTTTAAATATTTGGCTAGAAAAAGAAGAAGAGGCAGACAGGGAAAGCGGTGGGAAGATAACATCAAAGAATGGACGGGCCTACCATTGAAAGAGGTTCTAAACAGGGCAAAGGATAGAGAGGAATGGAGAAAGATGGTATACAAGTCTTGCTTGGTGCCCCAACGGTCCACCAGACTAAGGGATAGGTAATAGGTAACCAATAAAAATATATGTTTAAAAAGCAGTAGTTTTCACAACCCTTTAATATGTCTCTAAGACCTGAGTGCTCTCTTCAAAGATTCTAATGCTTATCAAACACTTCCACCAAAGAGAGATGTAGAACTGTTACAAAGGTTGCAGGATGCATATTTAAGACACATAGAAATTAGAATAGTTATTGCAGAACACAAGTGCAGATGGTGAAAAGACAAGAGCTTTAAGTCAAACGTGATGAAATACACATCACAACTGGGTCTATGTAGTCTCGTAAAGTGCTGCAAGTGCAAGACATGACATTCTCTTTGAATATGGCCTATTGTTGTCATCATTTCTGCAGTAGCAACATTGTGTATCATAGTTCTCTGAGTTGCCTCAAGTGCATGCTGATTGGGCAATGACTGCTCTCTACTGTGCTAGAATGGCCTGTTTTTCTTGCTTTATTTGCCACCATGCATATTTGCATTTAGATTTTCATTACTTTGTATTTTTACATCCTAGATATTGGGAATCCAGTGTTCAATTATTGCTTAAATGGTAGTTACTAGATTGGTTATAACAAATAAAAAAAAAAAAATAAAGTTCCCCTTTCAGACCTTATAATCTATGTAGCAGATGATGTAAAGATCATCTGTTTCTGTGGCCTATGGTTAACTGTAAAGGGTGTCATGTGACCAGCACAATGACCAACTGCCCTTACTTTTCCCTAACTCATGTCTGGTACCAACTAGAGCTGGGTGAAGTAAAAATGTCTACACCAGGATTTGAACCCAGGACCCTCAGTTCTAAAGCCAAGTGCTGTACCGCTCAGCCACCATGCGTCCTTTTAGCAAATATGGTACAGATTAAATTGTCTAAGCTTCATTCATATGAAAAACTAATTCCCTTTCATGTACAATATCATGGTCCTTATGATTATGGACCATGGTTATGATGATACAATTATTCTAAGAAATGTTAAGATTTTTTTTCTCCCTAAAGATTGCCAGTGACAGTTGCTGCTGGTCAACTACAATCGTTAAAATTAATTTTTACAACAATATTATTACTGAGAAATGGTAGTTTTTAGGAAGTATATACCAACTCAATGTATCACTCTCTTGTCTGGTAAAAAGTTTGTACACATTATTTCTCCCACACCCAATTGTGTGTGAAATTGAAATTTTGCACAAATATTTCTTAATCACATTACTGATCCAAACTAATTGATACAATTACACATAGTATAAGCTTTGTTTTTTTTTTTTTTTGTTAAATTGTTGTTTTTTTTTCTACTCTTTGAGCACTTATTATTCTTAATATGAGATTCCCAACACAAAAATTTTGTATACAACTTTGGTTCTTTTTTAGCTGCTTGTTCTTGTAGCTCTCGGAATTTTAACCTCTGTTGTTCTATGTTGAAAATGTTTAAAGAAAGACATTAAAATGTCTATTTATTCAAGAACACTAATTGTCTTATATTTTTTTAGGGAAGTACCGTACCATGAAACGGTCCAATCTCCAGAGTGTCAATCACAATCAAGACAATGCCAAAAAAATTAAAACTATACATCTACCTCTAGAAGGAAATTCTTTAACCTTAGAAACATTTTCTCAACATCACGACAAGCCCTTCCCTTTTTTCAAGGAGCCAAAAGAAATTGGACATTTCAGTATTGATGAACAAAGACAGTTCCAGAATGACAGAAGAAAATTGCGAATCTATTCTCCTCCTTCCAACATGAAGAACTGCCACTTTGATCTCAGATTAGGATATTCCTCAATGATTAAGAAAGATGAAAGCATTTGTGATTATCTAAATAATTTGTTAACATGGA
Organism: Biomphalaria straminea; assembly: GCA_021533235.1. Taxonomy (NCBI): domain Eukaryota; kingdom Metazoa; phylum Mollusca; class Gastropoda; family Planorbidae; genus Biomphalaria; species Biomphalaria straminea. Next base: position 38,294,028 of record JADKLZ010003886.1, read on the forward strand.
TTATGTCCAACAAAGAAACAGTGAAAAATCTTCCTTCTAAAATAAAAGATCAAAAGACAGATAAGTTTGAAAGGTAGATGCTATTTTTTTTCCTCTTACAAATAATTTATTCCTTATTAGTATTTAATACGTTTTTTTTAAATTGATATTTTCCACTTCCCAAAGTAGCATTATCAAATCACATATATATATATATATATATATAGGAAGGATAAAATATACTATCAGGTTGGATATGTGATGACCAGTAAATATCAACACTTAGTATGTTACAAGACTTAATTATAAATACAACTTTCCAAAAATATTGTGAATGTTAAGCTACCTCTATAATATAGGAAACAAAATGTTTTCAGAGTGAACACTGACTTTGTATGCTGGAGAGGTCTGCTTACAAAACTAGCATGCATTCCTTATGAAAATAAAGAAGACATTCTTTTGGCTGTGATCAATTTTAGAGGAACATACTACATGTGTGAATATCATACAGAATCCAAACTTGAAGAAATAAAAAATGAGACACCAAGACAGAAAGAAATGTGTGCCTGGGGTTTTAAATTTGAGCAATACATGACAGCAGGTGACTAATATAAAATATTTTGAAAATAGATGCTTACTTTACTTTCTTTACAAAATTTTATAGCCCATGTCATTGTAACTCTATAGGCAGTATAAGCCCATGCAAAATATTAGAAAATTTTAATCCATGTATATGCAGTAGGAAGTGTATGCCTTTGTTCATAGAATTTTTTCCCTTTCGATTGAGTTGTCATATCCGAATATACCGGTATTTCATCTACAGATAGAACTTTGGGAGTTCCAGATACAAATGTGCCAGTCAACACAAATGTTGAATTTGGAAGTGTTGCCTGCACTCGACTTGGCAATCATTCTTTATGTAATTATTTAGCAATCATTGTTTTTACTGTTAGAATACATTAAGTATTTCTAAATGTATAGGCCTAGAGTGTGTATATATATTGTTAAGCTCTTTATATTCTTAACAATGAAAACTATCTAATCATTTTAATAACTTCAACATTTATTGCCATCAGTACTAAATTTGCTACCTTTCATCTACCAGTATACATATTTCACCTAGCTTCTTTCTCCAAATCTAAAATCATTAACTATAGTTCAAGGTACTGGTACACAATTTTATATAGATTCTTGTGCTGCCTATGTATTTATATATTACTCATTTGATTAAATGCTAACAGACACTCTCACAAAGCAAACTTCTGCCAACTCCTTAGATATATAATTAAATATATACATATCTTTTGTCACACAAGAAGTTGCATAGGGAAAAGATTGTCTCTCGAGACGTAAAATGCCACAGAATATACATATAAAACCTAGGGCTATGAAAACAGGTGAACTTTACTTAACATGCACAATGAAGTAAATTTTGAAAATTATTTTTGAAATCAAGTATTTGGTGCAGAAGTTGATTGTGAAGACCTAGACAGTACAGACAGCAACAAATATGTAGAGTTGAAGACTTGTCGTATTACAGAATCTCAGAGACAATATGAAAACTTTTGCAAGTATGTCATTGTAATACAAGCATTAGCGCTTCATATGTTGTGTTCATCTTAGACAGCAGTTAATGTAATTTTAAACCTTTGAGCTTTTGTAGTTTATTTTTTAATACAAATATTACTACCATTTACAAATCATGGTTTATTTTTTTATTCTATAGAGAGGGCTTTTAAAAGATATACAAAAATCCATGTTTAATTTATCAATGATAAATATAGCGTCCATCAAATTAAAACAACAAAAACAAGCAACATTGATTATTAAAAATCCTTGCCAAATGTTTGCTATCATTCAAACATTATATGTATGCATGGTATGTAATTGTATATATATAATTGTTTCCTTTATCAAGGAACATCTGTAATTTAAATTATTCTTGATTTCCTAAATAATCCTGTTTTAGTTATAAATCTATAAAGCTTTTATTTTGATTCATTTTGTAACAACAGGTATAAACTCATCAAATGGTGGTTACAGAGTTTTCTGATTGGTGTACGCCACATTATCTGTGGTTTTCGTGACGATAGAGGCCTGGTGGAATATTTAGAAGACTTTAGTGTCTCTAAGATTCCCTCTATTGTTCAGGTAATAAAATAGATGACTTTCCCTTTTTTTGAGTAGATACTAACTAAAGCTCTAAAGAGGTAAACATTGATTTTATCTACAGCTACTGCAACATTGTCAAACTGCTGAATATTATTTAAAATATCTGTATAAAAAATAGTCTATAGGTATTAGTTGATTGCTTGGATTGGGGTAAAGAGCTTTGTAAAGTTGATTCTATTTTTAAAAATAACAAAGGACCCATTACTGGCTAAAACATTTGATATATGTGGGGGTTGTTGGGTTACTAGTTTTATTGTAGCCAAAAGTATAGGAAATGATTCAATTAAGCATTATAAAACTAGTCAAATTTTCAAATCTATGGTTGCCTAATAAATATTTCTAAAGTGAAGTAAAAATATTTTGAACTACACAAACATTCCGTGACATGTATATGATTAAATTTCAACAAGTCAGTAAACCAGTAGACATGAAGCTTTTTTTTTTTTTATCAATCTTAAATCAATTCATTCTATACCATATGTCTGGTCAAAATCTTTTACATGTAATTTCTGCCATTCCCAATCAAGTCTATGCTTTGCACAATTATTCATTGATTCATTAGAATTAAAAAAGAAAGTTAATCATAATTAATTCATTTTTATTTAATGAAAAATGTAATAAATCAGTGACATCCACAATAATGCAGCAAATTAGGTCATTTGTTAAAAAATTCCAATCAACAATAGACTAAAAAAAATATTTGTATAAGTACTTGATGTTGTTGCCTGGTCATTGGTTTGTAACAGTAGTACAATTAACCAATGTACACCACACCATATTTAATTAGTATAATGAAATAAAAATGTTTCATAATATTATTTAATGAGAACATTGCATTAACTTCTGCAGTCACAAAATTAAACTAGACAATCCTATAAATCTGCTTCTCTTTAGGAAACATTGCAACACCCCTGGAGACCAAATGTCTGTTTCAACTTTTTAAATGCCTTTTTGGATTTTGTAAAGGCAAACGTAGCTGATGACAGCAGGTGGGAATTTTCATTTATAAATCTTTAATTATTAGTTAAAAAAACACCTTTTAGGGCATGATTTTTTAAATCATTTTTTGTAACCCTCTCCACTGCTTCACTTATAGCAATGTAATTTGTTTAAGGAAGTATCCATTTCATGTTATTTAATATTAAAATAGTGTACTATGTTAAGATTATTGTTGAATGTATAATTTAATTTATTTTAAAAACTGTTTTCCTGCAGGAATGTCTATGTATTCCGATGGCAGCCAGGATCACCAGTGACGGTAGAAAAAAGAAAGGACCAGAACTTTAATTTTCTCCCCAACTGGTACAGAAAGTGGAGTGCATGGGAAGAGAATCAACAGTAGATAGATTCAGGCTGGTTAAGTGGGAAGCTAACATGATCTGCAAGAGGACACATATGCTTCACTGGCAATGGAATGGCATCAGTTCATCAATGCCTGGAACTGTTCAAAAACCTTGACCAGATTTTCATTGTAATTGTTAATCTGAGGAGAAAAAAAGACATTGTAATATACTTGTCTGAACTAAATATGCTGCACTCCAATAAAACTATATACATGATTTCTGTGAAAACAACAAAATATTTCAATCTAAAGAAAGTCTATTGAGTAACATGAGCTAAGAAATAGTGATGAACATAAAATAATATTTAATTATTTCAATAACTAGGCTTTAACAACATGACCAGAGTGATTATTTTCAATAATGAAAATCTGAAGAGTGCTATATGTAATACAACTAATAAGATTCTATCTAGTGAGTGGTGGCAAAAATGCAAGTCTTTCACTATTTATTATTATTGCTTTTATATTGCGCTACTTTCATGCTTATAGCATGCTCAGAGCGCTTTGGTCCAATCTCATTTGTGGACCAGTGGGGGGGAGGGGGTATCTAGGAGTTTGTTTTCCGTGCTGCCTTTAGGCGCTCAGTAAACACAACTTTGCCTGAGTCAGGTGTTGAACCTCAAGCCCCCTTCTAGGTAGCCAAGTTCAAGCGCCTCTTAGCCTCTCGATCACGCTTTCAACTAAGAACATTTCAAAAGCTTTTAGTTGTATCCCCCCCCACTTTCCAATAAACAAAAAAAATTAGCTATTAAATGTTTTGGATTGTATTAGAATGTGTTACAGGTTCAACCCTTCCCAATAAAATTCACTGGACTTTATTAATATAGTAAATCTAAAAGAAATTCAAACAAGAATTAAGAAAAACTATTGCATAATACTGTCACCAAATTCCAGGAAAGGGAGGGTTGAACCTCAATATAAAATCTAAATCAAAACTATAGTAATCACGAGTGAAAGATGCAAGGCGAGTTTCAACCCCTTCCGCAAACCAACAAAACAAAAAATTCTCATGCTGCATTCCATTTTAAATTGCTGTGAATTTCAAATTTGATATTTAACGTGCTTATTTTTGTTAGAAGAATAGAAAGATATCCCACTGCAGATACCTCAAAAAAATGTATTTTAATTTTAAAGTTTGGAAAACAGGAAAGAATCCTAGCTGCCCTTCAGGCCCCCAAATTCTGAAGAGAAAGGTATCAACTGCCATTCCACTAACTCCAGAAAAAACCCTACTCTAAGGTACAAAAGACTACCCCAAAAAATAAATAAATAAATAAATGGACTGTATGTTGTAATAAACATTATGTACATGTTGATGACCGGTACATGTGTCTGTGTGCAATTGGAAAAATGTGCTCTCCTTCCAGTCCATGCTGACTACGCCCATGGTACTAATCAAATCTGTTTAAGAGTATGGACATGGTCATAAAACTAATTTAACATGTTATGATACCTAGTTATGAATTGAGATTATCTCCATGTAGTTTATAGCCAGAATTATTTGAGGTTGAACTGTCCAACTATTCAAAGTAGGATAATTAATATTGTTCAGGTGAGAATATTGAATTTTGACAATTACCATAAAAGCTACTTAATAGCAGTGATGGACCTACAGACTCAATATTTTTTAAGCACATGACTTAACTTAGATGTAATGATTGAATTCTATTTTAAAACAAAATGATAATCCCAAACACAAGCAATTAAAAAAAAAAACAACAAATAGGCAGTTTCAGAGGGAAAGAGAGCAGGCGGTTCCAACCCAGATACTAGAATCCACAGGCTAAAAAGTTTGTTACAGTAATGTTAATACGCAGACCATTTATTGAAAGTTCCCAAAAAATAAAAAATGTTTCGGCAGTTAATAAACAAATCAATGGGTGCAGCCGGTGTGTGATGTTAGCGTGATTATAAAGACGTCTCAATACTAGATTTACTAAAAAAAAAAAAGGGCGGGGGATAAGAAAGCTTGAAGTCACAGTGAAAAAATGACATGGTGTGATAAGCTAATGAAAAAAAGTTTAGGGAAAAAAATAGCAGTGAATGGTGAGAGACAAAATCTGGTGTAGAAATTAGAACTGCTAATAAAATCTCACTATTTTTGAGGAATTTAGTACTTAAGTCCAGAAGATATTTTTTTGAAAAGGTTAAATTAATAATGTAAAAGATGTTCCATTTGCTTACTAAATATGGAAAACCACTAAGTCATTTTTGACTGAAATATTTTCCTAATCACAATATGAAGGAAAACAAAGAATGCTAACATGAGCAACAACAAAGTCAATAAAGGAACATCCTTAGAAAAATCCATGGAGCTATAAAAAATGAAACTGGATGAAGGCCATTCACCAACTAGATGTGCCAACCTTATAAAGACTGATTACTTGAGACAAATAAAAAAAAAAAAAGAACAGATTATGTTGGGCAAGTCACATTAAATCAATGCTGAGAATAGTGCACCTGCAAAACCAAATGGAAGGTGAATCAAAGGCATACCAAGAACAAGATGACTTAATGATGTAGAGATGGATTAAAGGCATACCATGAACAAGATGAATTGGTGATGTACAAATGAACCAAAGGCATATCATGAAAAGCTGAATTAATGTAAAGATGAATCAAAGGCATACAATGAACAGATGACTAAATGTACAGATAAATCAAAGGAAGACAAGAACAAGTAAGCTTGATGATGTAGAGATGCATCAAAGGCTGACCAAGATGACTTGATGTAGAGATGAATCAAAGACAGACCAAGATCATCATGACTTTATGATGTAAAGATGGATCAACAATAGCTTGGAATTCAGGCTTGAAGGCAAAAAGCTTGGCAAAAATATGAATGGTAATATGTGTTGAAGCAGACATGGGATGTAGTGCCACTAAGTGGATTTTTAATAAATCTTTTTGACTTGCATATTAATAGATATCCATGGTAAACTTATTTTACAGTTATGCATGTTTTATAAATAAGATATACCTCTTCAGTCTTGGCATTGCATTTCCTTTGAAAATTGTTTCTCTCTTCTTCTTTTGATGACTCCAGCTCCTGAATACAGTTTTTCTTAGCCTCCAATTGACTATGTAATTGACAAATCTCAGACTTATAAGCTTTAAAATTGCTCTCTAACTTTGACAGGTGCCTATAAAATATCACAAAAATATAATGTCCATGGTGAATAACTTAAAAAAAAAAAAAAAAAGGAAAAAATGGTACCAGTATATTTATGTAACTTTGTTTACTGCAAATACTAAGTTAATATTGTAATATTTTCTCTTTTTTTTTTCTCTAATATCTAGATTATCTCTTTAAAACTATCTCTCTATTTAAACATAAATCGTGTAGGCATTACTGTTTCAAGTCTATGAGTTGTTGGTAGGTGCTCTTCTTGTAACCATCTACTTGATGCTGGACTTTGTTTCTAGCCTCCTTCCGAATAGCCAACCTTTCCATCAAGTCCTCTTGTTTAGTCATGCTCTTCTTGAACACCTCTTGCTGCTCTGTGATGTATTCTGAAAGCTGTTTGATCTGGTTGTCAAGCTCACTAAACAACAAAAAAAAAAAAGATATGGTATCTAGTTTCTGTGGCTATGGGAATACTTCAATTACACTTCATGAGAGAACCATCTACTGGTATTAAAGATTAGCTTAACACAATTTTAAATGCCCAAAACAGACTCTGATACTCTATATAGCTTTGGCACACCATCATCTGATTATGAAGTGCCAAATATCATGACAAAACTGGATATTTACCGCTTACTGCTCCCAAAACAAGAGTCATATTCACAGACTAATATAAACAAAACTATACTAAACATGAACTTCAAATATTGCTGAAAAAGATCTTAAATTAAAATAAGTAAAAAACTAAAAAAACTATATTGTGACAGGTATTGGGATAGAATCCCTCACACTCTTACTTTTCTTTCTCCATATCTTGTGTAACTTCTGTACTTAGTTTCACAGCTTTTTGTAGTGCTGAATGTTTTTGAATCGTTGTTTCCTGAGGGAAAAAACAACAACCAACAATTAGTGATGCTCTTTTAAGTAAATATACTCAATCCATATTAAGAGAAAGTCAAAGAGCATATTTTCATACTGGCTCATTACCACAGGCAACTTAACACTACCCATGAATTCCCATGATTTTCAATCCGCAACTGACTATAAACTATATTCACAAAAAACGAGATACCGGTAGTTAATTTATGGCTTGTTAAATTTTCTTTTAACAAAAGTAGTTTAGTAACTAAGAGTGTACCAAACCAGCCTTCGGAAGCAAAAAATCATGAATAATGTGCCCTGAAGAAATACAAGAATGTTTCAGCTTCATCAGGATAAAATGGTTTTAGAAAGCAAAATAAAATCAATATAAATATGACCAATTCAATTTTTACAATATAATTAAATATTCAGGAACAAACAATTCTAGTATTTTTATGCTAAATCTGTTGAATTTTTAATAATCCCCAAAATATATGTTTGACCCCAAACACACATGCACAAATTAGGTATGTATCAATCTTTTTAGAGGCAAAACAAAGTGAACGAAACGTGGTTGAGAGGCTAAGTGCGGCTTGAGCTTGGCTACCTAGAAGGGGGCTCCAGGTTCGACACCAGACTCGGGCAGAGCTGTGTGTTTACAGAGCGCCCAAAGGCAGCACGGGAAACCAACTCCTAGATACCCCCTCCCCCTCACTGGTCCACAAATGTGATTGGACCAAAGCGCTCTGAGCATGCTCTAAGCATGAAAGTAGAGCTATATAAAAGCTATAATAATAATGTATCTAAAATATTCAGCGATTAAAAAAAACATACTGCATATTGATATGAATTAAATCTATCAAACAATACATGCAAAGTGTAAATGTCTGCTTACCAGCAACTGTCTGTTTTCTGATGATTGTCTTTCTTTAGTCCTGAGCTCTTCCTTCAGTTCAGATACTCTTTCTTTAAGTCTCTCCAGCTCTTTGCGAAAACGTTGTGGGGACTTGACAACTTTACAGGATAAAGCTTCTAAATTTTGTTGTATTTGTAGCACATCTTGTTTTAATCGCTCCTAAACAATCGAATATAAAATATTTAATAAACAAAAAAAACGTAAGTTCTACCTGCATTAGAATGTTCTGAATGCTTTAGGAATTTCTGAATTACAAAATATTCTAGCTTAAATTAATCTGTGAGTACTATAATGGATAAAAGTATAGTCAGTATAAATTGATTATGGGCTTGTTCAAGCAAAATTTGAAAGTATATTGTTAAAATTTTAAATATTATAATGATAAAAATGGTATATGTGAAAAACAGGTACTTGTACAGTAGAATAGACTTCCTTTCAAAAAATGAAAATACATTTTAATATAAATTCTACAACAGAAAGACATGATTTGAGGAAAAAGAGCTGGCAGAATCTTCATTTCATTTTTTTTCTTTATAATTCTACATGGTATCAAGTTTAACAAAATAACTTGCAAAGTATTGGTCTCATTCCTCTGTAAGTTCTAAAAAAAGGAATGTAAGGTCAGCTTTATTTTTCTTTTTGAGCTTCAATTAATAAGAACATTTCTTGGAGTAATAACTCTCTTCTCCAGATTTAATCTAAAACTTATGAGGGTGAAGCATTTAATCCCCAGGTTAACTCATGACAGGATCCCTACACCATTTTTAAGTGGTATTTCTGGAAATTTCCATGAGAAAATAATCTACTTGTAAGCAAGATCAATATCTATAAGGAGCTTGAGTATTAAAATAGTAATTCTATATAATTTGCAAATGATATTTTTTGCTAGCCTATAGATAGTGAATCTCCTTTCAACTAGATTTGACAGCAGTGTAAACCCATTAAAAATATAATTAAAAAAAAAATCAATGCTGTGAAAGGAAAAGCAAACCAACCAAGGAAAGATTTAAGTATTAAAATGCTTAAAAGTTGCAGAACTATAAAAAAAAAAAAAAAAAAAAAACCCTGTCATGGTGACATAGATTTTGCACTTTTCATAGTAGAAAAAAAATAAAAATTAAAAGACTGTAAAAATAAATAACAACAACAACAACAAAAAGTTTATAGTAAGAACTATTCTTACTTTCTCTAGTTTTAGCTCTGCATGGCGTAGCTTTAGCGATTCAGAAATTCTTTTCTCTTCCTCACTTTCTCTTGTTAGTTCTATAATGGGTTGTTTCTCTCGCTCTAATTCTTCTGATTTCTACATGGTTCAAAAGAAATACAATATTAAGTAGTTGATGAAATGGACCAAATTACACATTTTAATGAAATTTCAGCCTAAAAAAAATAATAAAAAAAAAAAGAAATGTTGCAACCTCTTTGATTTCTGCTTCTATCACAGGTTGCTCTTCTTTGGCCCTTTCATATTCCTCTTTCAACTCATTATTTCTGTTCCGTGCAGACTCTGATTGATGAACATTTACTTGCTAAGTAAAGAAAGAAATACTGTATAAACAATTAATACCAACAGTTTAAGTTTTAGGATTATAGCAATAAAGAAGAGTTAATGTATTATCTTCCCTTATAAAATATAGACGTTACTTCAAAAAAGATTACTAAAAGGATTCAGGTTATTTAAAGTTAACATGTTATATATATATATATATAAATATATATATATATATATATGCTAAGCTTCATTTTCTCCTTCAGTTTTAATACAATTAGTACAGCTTATAATAAGAGAAAACACAATTTTTTAAAAAGACAAATTGGTTGTTAACTGAACATTCCTTTTTTTTTTTAAATTTATGGTGATATATCAGTTTTATAAATTATGTAGCATTCACACAAAAATTCTACTCACAATACGCTGAATGGTATTTTCAATCAAAGGGCGTCTCATTTGAGTGTGTCGAACCATATTGATAAATAAACTGGACAGTTTCTGAATTCTATCTGAAGCTAAAAATACATCTCACATTTGAACTTAGTAAAGCTAATTATGTCATTTTAAATTAATTAATAAGTACCATAAAATAGCATAGCATAACTAAAACAATTGGAAAACTTGAGTGATCTCAAATTAAATTGGAGACTTATAGTTTTTTTTTTAGTATTTTAGGACCACCTAAGTTCACCTATCTCTAATAAACACCTGATATTTGTTAAGAAAAAATAAAGATAGGTCCTGGCTAATGTGTCTTCTATTAAATGTTTTGTATTGAACAGGGGAACTTTCACATCACCTTTCCACCCTATTTTGAAGTTTAATAAAAGGAAGAAAATGTCTTTTTTTTTTTTTTGAAATATCTAGAATATTATCCCTAAATGTGAAAATCCATCAAAACCCTAGAAAGAGTTGCATAAATATTCCTTAACGTTTTCACAGAAAAAAAAATTTGCCAATATTTTCTTTTAAAAGGAACTAGAGGGATGACACTAATGGATAAAAAAAAAAAAAAAGATATCCTCTAGTAGCACTTCTCACGGACCCCACAACCCACTAAATTTTATTTTATTTGGATCAATATGTAATGCAATGTTTGTTTTATTTAGCAATCCATAATTCAAATGAAAAGAGAAATTATGTCTTATATAGGGATTTGAAGGTCTTACTTGGGCTGACCAGATCTCGCAAAGAGAAATCTTTAAATCCAAAAACACTAAAAACTCTGTTCCTAAATTTTGGAAGTAATAAAAAAAATCATTTCATGGTTATATGTTATTTCATAACAATGAAAATATAAAATTAAAAAAAAAATATGTAAAGCAGAATGTATGGCGTATGTATGTATTGTATGTCCTTTATAGAAATCAAAACATTTTGACCAATCTTAATGAGACGGCCTATTTACAAAAAAGAATTTACTAGATTTATGTCAATGTGGCATCTTCACATAGATTTTGACTATTAAAACAACATAAAAAGTAAAAAAGTTTCCCCTTTCAGACCTTGTGATCTGAGATGGTGTTAAGGTCATCTGTTTCTTTGGCCAATGGTAAACAAGCAGGATGTTATATGGTCAGCACAACCAGCAACCCCCTTTACTTTCCCCAACTAAAGTCAGGTACCCATTAGAGTTGGGTGGACTCAGGGGCACCCTAAAAAATCCTGAAATTCAAAATCCCAGTCTTCACCAAGATTCGGAAGCCAAGCACTTAACCATTTGACCACAGCGCCCATATTAACTCTTTATCTTCATAATTATTTTCCACGTTCCAACGAAATTATTCATTGTGTTTATTTGTTTTTCACTACTTTGTTATGATTTAACTTCAATAACTTTTTTTTATGTACCCGGTAATCAGGAAATGTTGTATTAGATATATAATTATAGAAAAATGCATGCTCTTTTTATATACCGGTAACACAAATTAAAAATTATAAAACCAAAAATTAATTTAATTTAATGGTTGGTATCGTTAGTTAGGAGAGAAAGAGTTAAACTAACACAGCTACCTTTTATTACATAACAAAAACAGAAAAAAAACAACAACTGAATAATGTCAGGTAAAAACATTACTAGTTACTATACACATATAAATTTTACTACTGAAAATAAACATGGACATACAAGCATAAAGTATATGCCATTAATGCACAGCCTTCCTCTTTATATTCCTGATATGACTTATCCACCACACTGACCATCAACATTTGCTGTAAAAAAAATGTTTCATTACATGATTAAATAAAAGATGGGTACACCTTTTTTTTTTAAGCAAGAGATATGTTAATTTTATGCATGTTTGACCAATGAAAATAATTATCAACTGCAAGTTACTAGTGACAGATTCAATTCTCAGCACCATGACAGATTTAATTCTCAGCACCAGACATTTCACTTAAACAATTCCAATCTAATGTCACTTTTCGCCAGTGTTGTTGAGCCTTTTTCGACCTGCAGATGAGCTGTAGTACTTCAGAAAACACAAATCCCCAAATCTAATGAAGAAAAACTGTCTCGTGTTGTCTCACGTTTGAACTCTGCCATCCTTGATATCTGGGAGGTTTGACTAGGATGTAATTATCTTCAGAAACTTAAGGAGCACCCAAAACATTTTACATGCATCTCATGCTGTATTTCACAGAGCAGGCACAACTTTCCAGGAGCCAGATGGCACAAAGTCACTGGCAGAATATGACCAGTTGGACTTAGGCATGGCATCACTGCTTTATGCTCAAATGTGGCAACTATCAATAATTGGACTACATATAAAACGTATAAACAAAAAATTACACAACAACTAACCTGAACAACTTGATCAATTGATCTTTTGACTTGAATTTCAAACATTTGTCCATATATAGCATGCCACTTTCGAGGCTATAAATGAAAAATAAATAAAAATCAGACATTACAAAAATTAGTTAAAAAAATAAATTGTCTTCCTTGTTTGTGCCTATGATAGTAATCTGGATGGTGAAGCCAAAATTTTTTACTGTATTCCTTTTTCTTTTTTTATTACCAGACTTCCCAATCGTATATTGAGAAGATATAAGGACCTTTCCTATTACTAGATTTGTTTACTTTCTTACCAATTAAACAAGACACCATAACATACACTATTTTTTTATAAAATAAATATAACTTGAAATATGGACAAAATATATTTCTTAAAAAATGAGCATAATAATATAAATAAAAAAAACATTACTTTCTTAAGGAAAATCAATGTCATAAAAATACATCTAGGCTTCGTATAAATTTTAAAAAAATAATGCTAAACTAGTTTTCTTTATGAAAGCAACAATGACTATTGGATACTTCTTACAAATAAACAAATATTCAAAATTAAGAAACAAGATTCACATTAATGAAAGCAGCATGATTGCATATTTTCTTACATCAGGTGATTTAAAATCCTTTTCAGAAATATCAATGTTGCCATCCCTGAAAAAAAGGGAGAGCTCTGAAATCGGGAGGATAGGACATTCAAAATCTGTCATGTTAGTCTCCAGATCTGAAAAGAATAAAAAACAAAAACTTATTGACTGGAGCAACAAAATGGAAAAGGGGGAAAAAATCTTTAAAAGAAAGGGGGTGGGAGGGGAAAGACCTGAATTTGAACTCATGGCTTAAGCACTCTCAGGCTTCTAAAGCCAATATGGTAACAACTCTACTAAAAAAAAAAATAAAAAACCTATGAACATTGAAGATTGTATAGATATCTAATTTTTCTATAATATCATCCTATGTTTCATGTTATGTTTACTAAAACAATGATCTATAAAGGGGACTAATTCAGTTTATACCACCACTTCATTCAAGTACAATTTCTTTCCCTTGTTTGAGATATTAAACAAAATAATTAATTACCAATGGTTCATTAACTAATTGGTTATTTTTTAAATTGATTCTTGTGTTGTCAGATGAAAGAAATAATTGTACAATTTCAGCTACATCCAGACTGGGTGTGGGAGAAATAACATGTACAAACTTTTTTACCAGACAGACAGAGCTTTGTAAAAAATCAAAATAAAACTAGTTATGATGATATATGCAATTGCTATACTTTTCAGTGATTATCATTTTAATCATGGCTTCCCTGTTTTGTGATTTGCACCTCATAACATTTAAAGTGTAAGGGACAAAATAATTAACTTTATTGTTTTCATGAGGCAGGAAGGCAGGAATTTTTCTTTAAAACAAATTATTCTTAATTTTAATCATCTTCTAGCAAGCTATTTTAAAAATAGGATGAAAGGCATTATGATTATCTAAAAAATTGATGTTCATCTCCTATGTATTTTGAAGCTTCAAATTTAGTCTGTTTAGCTGTTTAATGTATTACATTTACCTAGAAAGTCTTCCAAGAGCTCAAGCTTCCATATCAATCATTTAAGCCCAACATGCAATAAGCGAAATGTGTGTCAAATAAAATTCAATATATTTTAATACATCATAGGCTTATATATATTTGTTTTTGATAGAATGTAACTTTTAGAAACTGAATGATTAATTGGCAACTGTTCTTCAATGGATTCCAGCACACATTGAAATAGAAGGCACTCAAGAGGCCAGAAAAAGACTCTGGCTTCAAAAACCTTAAATAGAAAAAAACAACAACTATGTTTAGTATGCCTATGATAATTGATATTAGATTTACAATTCTGTCACATGTTCTAATAGTTTTCTTTTCACTTGAGTCTTGACTATAGTATAGTATAAGTATAGTATAAGTCTTGAATCTGTCTTCTAATTTATAATATATACTACTTATATTAGTTATATACAATAGTATAGAAATAATAGATCTAGCTGCTAATCTATGACTATCTGGATCTAGAATCTAAGATCCTTCCAGTGGAAGATCCATTAGCCTAGTACTAGTAAGGCTATTACCTATTATTAGGTACTTTGACAAACCTTTCTCTACTGACCTATAAACTGCTAACTAGCAGCTATATAGTTTTGAAACAGAATGGCTAGACTTCCAAACCCATGGTGCTAGTTGATTGATTGTTGTTTTACATTTGCTTCATTTTTTAAAAACCCGTACAAGTGCTAATCTTAAAGGAGGATTCCTAAGCTTTTGAATGATACCACATTGTCAATAAATAAAAATTGTGTTTATTTAGAAAATTTAAAGTAAAGTCATCAGGTAAGAATGATTTTGCATTTAATATCATTTTTAAGCAAGCTTGGTAATTTTTTATTGAATTTAGACCTAGATTTTATCATTTTTTATTGAAATTTTGTCCTCCAAAATTAAAAAAACCTTCCCCGTGTTATAAATGATGCCAAATTAGGCTATTTTTTGAAATGGTTAACTACAATTTAATTATAACTATCATAACAATGTTTGTTTGTTTTTAAAATTTTTTTACATGTTTCGGATGTTCCTTCAGAGTTGAAGATAGTTACTTCCTAGTCCAAACCTCCCGCAGGACGACGGGAGATTGGAGTGTGCAGGGCTTGAACCTTGGACCATAGATAAATTCAAACGACAGTCCGGCGTGCAAACCGTTTGATTAGGCAGCCATCTATGACTATAGTATTAAAATCAATATTTCTAATAAAAAGAGTAGTGTTAGAAATCTTTTTTTTTCTATACTTTTTTTTCTATACTTAGGTACACAAAATATAAAAGGAAATCAGGTTTTTAAGGTAAAATTGGGCCCATCCTGACGATGTTTAATGAAGTCACTCAATGATGCAGCGACGTGTGGCGCCAGACATTAGTAATTCTCGTTGATAATATGAAGTATAAATGATTTATGCATTGTTTAACAGCTTATCTTTGATCAACCTAGTGGAGAGAATGCTATCAAGGTGTTATTTTACATTATATTTAAAAGTATTATAAAGCTGGGGAAGTTTCTACCAAACGGCATTCTAGAAAAAGGATCGAAGTCAATTTTCAAACAATTGAATTAGCTGTGAATCAATGTTAGCTGCATGTGAGGTGAAATAATCAAATTAAAAACCATATAATGGGGTAGATGTTTTCCAAATTTCAAGCTTCTATCTATTACGGTTATAAAAAAAAAAGTTATTATGAGATAAAGATGAAAATTCATTTTTTCAATGACAGTTTTTTTGTTATTTTCCATATAATCCATTTTTCAACACATAAAACCGCATAACTTTGCTCCTATATATAACATAGAAAGATAAATTTGGTATCATTGTAATCCTCTCAGCAAGCTCTACATTACTAGATAGTTTCTGTCGTTATATATTTATTTTTTATTTTTTGTCAAAGTACCTACTATTATCAGTAGTCTAAGTCTAGAAGGAGAAGTCTTTTCAAAATTCAATTGATGATTGAACATTTACATTGATTGGACTGTCACTTGGTGTGGTGGACTACAATCATGAATCTAAAATCTACGTCATCATCTAATTATCTAGAAATACTAGAATCTAACTTAAACTAGGTCTAGATCTAATTCTATCATGGTAAATTTATTTTAAAAAATGATTCTTATTTCTTGTGTTGTCAGGTGAAAGAAATAACTCAAACTGTGTACCATTCAGCTTCATGATCCAATTGGGTCAGTGAGTGTGAGAGAAATAATCATAATGTGTAGAAAATTTTATTTATTATGATTAAAATTATCAGTACTAGATGTCTAGAATAGATTATAGATCTAGAATTCTATTCTAATCTTTTATCTTAAGACTTAGTTTTTTATTAATAATTATTAATATTAATAATTATAATACCAATAATAGGTCTTTGACATGTCACATTCTAATTTTATAATCATAATTAATATAAAATCTAATCACTCATTCAATTCATCATTCACTCATCTCACAGTCACAGTACTCACAACTCACTAAACTTTAGAAGTAGGTTACTAGGTCTAGATCTAAGTCTAAGTCTAAGTCAAGTAAGAAGTGTCAGGAATCTTAAATCTCTACTAGACTGAGACTACTCTGACTAAGAGACTAAGAGTAAGAGTAGTAAGAGTGACTAGTCATTAGAGTTGACTAGACTCTAGTGTGTCACTGTGTAGGTCACTGTTAGTCAGTGTTGAGTGTAGAGGTGACTAACTTCTAAGTATCTTAAAGTTAATCTTAGTGAAGTTAGTCCTAAGTCAAGTAACTTAACTACTAAACTAGAACTTCTACTAGAAGTTCTAGTAGAAGATTAGACTGATTAGTAGAATAGAAGATTTATTTAAGTCTAGACTTCTTAGATATATAAAATTAGACAATCGAAAGGAAAAGATCTTATCGCGAATTTTTTTTTTTGTTTTTAATGACACGATTTTGATAGAACTAGAGAGAGTTTTTAAGTTGAATAACTTACAATAAAATTTATGAAATTAGATTATTATGACAACCATTTAGCTATTTCCGTTTAAAACTGGCGCTACCCGGAAATGCTCACCGTGGCGTCATACTATAAAAAAAATAATATGATGAAAAAAAAACGAGCATATTTTATTTTCACGCTATTTTAAGCTCTCTACATGCTTTTTAAATATAAAATAATAATTTTTAAATACTATTTAAATTTTTAAATGTTTTATTTTTATATTTTTAACGTATTTTTCACCAAAAATAGGTAAATTGTCTCTATACATCGTAGTACCCTAGGCCAATTTTTTTACACAAAATGGAGAAACATGCTGGCCCAGATTTGTCAGTTTTTTGCTGTTGACTCAAGCAATTTTCCGAAAAATGAACTTGTTTTTGTTGGAGATAAGTCCAGTGATGGTGGTTTCTTGATACATTATTTTATCAACTTGTGCCAGAAGCAAAACAGACCCTTGTGTTTTGTCGGACTTTCCCAATCTTTCAATCATTACAACTCGGTTGCCCAAAAGCTTGGGACCAACCTACTTTCGGCCCGGGATGAGAACAAAAACCTAATTTTCATAGAAGGTCTTAAATTAATAAGCGAATGCGTAAGTCTTCACTCAGGTCAGTTTAATGAATCAAATCCTTTTTTGAGTCTGCTGAAAGGTGATTCAACACAATTTGTAAACACAATTGATGCATCATTAGCTAATTTAGCTAAAATTCAATCACCCAGTGCCCCGGTTGTTATTGTTGATGATTTATCTGTCCTTTTGAGAGCAGGAGCTACACCAAAAGACATTATTCTGCTTGTTAATAATCTTAACAATATTATAACATTGGGACCAACTAAAGGCTCACTAATAATTTTCTCAAGTTTGGATAAAGATGAAGAAAATGAATTGTGTGCTTTTTTGTCTCATTTATGCACTGTGAAAATTGAGATAAACAATCTAAAATCAGGTTATTGTAAGGATGTACATGGTCAGGTAAGAACTGTTATTTTGTGTAACTTGTGTATTTTGATAACTGTAAACTATAATAATGACATAGAAAGAAAAGCATTTTAAATATTAAATAAAATAAAATATTTTTTGTGGCTTATAAATGTTAGGGTTAGATCTAGTTACTGAGTACTGAGAATGATAGAATGTTTTAAAGAAAGTTTGCGAGTTGCAGTCAGGGTATATAAAAAAACGAAATAAAGTCAATGTAGTATTACGTAGTTGTTTTTTTTTTCATTCATTTGTATGTTGATCAAAGTCATTAGCCAGCTCAGCCACTTTTTGATCCTTTTTTTCTTGAAAAAATTAATTTGATAAAATCTAATACATTTTTAGTTTTTTTTTTCGTATACTTTTTGGTGGACGTATTTGACAGTTTGTCATATAATATTCAGAAATATTGTAGATAATTGTAAAAATGGTTATTTTCAAAAATGTGGTAATCTAAGTTATTGAATTATTTTCACCATTTCAATTAAGATTTAAGAGTCTTTTCAGCTAGTGTCATCATCCTTTAACCCATTTCACCCGTATGTTTAAGTTAGTTCCCCCTTTCAGACCTTGTGGTCTATAGGGCAGATGATGTAAAGGTCATCTGATTCTGTGGCCCACGGTTAACGAAGGTGTCATGGTCATGTGGCCAGCACAACAACCAACCGACTTTACTTTTCCCCAACTAATGTCAGTCTACCCATTAGTAGAGCTGGGTAGACTCAAGGGCGTCCGAAAATCCCTAAATAAAAATCCCAGCCTTCACCAGGATTCGAACCAGACACCTCCAGTACGGAAGCCAAGCGCTTTACCGCTCAGCCACTGTGCCCTCCCTTATGTTTAAAATTGAATTTTATTTGTTGCTATTCACTTTGACCTCATTTGCTATATTAATGTTAGAATAGTATCCTAAACAGATAATGAGATTGAAATTTATGAAATTATAATCTTACCTTATGGTCTACACCTTTGGCTTTATTAAAATATCTAGCAATGACCAGGACATTGGTCGATATACAATTTTAGTTATACTGGAACAAAATCTGATTAGCTGTATATATTCATAATATTGAAAGGTAAGATGTATTGTATCATATATTCATAATATTGAAAGGTAAGATGTAATACATAATAAGGTGGAATCTGCTACTACTTCTGCTTAATTTCCCCTTAAATCTCAATTTTAGTTTGACCCAAGAAAGTTTTAAAGACAGCTATTATTTTATGAACTTTAGATATTTGCTAAGTATGATAAAGTTACATCTTTAATAGAAAACAATTTTTGTTGCTTTTTTTTTTTGTACAAAATAAATAAGATAATAAACTCTTTATGTTTCTAGATTAAATATGTTTTTTAAATTGCATTACTTAAAGTTTTTTTAATGCCATTAATTAGAGAATCAACGATTTTCCTTCTTGTAAATAATTGTATGTGTTCTACGTGCAGTGATTGTCATCTAGACTAGTTACACACAATTGTCATTGCAGTTCTTACTTGCTTGTGTGGATAAAATCTGTAAAAAAAAAATATCCCTTAAATATGTCTTTTGGTCCAGAAAATCTGACTTACATTAAAATATTTTTAGTAAGCTGAGTTTGTGCAGAATGGATTTTATTCAGTGCCTTTAGCTGGTTAATGATCATGATTATAAAACAAGCCTTTAACATGATAATTATTCAAATTGTCTAAAAGCATACTCTTGAAATAACCTTTTTTAAACTTCCATAAAAACTTTTAGATTTAAAGGCTTAATGAAGTAAATTGTTAAAAATATTGTTTAAATTTCAATATATATTTACATATTTAGTAATTTATTGTAAAAAGACAGCAGTTAATAGATATTTTAATTTCCATAATTAATTTAATCACATTATTTAAATATTGTTTGGAATTTTTTTTATCATAGTAATACATGATACTATAATCAGTCTTGGATAAATTGAAAAAAACCTGCTCTAGAAAATTTTATTTGCAAAATACATTCTGTCTTCATTAAGCAAGATGAAAATGACAGCTGTCTAAAAATAAGGGAATATAACTAATTATCTATCTTGGCTTTTTATAAAATTTGCAGCCTAAAATTATGTAAAACTAAAAAAAAAAATTATTAATATATAATATTTATTAAAAATAAAAAGACTGGGTATAAAAGCAACAAGAAATAAGTGATAATTTGTTTTAAAAAAGCTTATTATTTGAAATATTTTAAAATGTTAAAATAAAAAAAATCCACTCTCCCTAAAAAAAATTAAAAAGTATTATGGTTATAAGTTTTTCCAGGACTGCATTAAATCAAAAATGATTCTTATCCTATCAGAAAAGGATCATATTAATGCCATGGTTTATCATCACTATCGATGTCATGTTGTGCTACTCTGCAAACTACAAATATGTATAATATACAGAAGCACAATTTAAGTAAGGTTATAAACATATAAAAATGTGTGTTCAGTAACAAAAGATTAAAAGCAATTTTGGACATCTTTTGAAATTTGTCTAAATACATTCACTTGAAAATAACTGTTATATGCTCCCCTTAAAGGCCCTATTCTAAAGCCTTCATTAACCATTTATATCTTAAGAACTGTCCCAGATACATTTACTTAGTGCCCTTCTTCTATAAGGGACACCTCTATTTGCAATTTAGCTTTCTACACATACACAAACACTAATCGTAGCCCTTAAGAATAAACTGCCTCCTTTAAAACATGCCTATACTTAGTAATACACAGAAATGTGCTTCGGCTGAATACTTCTAGATCTAGATTGATCTTTAAAGTCCCTTTGCTTTATTTTCTTCAATGAAATAAGCATCACATATTAGACGACACATATGCACTTAAACACTGCTTATAGTGCTCTTTTGAAATAATTTAACATTTCATATTTTTAGATAGCCCAAAATGAGAATTAGTGTAAAGTAAAGGGTGTGTTTGGACATAGATCCTAAATTGTTAATTGAAATTTCTGAAAGATTAAAAGATATTCTATTTTTCCTTTACCCCATCTTAATATTAATTATTTTTCTGCATTTTACATTTTGTTCAAATTACCTTGTAATTCAAACAATTGATGATTTTTCATTAAAACGAATAAATGCATGTTTTGAACTTGGATTTAATCTTGCTTAAAATTGTAATATCATAATGGGCTCGTTCAAAGTAAAATATGTTTAGTTGTTTGTGAAAAGATTTGCAATCAACTGTGCTCTCCTTAGGTAATAATAAGATAAAAATATAAAATAATATAAAAATTCTAATGAATAGCAATTTAAAAAAAAATAATATTTTATCATTTTTGTAAAAAGAAATTTTTGTTTGTTCCAGATTGAAGTTCTTTGGAAAGATTCACTTTTGAACTCAAGGGAACCTAAAACAGCACATTCCCAGTTCAAACTATTTGACAAAACTGTTGAGCTATTTGCTCTAGGAATGTCTGCTGCTGTTCTGTAAAAAAATCAAATATTCAGGAGTAGTTTTTTAAGCATTTGCCAAAAAAAAAAAAACAATTAAATTGACTTACAGTGCTGACAATGATTCCAATACTATCAGAGTAAGCTGTTCTAGAGATGGTGTACATGACAGTTATCAAATATGGCAGAGTTGTAATGTTGTTGACCTGCTCAATAAGACTATTCACACGCTGGTACATTCACTGAAAGAAAAATGTCATCAAGTCCTTGGGACGCTTACTCACAGCACACAGGACTCCCTTCCTCTCTTGAACCCTATGGGCATCCCTTTTCTGCAGATATGAGAAGTCTTGCTGGAGGCTCTGCGGCTTCAGGAATGAGTGGATTAGGTGGAGAGGGAGTGTTAGGATATCCAAAATCTAGTGACCTTTCAGCGAATCTAAATTTAGCTTCACAGTATGCTGCTTATGGCCAGTCTTATGGAATGCCAGATTTAGGCTTTCCAGGATCTTCACTTAGGCCCAGCTCTACTGCCCATTCACCTGGAGCTGCTGCAGAAAATATACCTGCTTCATCTCCACATGGTCAGTATTCTGGTACCCCTACTTCAGAACAATCGTCCTCACCCACATTTCCAAATTCTTCAACCTCATTGTACACTCCAAGTACCATAACCAGTAGTATTTCTTCAAGCCCTTATGCACAAGCATTTGGAAGTACCAGCAGTTCTGCAGAGGCACGAGGCCCCCCTTTCTCACCATTTGCCCAGTCGTATGGTTATCCTATGTATGGTTACAACCAGGTTGGTGGTTTTCCAACCTCCAATTCATTGGATGGAGTCAATCGGTACATGGGGGGCATTTCATCATCACAGCTTATGCAGTCGTCTGCCATGGGTCTTTACTCAAATAGTCAGGCCAGTCAGATGCCTTTCCCTTATCATCCATCAATGGGTTGGGGACCCACAATACCTGGGTTTCCTCTTAAAGAAAGCACTGACTTGATGTCTCAGGAGGAACTAGATCGATACAGATACAGGCAGTTGTCTAATCCCTATTTTCCTGGTCTGCCACCTGGTGGACCCCCTGGAAGAAATTTTCCATCACACCCCTTGCAGTCAGGGATGATGCGCACTCCGCCATTTCTTGATGATCGAGTGCACAGTCCAGCACCAAAGAAACCTAAGAAATCCACAGAAGAAGCTGAAAGACCACCAACACCGGCACCTAGAGATCCTGCCTCTTTTCACTCTAATCGAGGTATCTACCTGTTTACATCAAATCCAGAGCCTGGAAGTCCAAACTACTTCAGTGATAGATACATGATGTTTGAAAAAGAATTGTGTGAGAAACTTTCTCGGGTTAGCCTTCCAGGGAAAATTCAATATGTCTACAATCCTTTGGAGTATGCTTTTGACTCCCATTTAAATTTTGTCAGAAGATTTTGCACTGGGGAAAAGTATATTCTATTTGTTGGTATGAATCCAGGGCCTTTTGGCATGTCCCAGAATGGTGTACCATTTGGTGAATGTGCTATTGTAAAGGAATGGCTTCAGATTGAAGGTGAGGTCTTAAAACCAGTTTTAGAGCATCCAAAAAGACGGGTAGTTGGCTTAGAATGTTCCAGGTCAGAGGTAACAGGTGGACGATTCTGGCAACTTTTTCGAACACTGTGTCACACACCTGAACATTTCTTCAGAACGAGCTATGTACACAATTTGTGTCCTTTTGCCTTTCTGACTGACAGTGGTAAAAATGTTACTCCTCCACAGTTAACATCATCTGTTCTGGATCAGATAAATGCATTGTGCAATGCAACGCTTGTGGATGTTGTTCGGCTTCTGAAGTGCAAATATGTTGTATGCATTGGTAAATATGCACTTGCTCAGGCGCAGAAGGCTTTGTCTGCAGACGAATTTAACGGGATCACCTTAGAATGTCTGATGCATCCCAGTCCCATTAACCCAGCGGCAAACAAGGGCTGGGCTGATATTGCCATTAAACAGTTGACTGAAATCGGCATCATTGACATCATACGATATGGCAGGATACCTTATCAGCCACCCAGCCAACAGCAGTCTCTGCCACACTCATCGTCATCCTCTTCTGCTGGTCATCACTCCCATCATCATCACCCGTACCACAATAAGCAATCTCCTGGTCACTATGGTTTTCAGTCTCCACCAATGCAGTCATATCACCAGTCCCCAGCTCAAGGATCAAACAACCACCAGTCTCCAGCACATGCTACTTCTCACCAGTCTCCTGCCCAGGCTTCCTCACGTAGCTCTCCGGCCCATGCTAGCCAGTCACGCAATCAAGCATCTCCTGCGCATTCGTCTTGCAGTCAGTCACCGGCCCAGCAACAGTCACAGGGCCCGCCAAACCAGTCCCCTGAACATGTTTTAGGTTCGTCTGCGCAGTCCTTAGTGGATCAGAGTAAAGAAAGTAAACATCCAAGCAAAGATAAAAAATCTGATAAGAATAGTTCTAAAGACTCTCTGTTAGATGCATCTTCTAACTCGGACAAATCACAGGACAGCCAGGGTTTGCCACAGTTGAACAACAATGGCATTCCTAATTATTCTAGCGACTCAGGTGGACAGGGTCATGAGAATGGTTTACCCAATTCTCAGAGTGAATCGGGATCACAGGGTTCAGAAGTCTCTAAAGGAAGTTCCCCCAATTCACAATATACATCAGGAAATCCAGGAAATTCATCAGAGCCCCAACTAATGGGACATAACTCTCAGCTGTCCAGCAGTGGTCTAATGAGCTCAGCAAATCCTCAAATGCATATTTCAATGGGTTCTGGTCATCCACACATGGGTATGGGCTTGTCAATGACCTCTTCTCCGGGTTTGCATGGCTCTTCATCAGAACAACACAGTTCACTGTCGGGTCAACAGATCGGCTCACCACAGATGAGCACTTCAAATTCACACATGGGGTCTCAAAATTCCCATATGGGTTCCATCAATTCTCACATGGGATCCTCAATGGCCCATATGATGGGCGCACAGAGTTCTCATCAAATGACTATGGGAGTTCAGGGTATGGGCTCACATGGTCAGATGAGTTCAATGAATCCTTATGCACCGCAACATATGGATATGCCTCAAATGAGTGGCTATGGAATGGGTCTTGGTGGATACCCAGGCAATCCAGGAATGAGGTCCAGCTCAGATCTCTCTGGCTATCCTCCTCATATGGGTATGAATTCTGGAATGGGGATGTCCGGAATGGTTGGCATGCATGGGGGCCCGATGGCCTCTCAGATGGGAATGTTCAACCCACATATGAGCAGAATGATGGCTGGCCCTGAGCATATGAGTATGCATGCTGGCATGAACTCAATGTACGACAGCAGCTTGATGGGAAAAGATATTGGATACTCTAGCCATTACTCTGACAAGCCACCTGAATGCAGTTAGTAATGGAAAATAAACATTTCTGGCTTGAGAAGCACTTTAAAGAACAAACTGGCAAGAGAACCATTTCCTTTAGGTACAGCTGTGCAAGAAGAACGTTTCTATAGCTCTGAACATTGATCTAGAGGTAATTAATTCAAGATCTTTTGTTATCATTGGCTGGATGGTTTCATGCCTCAATATACAAGGAAAATTATATAAAATATATATTCTATATATATATATTGTAGATTTGCTAACCTTGATAGAATTTATAACCATTTAAAAATGAAAACCATTATTAAAAAAAAACTTTAACAATGCTGTATCTATTAATAATGTATTAGGGATGATAGCTCTAGAATGTATAATCATTTTTTTAATTATTGTATATATTGTACAATGTTGAAAAAAATTATGAGATGTATTTTTATAGACCCATGTAAAGAAAGTGTAATTTTTTAAAACTACTTTAGCTTTTAAAAATGATTCTTTTAGAAAAAAAAATTGAGCTCATTGCCATCATGTTTTTTAAATGTGTGAAGCTTTAATTTTGATTTTTTTTTGTTCTTTTTTTTTATTAGAGTTGAGTTTGACTACTTTTAATTTGCAGTTCTATTTAGTCCAAGGGTAGAAAAAGAGTTTGAAATCTTTGATAACATTTGTTTGAAACATAGAATCAGTGTTTGGATTGCATTAAATTAGTCTTTACAGAAAGATTTCCTTGCTTTAACTTGGCTGTGTCTTGAGAGACAGAAGTATTGACTGCCAGTATTTTCTGCACATTGAATACATTTCAAATGGATTCTTTAATTTTCCCTTTCATGTCATTTATACAAAATAAATAAAATCCAATGTTTTTTTCCCCCCTCCTAACCTTCTATCCAGAGAATTGAGTTTATTTATTTTTTACTATTTATGCTAAACCATTTGTTTACTTTAAAAAAAAATGTGTGTGTACTTTGATCCACTGTTAATAACTTACTACTAAACAATGTTAGATTTAAAATCTAGGAGTTCCTTGTAGATATTCAGTTTGTCTTGATCTATTTCCACACCATTGTTTTACATTATTTGAATTGATTGCATTACTCTGGGACAATATGTATTTGTACAAATCTGACTCGTACCATTGTTGTATTTTTGTGAACTTATTAACCTTGTTTGCTGTTGTTCTCATCTCATAACTCCCAAGGCTATCACCTGCGTATTATTTCCATGTACACATTATTTCAAATGACCTTTTTTTATGAATCTCAGTTCTAATGATTTGAATGAATTCACTAAGTTCATGTTATGAATGTCAATTTCTTTATATATACATATATATATATATATATATATATATATAATATATATATATACACACACACAGTAATTGTCATTTCTACAAATTGCTACTGTCTCATTAAATGTTTATTACATTGTATTTGATGGTGTGTTATTTGTGTGACCTTTAACCTTTTTGTGCTAATGGTTAAAAACAACAACATTGGGATGTTAATATTCACTCAGTATCATGCTAATAAGTAAAGTCTTGATAATTTTAATAACGAAATACCATCTCTATGATATGACAGTACTAGTACTGAAGAGTAGAAATGAGCAATTGGAATTAATATTCTTTTTTATCAGTAGTAAACTTTGGGTCTGACTCACTAACCCTCTTCTATTTTATCAGTAGTAAACTCTGGATCTGACTCTCTAAGCCAACCTTAATTTATTGGATAAGATCATTCTTTTTTTTTTTTTAGGGTAGTTTGTCTGTTTTACATTTTTTAAAATGATTATTACAAGGAAATTATGTGGAGAAGTATTCTCCTATTCTATCATGATCTAACTGATGTCTATCTTTGGTTACTCAGGATGATGCCTTTATTCTGGATCAGTTGTTCTTGAAATGCTGGTTCACTTGCTGGAAGTGTAACAGCTGCTAAGTAGTGCAGACAATTATGTCTTGGTCATACAAACAGCTAGTGCTTAGTGGAAGCTATGGAAGAAATCATTTTTAGGTCACATGATTAACATTGAAATCATCACCACTTTTTTTTTTTTGAACTTGTAATGTAGAGAAGTGTCAACCACGTTGATGATGTGTCTTTTTTAAAAAAAAAAATCTCTTTAATTATATACAGTTAGTGATATTTATATTTATAAACAAAAAACCACATTCATTTCTCATTATATGCATTTGAAAAGGCCATTGTAGCACATAAGGTTGAAATATATTGCTGGGCGTGAACATTTGTTGTAAATCTTTGCATCTGTTGACCATTAGCTTAGAGAGTAGACTTAGGTCCTAAAGGTAATCATTATATCAACAAAAAAAAAATTTAGATTATGTATTTCTCAAAAAAAAAAGAAGAAACGCATAACGTTAAATTAACGGTTTCTCTCCCACTGTGATTACTTACTAGAAGAATATAGACATTATTACAAGTACCAGTAATATATTATCTAAATGAACATCTATCTAGTGCTAATTGGGAAGATTGTCAATATTCAGAGGGTTAAAGTCAGGTTATATATATATATTTATTTATTTCATAAATTCAGTCAAATTACTTGATAGTGAGGTGATGGGGTGACTGTTTGAATGTGTGATTTCTTGTCATTAGCTCTGTAGACATTTACACATTCTCTCTTATAATTATTGTAAGAATGTTTGAGCTCTATTGTATTTGTTAAAAAAAACAACTTTTGATTTGTCAATTGTTAGCTTTTGTTACTTGTAGTATTTACTCAGGTCCAACTAGAAAAACCCTTTTGACTGAACTTGTCATTGTCCAAGTCACACATTATTATATCAAAGATATATATTTCTTTATCTTTCAACCCTTGATTTGTTTCATAAATGTGTTTGTTTTTTGTTTTTTTCATGCTAATTTTGTTTCAGATGTTTTGATGTCTTTTCATCATAGCTGTATTTTTTGTTGAAATAAAATATCTGAAAAAAATGTCAAACTCTAAAACAAAGAAAATTACATCCTTTTTTTTAACTGCAACTAAATTCATACTTTTTTAAAAATCCTTTTTGAAATATATAGGGATCTTTTTAAAATGGATTTCTTGTATTGTGTAAGAACAATTCTTCTGTTTAGGTTGTTGTTATAAAAGTCATTAACTTTATAAAGATTTCATCCAAGAAAGATGATTAAGGGTAGAGCTATATATATATGTTTTGCCCAACACTTCAAATCTTCAATGTCTGTTGTACATCTGTAGATGAACCATCTATTACTGAGCATCCGGGATGCACTTATCTGAACTATATACAACAAAAATGTATTATTCAGCTCTTTGCTGGAAAACCTTCCGCTCTTTTGCCCAATCCTGTTATCAGTTGAGCCCATACACAAATAATTCAGTTGAAAATTCAGGTGGACAGTCTCCTTGTCTTGTACAGTGTAAACCCCCAAGAAACTAAACAAAAATGTTTTTCTTCTACAAAACGTCCTCATTGGATGTGAATAATTTGATGTTACTTCTTGGTAAATATTTTTATATCCTTCAGGATAGCAGCTGCATAAAATTGTATATTTAAGGGACCAAATTTATTATTTATGTCTTTTTTTTTTTTTTGTAATAGATAGTGATATTAGTTTCCAAATCATTTGTTCCATTGTACATTTTTTTATCATCCTTTTGACAATCTTATGCTATTGCTGTATAGTAATATATCTTTTGACTAGATCCCATTTCATCTGTCACAACTTCATGAATTTAGAGTTGGTTGCAATTTTTCTGTGTGTATATGTTTTGCTTTCAGTTCATCAATTGATACATCTGCTAAACAATCTGCGCATAAGGCCATTTTGAATTTAAAAGTAAAATACTTGTTTTTTTTAATTTAAAGAAATTTGCTAAAAATGTATCTGGACAATTTTAAATATGTAGGGATGGTAAAAGTTGAATCGATCAACTTGAATTTTGTTTTCTAAGTATTACTAAATAGTATGATAGAGAAACAGTAAGAGTGGTCACTAGGTTCAAAATTTTGCCAATCCACAAACATTATTTTATTATTGTGTTCATCAGTGGTGATGCTATTTGATTTTATGTGTATAAATCTCTAGAACAAGTATATGAGCACTCCCCCCCCCCCTTCTCAGCGCCAAGTTCTTGTGGACCTACTTAAGCAATACTTTAATAGTCAAGTCAAGAATCCAACTGAGTAGACTGAGTGACATTTGCTAAAGACAAGTGTTTGGACACTGATGTTGATAGAAGTCTCTTCCCCCTCCTCCCATTTTTTTCTTCTAATTACAAATTTCTGTTGAAAGCCATTATGCAAATCTAAGTGATATATTTTGTTTTGTTTTGAAGCAATATATATTATACTTAAAAAGTATTTAATTTATGTACTTAAAATGTATTGTTCATGCTTCATCCTTTTTGTCAAGTTTTGTGAAGTCAGTGATGTCATGACACATTTATTCTAGTTTGATTAGGTTGTGTAGGATCATTTTTTTTCCTTGTGTGAACTGAACATTTATTTAAAAAAAAAATAGTTTCTTGCAGAATCCTGTCATGATGATTTTGTGTATTGGCTCATTCCTGACATTTGAATTATTCCTGTTTTTATTTTTATCGCCATTGGTTTTATCTACAATATGTTGTTTGGGGATGATGTAGGCCAGTTTGTTTTTTGAAGGCGGTATAATTAAAAAGTAATATTTTAAAGGGCAGTGATTATTCTTATTACAGACTGTGAAAATGTTTACAAAAGTTATGGGCTTATTTGGAAACAAGATGTCTTGTCATTCATACTTAGTCAACACTTGTACTCACTGGCTTAAATAATGTGTCTGTCTGGTAGCTCATCTTGAAACCTGGATCATATCAAGCCATACATATTTGGTGGGAAATTGGTTGTCTTGATATATTATTTGTTTCCAGCACTTGCATAGGTTTGGTATTTGATGAGTGAAATGCTGCCTGGCGCTCTCTCAGCCTCAAGTTCATACCTCTTCTAATGTTGATCAATTGAACCCTTTTGTTTCTTGCAATGGTTTCTGTGTGCTTTACTGATCCTAACCCTAAACTACTTCATAGACTTAGTTGAACAAAATACTTAACCTGCTTATTTGCAGACCACAGCAATAATATCTTATTGTCTGGGATTTACATGTTTGTTTTTTTTCTTTAAATTATTTTCTAATAAATCCACTGCTAAAAAAAAGCATTTACAATGAAATCTGAATTGTTTGTTACATAATTGCTAAGAATTGATCTGAGTTGTACACAATTTCTGCCTGTTTGTATTTTTGTGTGCGCAATGTTTCTGAACTCCTAGACATTAATGACGATTGTATATGCACTCCACAATGATATCAAGTTTTGTATTGTACAGTTTGTCATACAAATTCAGTTTGAACTCAAAAATCCCTTTTCAAATTTTTTTTTTTGTTTTCAAAGTCTCTGCATGACCAGTTCATGCTGATGTGTTTGTGCACAATTTTATTTGACACTAATGTTAGATTACTGAATGAAAACATTTGTATGTGTAAACCACAGACCCATATTACATATTCATATTACAGTTTGTGCAGATTTAATTGTATGCATATTCTTGTTTTTTTTTCCCTACATACATTTTTGCTGTAGTATAGCTCCACTACTTCTGGTCACTGCAGTCCTATCTATGTGTGTAGTTTTGTGCTCAGTATTTCTCTCCCATTCAGCGAAAATTCATTCTGTATGTGTATAATCAGCATTAGCGTTTGACTTGCCCTCTGACTCAGTGTTGAGAATCATCAAATGTGTGTTGTTGCTTTCACTGTCTTTAAAAACATGTACAGTTTTGGTTTCTTGCTAAAAAAAAAAGAATGATTCCATGACCTTTTTTTTTTCCCCTGCTAAAGAAATGCTATCACTGGGTGCAGTGGCCAGAATGGAAGCTCAGGAGGAACAACATCTGTAACTGTATAGATTTAGTTCATGTTTTTTTTTATATATAATTTTCTATTGCTGTTTTTTTTTTTTTTTTTTTTGGTGGTATTTCTCCCTTATCCTTCATACCTCTATATCTTGTGTATTGGGTACTGAGGCAGCATCAAACAGTGTATTCAACTTGATTACAGCTAAGAAAGAAAAATGTTACCAGCGTTTGTGTTTGCTTCACTTGAGTAGGACCACAAGGTTTACAACTAGAATTAAAGAGCAGACGAAATTAGTGTCACTTGTTTTTCCATAATGTTAGAACCATCTTGAGTCAGGGACTTTTTTTTGTTGTTATGATTTCACAATATTTGCGGTGGATTGTCAAACTTTGATATGGTTTCTCTGTGTGCCACATTTTGTCATCTCTTCAGTTAACATCCTTTGTTTGTTCACTTTCTGTCTGGGTTACTAGCAATCATTTGAAAGCTTCCTTTATGTTAAAGGTCTCTTGTCAATTTGTTGCTCTACTTTCTGTTTAAGTCTTCCACAGCACTGGTCCACCTCCACCTTTTTTTTTTTCAAGACAAAAAAAAATTTGTGCAAATATTTCTCTCATATGCAATGTCATCACTGAGAGAAAGGTTGAGTCATAGAGAGCAGTGGCAGAGCTCTGCTAAGTAGGACCACAATGTTCAGGCAAGCAATGTATACCCCCCCCCCTCTGCCCATACATCCATGTGTGCACATATTCTTGTTTCATTCAGATCCACCAGTACTTATTTGACTTTGATGACAAATGAATGTTGTGGAAAAATAAATGTAAATATTAGAAATAGGCAGAGTTTGTGTTCCTCCTTTCATTTGTTATCTAGATGTTGTTAGTCATTGATAAATTAACTCAATATAAATTTAAAAAAACAAAATCAATCCCACACATTAGGGCATGTCTTTTAATGAGGTGAGTGTGTAGTGGTCAACTATTTGCCATACATTCCTGTGTAACATTCAGCAGGTCTGAATCCACACCAATGTTTGAGCCTTTAATCTGTGGATAGAGTGATCAGTTGAGGTTTACTTTGAGGCTGACTACCAAATGTCAATTACAAGTTAACATTACATTTCTGTTGACTACCTGCTGTAAGATAATTTGAGCTTTGTCTTGCGGCTCTGTAGTTAAGTCTGAGTTAAGGAGTGCTAGGAGAAAACTGTTTGCACTAAAAGTGGTCCATGGGTTTTGATCATATGAAGACAACTAAAAAAAAAAAAAATGAATTAAAATTACTAATTGTGTATCTAACTTACTAAATGAAACTTTAAACTTACTACTTCATCTTTATAGAAAATAGCTGCAAGAAGAAACCAAATGTTTACCTGGTACACAAGTTCAATATCAGAATCTGATAAGCCATCTTGACTAGTTGATAACATAGTTTCTAACATGATTGAATTCCATGGTTGCTGAATCACATGCTGGCCTGAAAATAAAAAAAACTGGATAGTTGGATAGCTAATTTAAAAATAATTTATATGAATACCATTAAATTAAATTAAAGTCTTGTTAGATTTGAGAGTGAACCAAATACTATCAGATAAAATAAAACCACAACTGAAATAGACCGAAGTTCTAACCTCTTATATCTATTTCAAATATAGCTTCACATGTCCAGTGCATATGTCTGCTAATGTTTTTCATTCTTTTCAGAATGTGTCTCAGACATTGACATACATGTACTTCATTTCAATATCAATACAGTTTATTTGTGAAATGTATTTCACTTTCACATCTGCCCAGTTTATCTTAAAGGGAAACTCTGATGGTTTTGACAATTTTTGATATAATGTGTTTTAAATTACAGATAAGGAATATATTATTCTTTTCATTTTATTTTCAATACTAACCTAGTAATTGATGTTTTTCTGATTTAATTTTTCTGCTCATCCAAAATGGTTAGATTTTTACAGGGTTTCTATGTGACATCAGAATAGCCCAAATGTGTAGCCTACATACCGGTATATGTGACCAGGTTAATTTTAGCCAGACTACCAGCCTATTTTCTATTTTGGAAGGGAGGAGTGCAGATGAAAATGCCCTTTTCCCATAGATTTAGTTATAATAATGCTTTGAGATCTAAATGATTTTAGATGTATCACTAGATCTTTGTAGTACTGAGTGGTATGATAGTATTTATTATAAAATTCGGCACCACATATCTATGAAAGGCCCAAAAACAAAATCTCAAAGAATTGATACTAATTGATTAAATAATTGGTTAATTTTTGGACTGATATGTGCATTGTCCACTATAAATAAATGCAAAATTTCAACTTGAATGGCAAGTGGGAGAAAAGACATGTCAAAATGTAATAAGGATATTAAATCCATATGCACATCTCTCATTTTAGTAGTTATTTCAATTGATATCAAACAAAATAACTAATCAATAATTATTTGATTGGTTAATTAATTTTATTGATTTATGTTTTGTCAGGTACACTAAATAATTATACAAAGTTTCAACTATGTCTGAAAATGGGAAATGGAGAAAAAATATATTCAAACTTTATGCAGACAGTAAGTTGTAAAAACACTTACATATATCTTGTCCTAAACACATCAGTTTTTGGATGCAACAGATTGCTTCAGATCTCAACTTGACATTTTTCTTGTAATAAAAAAATTAATAAAAACAATTCAGTTCAGTTACTGGTAGTATAAATCAAACAAATTTAATCAGATAATTTTTATTTGTCCAATCATATGGAAATTCATTTTGACTACAATTGACCTTCTCAGCGTAAATACTGTAACAATAACAATATAGATGCAAATCTGAACAACATTCACACACAAAACAGATACACACTCACAAACAGCACTTTATGAATTAGACTTTTATGTACTTCTTGATGACGACAGATGACCTTGCAACACACACACTTTGTTCATATCTACAGTATATATGCAATTTAGTTTGATCCAAAATGTAAACTAAGTTCTTCAATAATTTAACTTAATAAAAGTACTTCAAGTGAAATAGTTTAATCAGTCTTTCAAAAATATTGAGACCTCCCCAACCAAAAAATTTACATTTGACTTCCTTAACCATCTTGGAGTCAATTCGGAGCTTCAGAGCCGAGCGTTTTAGAAAAACCTGGGATCTAAAATGTATGAAGAGCAGCAGGGATGAGATGGGCTGTTACTGAATTGTAAAGAGACATGTTTGCAAATGGGCTTGATTGTAATTGTAATAAGATCACCCTCATGTCCACAATGTCATAGAGCTGGCATGGAATGATCATTCAAAAGATCTTAACAGAATAATGGGTATGCACATCACTCTGGAGAGATTTCAGTTCTGATGTAAGTTAAAGAAAGACAGATGTTCTTTGGAAATATTGAAATGCCTTCTTTTGAATCAAATCTCTTGCTAAAACAGTATGAAAACTCCAACTAATTAAATATTTTAATCATTGTTAATTACATCATTTTTACTAAATACTCAAATATAATTAATAACTACAAAGCAAATTCAAGATTTGTTTCTGTCTGGAACCCCCCCCCCCCCCATGTCAGCAGTTTTGAGAAACGTTAGTTCATGATATTAAAAAAAAACAACTGTGTCACATTCATTTTTTTTTACTTGTATTTCTTAAGTCTTCAGAAATCTAGAATTATAAAAATAATAAATTGGAAGACATGCACAGACCTACATACATATTATATATAGGTCTAAGGTCTTATGGTTTTTATGTCTTATTTTAAATAATAACATACGGGTAACATAAAAATGTCTAAAAAAAAAAACAATTTAAAAGGGTCTAATTAAAAAAAAATTGCACTTCACTTATTTTATTTCTTGTTTAATAATCATAAACTATTTTGCATAACAATTATATATTTATTAAACAATGTAAAAAATGATGCTTTTTAAAAATTAATGTATTTTGAATTGTTTTTATATTTGTTGAAATACAAAATGATAAATAAAGCTAATTTTTTCACCTTCCAGTATAAAAATTGGTAATGGTACATAAATTCTTTCATAGTTTTCAATAAATTATTGTGACAACACAAAAATGTAGGCTATAACTGTACATAATCAAAGTAGCTTAACGGATGGAGTATGATGAAGTATGAACATGAAAATTAAATATTTATTTTTTTATCCAATAGATCCTTTGAACTCTTTTTTTATCTTCGAATAAGAAAATTCTGTTTTAATAGCTTAGTGAATAGAGCAATAAATATGTTAAAAAAAACATTTTTAACAATAAAATTGTAAGTACTGGATTCAAAAACCATTCATTTTTTTAAGCCTAGAATAACAAGTTTGTTGACAAAAGTCTACCATTACTACATCAGATACAGAAGGTAAGAGAACACTTTATCTCAAGGGTTAATTCACACATAGAGCCCTACAAGAAACATAAACTACTCAATATATGCAAAGCCCACTTATAAATAACAATTCCCACCTCATGCAATTTAATTGCACTATTTTCTGCCTAACAAAATAATATGTAAAAGCCATAAAATTATCTACCCCATCAACATGTAGGTTCACCATTAGATATGGCTCACCCAACAAATGCAGAATGTCACAGTTACAAAATACTATCTACTAATACCTACCAAAAAGAGTATAAAAAAATAGAACTACTATTAGCTAACTAAACAAAAGTATCAAACAAATGACTCTGACAAATACAGTATAGTCCACTATTACCTGACCAACAAACTGCTGAAGGTAAATATATATTTGCTCAAGTTCAGAAACAGAAAAAATTCTTGAAGAAAGGAAATTGCGTTGCACATTGACAAATCTGACAGCGCCATCTGTTGGTACATCATCCATATGACACAGAGCAGCATGGACTAGCTGCAGTGTAGGGAGACTTGTAGCTTGGCACGAAGCCAAGAGACGCAGGAGACAGTGTGATGGTAGAACAACTGGATGATGTGTCTTGTTGAAAAATAATAGAATAGGTGGGTTGATAATTGTGTATAAAAAAAAACACTAAAATAATTGAAATGGTGACCATGAATACTAAAAAAAAAAGACAAATTTTATAGTTTTGTAATAGATATATATATTATTGGGGACGCGGTGGTCGAGTGGTTAAGTGCTTGGCTTCCAAACCTGAGATCCTGGGTACGAATCTGGGTGAAGACTAGGATTTTGAATTTCCGGATTTTTAGGGTGCTCCTGAGTCCACCCAATGGGTACCTGACTTTAGTTTGGGAAAGTAAAGGTGGTTGGTTGTTGTGCTGGCCACATAACTACCTGCTCATTAAACGTTGGCCAAAGAAACAGATGACCTTAACATCATCTGCCCCATAGATCACAAGGTCTGACCCTAACCCTTTATTTTTTACACTTATATATATGTTATCAAAATAATGTATTACTTCAATGTCAAATATTTCAACAGCCAATACTGTAAGATTGGCAACACTTAACACTAACTACACATGTGCTTTACAGTAGATAACCACTGTATCAACAGTTGACAGCTCATCTTGCCTAATTTATGTCAGCTGGCTAACACACACAATTACCCTTATCCTTACCACTAGAGTTATAACACTACCCCCCTCCTTAGATCTATCCATCCTAGACGGAATCTACTTCATGACATGGGCTGTGAAATTTCATGGCTGCAGGTGTGGGATGAATTGATGTGAGCGACAGTGAGCTTGCAACATGACTTTGGCGAAGCCATCCATGTTGCACTCGGCTAATGTTGCTTTCTTTGTCTCTACCAGTTTGCTTCTCTTTGGTTGTGAGGACGCCGTGGTTGTTGCATCGCTCTTTTGTAATTTGATGCTCTGGGCAGCCACTTAGCACATAGAACTGTAGTGGGTATCATGGTCATAGTCACCAAGTCAACTAAGTTGCTTCATCAGGCTTACTTGAAGGGGTCTTAGCAAAAGGGCTGAAGGTCCACAGCAGGTGAAGTTGTAAAAACATGACATTATCTTCAGCCTTGTCTGGAGGACAAGGAGGGGCAGTTTTGTAGCATTTAACATGCAAAAGTCTATCATCAGGTTTCCTTTGATTTTTTAACCACAATCAGTGCTTTCCTTTCTAGTCTCAGCAGCGGAAAAAAGGACTCTTGAGTTCAGACCAACTGCTGTATCAGGACTTCTCTCATCATTATTTCCTTCTGGACAAGATTATATGGGGGGCTAGACCTTGTTGGTGGGTTTCTTGGCATTTGCATTCCCACTTTATAGTTCCACACATACAGTTTTTATTGAACACCTTGATGCAGACCTGACATTGCTTTGATCTGTCTGGCTCTTTGTGGTACTCAGAAAAGGTGCATCTACAGCAAATGCTTTAATGCTTTAGAGGAACTATAGGTCTCTTCTTTGTTTCTTGTATAATATATACATAAGTCTATTTGTTTGAAGTCAAATAAAATAATGTAAACAAGGGTTAGTTTTTTTTTTTTAAATCCCTTAAAGAGCAAAGAACCCTTACTTTTGGCAAAGGTTTTTAAGGCCCTAATAAGAACTTTTTAAAAAAAATAAATATTGTTGTACAGTGTTCCACTTGCTTGATAATTTAGAATGTATGAAAGGCAGACAGAGGGCACAAATATGAAATAAATCACAGCATTAAGTAAATCAATAGCATCCCATTAAATTTGAAAAGAAAGTACTTTAACACTTTGAATCCTGAGTGATCAGATTTAAAGTCTCATCTCCCCCTGACCAAAGGAACAAAAAAAAGTATTTATTCATGTTATCAACTTAGTAAAGTTAGGTCCAGGAGCAAGAATCATGACAATTAGATTCAAGAAGTGACCAATGAACAAAATATTTTAAACTGAAAAATGTCTAATTTAAAAATAAAATAAAACAAGGTCTGTTTTTAATAAGAATTCTTATTTCAGGTTGGGATGTCATGGGTGTAAAAACAGAGCATATGACAGTTCAACCAAAGCTTCAGATTTAAAAACATAGTCCTGAGAATGTTTTTTTGTACAATTTAACAATATTCAAGGATAAATTGAAAAGGCATCTCATACTAGGATAATGGAGAGCCTGTGAAAAAAAAAAGTATCAGCATAAATATTTTAAAAGAAAAACTTTAAATAATAAATGGCAGTCAGTAGTTGTTATAAACAACAACAAAAATTGTTACCTGACAATCTTTTCCATTGATGACCAACCATGCAGTAATTGCCAGCGCATGCTCAGATACTAAAGGATTGGTTTCTGTAACATAAGACTCCAGAGTGGAGACAAAGTTGTCATTCTTGATCAGGAGAGGAATCACTGTATGAGAAACAAAAATATAAACTACATGGAAATGACCTTGGAAAAATTAGAATTGATTGAAGCAAATGAACACAAATGAGAATGCTAAAACTTTTTTTCCCAAAAGTTTTCAAGCTATCACCTTTGTGATATTTGGTAAGTTTTCAGAAGCTTTCAACATAATAATTAACCAAACAGCAAATATTTTGCTTCAATAATATGAATATTTAAAATCTGAACAAAGAGTGCAAATTGCGTTTTCATTACCTTCACAAAAGTAATATTCTATTCTACTTTGATTGTGATTTTTTTTATTTTTGTTAACTTTGTATTTTGTAAAATGTAATAACACTATCACTTTCTTTAAGAAAAGTAGATTATGGAAGAGCCTTAGAGGTTACAAACATGTCAGAACATGGATGATCACTTCTTTCAATTAGTAGTTGAATTTTTTTTAGACAACAAATTTTTTGCAACTTTTAGATTACTTTATCAAAGTTGCTTCATATTTCTTAATAATTATCACCACAATATTTAAAAAAAAACTGAAAATAGAAACCTGTTTTACTGTCTTCAAGAGACATACCCACAATAACTGAAGAAATAAATTGAAGACTGAACACTACAAGATCATTGACATCTATGGTCAGAAGTTTAAGAACTGAAACACAAATAAAGCATTTTTTTTTTTGCACTTAATGGAGAATTAAATAAAATCTTCACAGAACATTGTTTCTGATGGGTAAAAAAAGGGGAGATAAAATACTAGTACTCGAAAAACACTCAAGTACAAGTTAAATGAATGAGAAATTAAATGACACAAAAAGGTTAAAAGGTTAAGGGAAGGTTAAAATTCAATACTTCATAGGCAAGCATTGGTTCAAGTGAGTAAAGGGCATCTTCTAAATAAAAACTTAGTACACAACTTCAATGCACTCACTAACCTAATGTCTTTTTTATTTAAAAAGTTAAAATAAAAGTGCATTCATTACATTGTGAAATGAACAGATGTACCAGTACAAGGTTCCTTTTGTCTAAAGAAACAATGGCTCTGCCCAGAATCACTCTTGGGCCTATACCTGGACTTGAGATAAAGAAATCATGGGTTGCCATGCCTCTAGCTTTATGTCTTAGTCTTTCGGGTGTGATTTAAGGGAATGCTTTACATGAATTTTGGTAACCAATTTGGTTGCAGGAGCTGTTGGAAGGAATATTTTGCTACCACCACCTAAGATAATTCATGATATGAATGGGTATATAGTGACACTCTATTTTTTATTTGTCCTTTAGTTGGATCCTGAAGCCATAGTACCAGGTGTAAACAGTTTCTTTCATTCTCCAAGTGACTATGAATCATGTCACAATGTTTGCATCTAGCTGCAGGGCAGCAGAGGTTTTCTGTCTGAAGCTTATAAGTTTAAGAATCAGTTGCTTCCCTTTGCCCTTTCTGTAAGTAATAAGAGTTCTGTTGGACCAAATATCTGAACCAGATGGAAAAGTCAGGATTTGGACTGGTGTCAGATGCTGTTTGAGAGCCATACCATTGAAAGCATATGATAGTGGAGTGCTTATGTCCATTACCACATCCAGCTATAATAACATTATGGAATCATCCAGTGTATAAAGACTAAATAAACATAATTGTAGGACTTGTGTACTGTCTTAGCCATTGCATGTGTCATTAACTTAGCTGATGAGCTAAAGATTTTTTTTTACGAATCTCTGTAGGACAATTCTAGGCTGGGATTACAAATGTATGCCTTTACTAACAGCCTTGGGTGATATAGACATCACTGAAAAACAAATAACATACCATGACACAAAGGCTTTAAGCAACAAGTTTTATCAACAGATGAGCACAGTGGGCTAGTAGTCATAGCACATAACACAGATAGATAACTCTTTAAGATTGTTTCTGAAAGACAATATATTAATACTCTTACTTAATTTTTTTACTGTAATTTAAATTCTAGTATTGTCAGTTTAATATCAAAAAGGATATTATTTCAAAACCTGTTAAATATAGCTGCATGTTTCATTGTAGATGCAAGAGTTAATGAAAGAGGATCTACCTTCAAATGTTAGCTGTTGTATAAACACTGAGTTGAATTTCTGTAACAATTGATAAAACAAGGATTCCATAATAAGAATTATTTCTTTGTCACCTGTACAGGTCAATGACAGCTGAGGAAAAAAAAAAAACTTCACCATAATTAATAATTTAAAAATTAAAGAACAAGTTTTTAAAGGATTTATTGTTAACCTAGATCTGGTATTAAAACTTGTTTACTACTAAAGTACTAGAAAGAAATCAAGAAAAAAGATAGTATGATCTACTTACATGCTTTATGCAGTGCATTAAAATATTTTGTACTGTTGTTGTCACACTGTTCATTGCAAGCAAGTTCTAGAATTCAAAAAGAATAAATTGAAGTTTAACCCTTGTATACTAGAAAATATAAAATGCAAGGAAGGTTGAGTTTTTTTTATCAATATTATTTCTGGGTTTGTAGCATTCTTTTAACTTTATCTTCTACGTTCAATTAGAAAAAAAATATTTTTTAACCCAATTTTGATAGAGAAGGGCAGTGGGAGAGATGGTGGGTCAGCTACATACATTATCCAGAGATGTCCAGTTTTGTAATGAGAATGTGTCTTTTTTTTTAAACAATCAATCAGGTACATGCATTTTGTTTTTTATCAGTGTAGGAGGCAATAATGTCTGAGGTAGATTTTATATTACTAACATCATCAAGAAGTCATACGAAGGGATGACTTGCAGAGTAGTGCATGGCAGACAACTGACAGAGGCATTTGAAATCCAAACAGGATTGAGACAAGGCAGTTTACTCTCTCCCTTCTTATTCCTACTAGCCATAGATTGGGTCATGAAGACAGCAACAGACCAGAAGCAAAACGGTATAGAGTGGACACTGTGGAAACAGTTAGATGATTTCGACTTTGCAGATGACTTAGCTCTTCTTTCTCACACATAGCAGCAGATGCAGGAAAAGATAAATATTGTTGCAGACAATTCAGCTAGAATGGGTCTCACCATAAACAGAGGAAAGAGCAAGGTGTTCAAAATAAAGGTACCCAACACTACACCCATTATAGTCCAAGGTGAGGTGCTGGAAGAGGTGGAAAGCTTCACCTATCTAGGCAGCATTATAGATCACCATGGAGGAACAGATGCAGATGTCAAAACCCGCATTGGTAAAGCTGGAGCAGCCTTCCATCAGCTTAAGAACACCTGGGGATCTAGTGAATTAAGCACCACCACCAAGATTAGGCTATTTAACACCATTGTTAAGCTGATATTACTTTATGGAGCAGAGACCTGGAAAACCACGGTCATCACCATAAAAAAAATCCAGGTATTCATCAACACCTGCCTGAGGAAGATTCTTATGATCCGCTGGCCAGACAAGATCTCGAATGAGGAACTGTGGCAAAGAACAAAACAACAGCCCATTGAAATAGATATCCTTCAGAGACGCTGGAGATGGATAGGTCACACCCTGCCCAAGCCCGCATCCAACATAACAAGGCAAGTCCTAACCTGGAACCCCCAAGGAAAGAGGAATAGAGGATGGCCCAGGAACACATGGTGCCGCGATCTGGAAACAGAAGCCAAGCAGATGAGCAAGACATGGGGACAGTTGGAGAGACTCCCCAAGAACCGAGATGCCTGGAGAAAGCTGGTTGGTGGCCTATGCCCTAGTAGGGACCACAGGCAGAGATGAGATGAGATTTTATAGAGAAACTGGAGGCAAATATCTAAAAATAAAAAAAAAAACTAACAACTGCTTTTTTCCTTTCAATCAACATGGTTAAGGTTTAAAAATAAAAAGAGCCATGCCCTTCTGCACACCTACAACTAATAATATTCCATGGCAAGGGTGCAAACATTGCATATGGTTTTGTTAAGCTCTATTGTTTACTCCAATGTTATGAAAAATGTTTCAATTCTCAAAGAAATAACACTATGTCATGTTAAGCAGATTCATTTGTAGAAAGGTCTGTGTGTAATAATAAAATACAGTAATTTAATTAAGATTAATTTAAAAAATTGTAAGACAGAAAGTTATGGAACAACACAAATGTTATTTCAGTAACAACTTTTTCATGTGAATAACCAATTTAAAATTGTGAGAATCCTAAATAACACAAAATAGCCACTACACAATAAATACAAGGGATTGAATTAAGACATGAAAAATATAAGAACTCATTTACTCCTCCTCAGAAAATATCAGCTTGACTTTCCTGTTCTATTTTGTATTTTGGCAAGAGTCAACTTTATCAGTGTAACTAAAAGTAAAAGTCCCCATTCAAACTTTGTGGTCTATAGGACAGACGATGTTAAGGTCATGTGTTTCTGTAGCCTATGATTAACGAGGGTGTCATGTGGCCTGCACAATGACCAACTGCCTTTACTTTTTCCTAACTAATGTCAGGTACTCATTAGAGCTTGGTGGACTCAGAAAGCCCAAAGATCCTAAAATAAAAAAAAACAGTCTTCACCAAGATTTGAACCTGGGAGCACCTGTTCAAAAGCCAAGCGCTTAACTGCTCATCCACTGCACCCTGTCAGTGTAACAGATCTTAACTAAAGTTGATGACTGATAGCTTGTCCTAGTTCTTCAATATTGTTCTGTTATGCTGGACCAGACAATAATTTTAAACCAAATTTCTATTAGTATGAACCATAAAAAATTATCACATAAAAGGTACCAATACAGTAGAACTAAACTGTTTACTTACTATTATGCAGAAAAGAAAATTTTGATTGTCAATCAATGTTTCTAAAATTGTTTTGTTGGTTATATCTAGCTGATCTACAAGTGACTGGGAAGATGTTGCTCTAAGTTGTAGATTGAGAATCCAGTATTCCACCTTGAAAGAAAAAAACAACATCTACACAAAAGATTATCACACATTAAGTTTCATTGCTAAAAATTGATTTAGGATTCGTTGTTTTGTTACTTCAGGTATTATAAGTGTCACATTCAATGAGATGTCATAATGAGTACATTTTTAAAAATTCCTCTTTTAAAAAAGAAAACACCATGAAGACCGCATGAGGGTCATGTGACTTTTAAGACAAAACTACAAGCACAAGTTCTAATAGAATAATCAGGCTCACAGTATCGCCGCAAAGTTACTTTGCCTCACCGTGGCGCCGGCGTGGAAACAGCTCACTAGGGGAGGTGAGCAAGGCGAAAAAGTAACAAACAGGACCCCCGTGGGAGTGCCTACGGGAAAGACGAGAGTCTGCCCATTGCACTGTAGCGGGGTTGTAAGAAAGCTCCC
Source organism: Biomphalaria straminea (assembly GCA_021533235.1). Lineage (NCBI taxonomy): Eukaryota > Metazoa > Mollusca > Gastropoda > Planorbidae > Biomphalaria > Biomphalaria straminea. The sequence continues at coordinate 38,337,515 of JADKLZ010003886.1, forward strand.
ACAAACCGTCAACTAATCCATGCGCTGTTCCTCAAGGGACCGTTTCATCAATGGCGAATCCCGCACAGTCAGCTTGGTATAATGAAGGAATATGGTGGTGGCCCCCTGTACTACTTGGCCTTCGGCCATGATTTCTAGTCCATGTGTCGGAGTGTCATTAGTATTGGAAATAGCAATGCCCTATAGACATTGACTCAGGTCCCTCCCAGACAGGCCTGTGGTCAGCAGGTTTTTTTTTTTTTTTACTGTTTGTTTTTATTCTCGGACGGATTCAGACATTTTTTTTTCAAACTTAGAGATCGAAGAGCTTCGGCTCAGCTCTTAGACTATCAAGCGGCTCACAGTATAGCTGTTTACATGAAAAGCACCTAGATGCCTGAGTGAAGTCACTGAATGAGCTCTTTATGTTTTGTCTGTTGTATTAATGTGTATGTTTCTGTTGTGCTGTCTTTATATATATGAGAAAAAGAGTCCTTGTATTCACAACAAATTTCCATAAGGATCAATAAAGCAGTCTTAGTCTTATTAGTTTCAAAACTGTACCAGTCTGCTTCCCAAGACTTGTGTTCTTGTCTGAGTCAATAGACTCCAGTGAAAGACTCTGACATCCAATGTAAACCAAAACTCAATTGGTAATTTCTCCAGCTGTCTGAGTACTAAACTTTCTGGAAGAAGATACAAGATAAATGGTTTATTAATTAAATCTCCACACAAAAAAAGAAAAAAAAAAACACCAAAAAAGCAAAACATAAAATTAATAAATGTTTAATATAGACAAATTATAAACAAGAATGAACATTGAGGAATGTATGACTTACCATTTGTGTCATCAACTAAGCAGTGATCTGTCTGGAAATATTTTAAAACATTTTATTTGAGCTAGATATTTACACTTGATGTTTCATAACACAAGTAAAACTATTTTTGCAATACTGCTTCTAAATACAATAAAAACCTAAAAAAAAAAAACAACTACTGTAAAAGTGTTTGTTAGTCTCAATGTTAAGTTATAATATTATTATCTATTTACAAACAACAAAAATTCATCTGAATTTGACAAGTGCCAGGAAACATAATTTTCAGGGACTGTGCATACATAGAATGAAACATAGTAGTTCAAGTGAGAAAATCATTTATTAGCCTTGAGTAATAAAAATGTCTGCACCCATTTAATTTTTTCCCCCTCTAAATTTAGAACTTAACATTTCTTATAACAGGGATACAAAATTTAGTTAATTAGCAAAGACTGCTTTTTATCTGTAATAACTAATAAATTCTTGCACAATCAGGGCCTACTATCATTGGAAGATTCATTATATATGTCTTTCTATGAAGTGTCTGGCTTTGATATCTATGTTGATATTCTTAGAATTTTCTATATAATGTTAGCCTAAAGTTTATGGACTAAAAGCTCATTTAGAAAGTGTGAAATCTAACAGCTCAATGAGCCATCACTAATCAGTTAATAAAATAATGTGGCTAGCTGGGAAGGAGAATGAAAAAAAAAAAATTACCTGGCTAATTGCAGACAACAACACATATGATCTTGCAACAACTGTATCTAAGGTGAATGTACCTGGCTGTTGCCTTATAAGCTCAAGAAACTGATGAAGCTCAACATTTTGCAAGCACCTTATGAGTAGACCAAAAACTGACTAGAAATATGAAAAACTACACAAGATTTGTTCACACAAAAATAGCTCTAAAAAAACATGACCAGCTTAAAATAGTTTACAGTGCATCCATTTGTGTCGAACTATAATAGTTGCTGAAGAATGTAAAAATTCTAATGGTTATTTTATTTCATTTCTATTACATTATAGAATTCATGAAAAAGCCATAACATTTTTTGTTAATAAAATATGTATGTATTTACTATAGATTATTATTTCAAAATCCACTATTTCACTGTCAGAATGATTTTAAAACTATATATTTCCAACTGAACATACAACATGGAGGAACTTACTGATATCCTAGAAAGTAAGACAGGTATACAAGTGTAAAGAAAGAAACAATCTCATCATGACTTGTCAGTCTGTGTGCACAATGTAGCATTGAACTACTGTCTTGCCCTGCAGCAAACAACAGGTTTTGTTTAGAGTCCATTACCAGAAAGAAAGGTCGACTAGAAAGCTCAAATATCTATAGCAAATGGCAAACTGATTTAGCCAGCATTATTAAAATCCATCTACACCCATGTCATTCATCTACAGGATACGTAACATGGACTTAAAAATCTCTTCTGTTACTCTGTTACTGTTAGATAAGAACTTGAACTAAAAGACCTTTTAATTGGATTACTTAAATGCCGGTACACAAAAAAAGGATGTGTTTCCTGTCAAGATAACTTAAGTTTTCTTAGAAGTAAAAAAGTATAGTTCCCCTTTCAGACCATGAGATCTATTGGGCAAATGATGTTAAGGTCATCTGTTTCAATGGACCAGGGTGTCATGTAGCTATCACAATGACCAACCACCTTTACTTTCCCAAATAAGTCAGATACCCATTAGAGTTGGGTGGATTCAGGGGGGGGCCTTAAAAATCCCAAAATTTAAAATCCCGGTCTTCACTGAGATTTGAACCTAGGACCCCAGGTTTAGAAGCCAGGTGCTGAACTACTCATCAGCCGCAGCCCCTCTCATGGGGTAAATCCTTACATTTTAGTTTTGCAAAGCCAACAATAAGACAGTCAGGATGTATTTCTAGAGCAGGCTTGACCAATTGGATTGTCCTTGCACACAAGTTATTGAGGTTCTGACACATAAGCTTTTGAACATCATCAGGTGGCCTTAAGAAAAAAATATATATGAGTCATAATTATTTTCATAGCATCACATGGAAATAAAATTGAACTCTAAAATAATGACAATTCATTTCAAGATAATATCAACAACCTTTACACAACATAGGTTGTGTTTAAAAAAAAACAGTATCTTACTGTAGTTCTGTGGACAATGTAATCAACTGGAATGGAAGACCTGTGACAAATATCTTCACCATTGTACTAGGATCATCATGAATTGAGGATAGCAGGATATCCAAGCAGGCCATGAAAGTGGCAAATCTTTTTTTGTCTCTTAACATCCCAGAGATATCCTTTTTTTTTAAATACAAAAATATAAGCACATTGTAACTCATTTAATAATTTTGGTTTCTGTGGGTGTGAATAAGAAGACTCATATATTATTTTTGTTTGCGGTTATGTATTAACTCTTTCTCTCTGAACTAACGATACCATCGTTGATTCCACCAGAATGTGGTAAATAATTACGGAGAGAAAGAGTTAAATAGTGATATGTGGAAGATATGTGTGCAGACATTTTGGCAAGTAAAACAGCAAACTACGTCAGTAACATGTACTACATACGTAAGTAGACATCCATGGTTTACTTACAGTGATCACAAACATGACCCATTCTTGACACAACTGTTTGATTTGAGTTCTAACTTCCATAATGCTCTCTTTCTCATTCCCATACAATGTTGTTTTACACTGCAGAATTCTGAGATCAGAGACAATATAGTTTAGCAGTTATTTTACTTCTTTTGTTTTTCACTGGAAAATTAAAACTAAATTTACAATTTGACATTTTAAAAAAATGTTCAAAATATTTAGCATAACAGCAGCAAAGTAATAAAAAAAAACAACCTGATAAAAGCTTAGGGATAAATATAAGTTGAACAATGTATAGATGAAATTATGTTGTTTTTTTATGTCTTGATTTTTATTTATACAATTTGTATGGTGAAAATGGCTAACTGGTAGTGTGATAAGTATTTTGCACTGGTCCAAGCTCAAACTCTGTCCACTTCCATCCCCATGTCAACTTTTTAGAGGATGTACTCTAGGATTTCTGTGAGCACTTTTCTATTTACATGCCCCCAGACACAACTAAATTAATGCTGTACCTTTAAGAGGTTTTTTTTTTTTTTTTTAATAACGTCTCTTTTCTGTTCATAAGCTAATTGAGACCCGAGTTCTAGTCAAGTAAAAGTTTAGCATAAAACTAAAATAGTATTCTAGAAAATTAAAAACAACACTCAATGACATTTTAAATTGGCACAAGTGAAATGTTATTAAGAACAAAAGTATTCCTACTCTAGTTGATAAAGAGGGTACCTTTCAACAGCAATGGTCAAGTCACCAATACAAGTCAACATATTGATATCCAGCAGCTTCCTTGAAGCAGTAGTCAAACATTGTTGGAAAATATTCTGGGCATTCAGAAGTATAGAAGAGACATGCTTGATGTTCACAGGACTTTGTACATGTTGAGGCCTGGCATTATACAAGTTTATTTTAGACAGGTAGTGAAACAGTTCCTGTACATTTATATCTTCAGCTCAATTTTGTTTTCTTTATTGATATCAGTATTTTAAATTTACATCTTTCTTTTTTTTTTTTTACATGGAAACAGAAACAAAAAAAAATTAAGCCTGTCCTTGTTTTCTCTTCTAAACATTTCATTATACCAGGTTTATCATTTCAAATCAAACTTCATACAACACTACAGAAACATATAAAGTAGACTCTTTTGGTGTTTATTTCTCATGTAGATTTTCAGATAAATATTTTATTCTATTTAATCTTTTCTATTTAGTTCTCTTTTTTATTTTATTTTTACTATTATAATTTTCCTTGAAACTTGAGACATTATAATTTTCAATCTTATTGTAAATTAAGTTTAAAAAAAATATTTTACTTTAGTCATATATATTAAAGTTTAGGTAAATGAGTCTTTTTATAAATGAGTCTTTTGAGAACATCAGATAATTATTATTATTATTTTTAAAAATGTATAAAAACTGCTACAGAACCAAAACAACATATTCAATTTTACAAGAAATAAGAATTTCGATACATTTTATAATTGTGATACACCAACATCTTTTTAATACTTAGTAAAATACACAAGTTAGCCTTGATAATTTTATTCAGCACAGGCACAGGTTGTCCAAATAAAATGAACTAAAATAATAAAATCTTGTAATTTCACTGGGATCCCTTTATACTGCTATTAGAGCATGGAATGGGTTGCTTGAGCCAGCTGGGAAAACAAATGACTAGGCAGAATTTAAGTCATTGGTTAGCATGCTTGACTAAATTGACCCAGGAACATGCCTAAGACATAATCATCTTTTCTGAAGTGATGTCAGTATTTCATAAGATAAGACAAGATGTACATCTGACATTGTTCCAAACAAACCTAAAAAATGACACTGTGGTCTGCAGAGCTTTGAATGTTATCTCTTGTGAGTCTCTGCGTAGACAGTCCACTAAAAGCTGGCAGCAAATGTTCCACGACTGATGCAGAAACAAAGGAATAGTTTCTGGCTGTCTGAAGAAATCACAGAGGACATGTTAATGCTACAGTGCAACATTAATTTTATGTCGTGATACTATCTTTACTTAGCAGCAATTCAAACTCACTCTAACAATGAGAGGGCTGAATTATAGGAGTGAATGGAATTTAAATAATATGCTATGGTACAGAGATTTATATCCTTCTATTATACAATAGAATTTCAATAGACACATGAGTGTTTTAAGCTAGCTCCAGGGTGTGTCAACTGTTGGAGTAGGGCGTGTGTTGTAAAACTGTAAAATGTAGAGTTTAAAAATGAACACAACAGATATCATTCAGGTGTGATGCTGACAATAATTATGGTAGACAAAACTAAACTTAATGATCACACTTTCATTATAAGTTCTCATCTCTAGCTTTGCACACTCATCCATCATTCCTTTTCAATCTTTTAAAGTCTGTGACTTTTCTATTATCCTACTCATGGAATTATTTTCTACCCTAAAATCTGTGTTTCAAACTTCATGCAGCTTTCCTGATATTTTAATAATTACCATAACACTGCTAGTGACAGTTTTTCAAACATTGTTGTTTTTTTCATTAAAAAATATTTCATTCATAGAAACATATAATCTTTACCCAGTGAAAACATTTTTTTTTTACTATCAAGTAGAATGTTTCTATGATTTAATACCAGTGGTATTGTTAAATTATTAAATTTATGTGCAGTTGAATGTAAGAATTGTGTTTTATGTAAGATGCTAAAAAGATTTCCATCAAACCAAAAGAGAGTTTAACTAGAAACTACTCTGCTACTCTTTGAAAAGAAAGGATGGAGTTTCTAAAACTTATGTCAAGACTAAACTAAAAATGAAAAAATGCTAAATAAATTTTTGTCTGTTATCACCATAGATTTGTCTCAAAGAATATCAAGAGTTACCTTTCAAGAAAACACATTAACAAAGTCAAACACTTGTCTACTATTCCAAACTTTTTCATAGTCAGAGCTTCTCTAGTTGCCTTCAGCACAGAGTCGATGCCTAAATGGAAAAAATAATAATTTTTTTAACTTAAATTTTTTGGATGTTTTATCACATATATGGAGTAAGTAAAATAAAAGGACCTGGGGGAGAATAAAGGTTCACTGTTTCTATAGATGATGATTAACAACAGTGTCATGTAGCCATCACAATCTCAAGTCTAACTCATTCCATTTGTATCTTTTCAAATGAATGGATTTAGGAAAATCCTAAAATTCAGGATTTGAACTTGAGACCTATGGTACAATTATAAAGTACATTACAGCTCAGCACTACACCCTTTCCTTTTAAATATAAGAAAAGTATTTTATAAAATACTTAATTTGTTATAAACAAAATGTTAAAAAAAGTTTTTAAAAAATTTAATAGGAAGAAAGCTGTGTACTACCATAAACAGCATGACATTTCTCATAAAACTGAGGCTGCCTGGACATACTCAGCAAACATAGCAATGTGGACCTAAGAAAAAAAATCAAAATCAAAAGATACAGAAATAATACATTCTAGGTACTGGTAAATCAATGAACTTTTTTTTTTACACTTCTTACTCTTTAAGATATTAGATAAAGCAAAACCAATAGTAGGCCTAATATGTACATAAAAACTGTTACAAAAAACATTTCAGGTAACATTTTTGTTATGTAGATTAGTGAATATGTTAAAACATAACATTTTATTTTGTGAAACATTATCTATGTAAGTATTTGTAAGCTAAGCTATGAAATCAACTAAGACTTGTACATTTTGTTTATAACAAAAATGAAAACAATAAATTATAACAAAAAACATCTTCAAAATCTTTTTTTTTTGTTTAGACAAAAACAAAAAATGTAGAAACAAGTGAAATCAGATTTAAAAACAAACTGCAAGAGAAACACAATTACTCTAATTGAGAGATACAAGTTGTATGCAGTAGTTCAAAAATAAACTCTGAAACAAAAAATGAATGAAAACCAAATAGTTATATATAGTTTGTATCAAAAGATGAAATAAAGAAATATGAACAACTGAAATAATTAAATTCTGAGAGAAGATCAATGCACATTTCCTATGTTTTAGGAATTTCAATTTTCATTGAAAATAATAGGGAGAACTGTTTGAATGAAGAAAAACAAAAGCACCAAAGTGTGAAGACCTTTACAACCTTTTAAATGTGGACCCTCCTCCCCCTTTTTTTTAAACAAAATTTCCTAAATTTTATGTTTTTACTGGAGATGGAAAGAGAAGCAGAGAAGAGAGAAAAGAAAGTAAACACTGGAAAGAATTTTTAAATTGAAATGCTTTTGTGCACATCAGTGAAATGTAGTTACATTCTTTATCAATGTTACTTGAGAAATTAAAGAAAAATAATTAGAACAATTTCAAGTACCTGCTATATCAGTGTCAAAGATGTTCCTTATGTGAACAGGATCTTTCAGTTTCTCCAGCAATAAAGTCAGACACTGTGTACTAGCTATGATCAAACTAGCATCTTTTGTGAGTATAGTTCTCTTCAACCCCATGAGAACATTGTGTTCCTGGCTTGCATGGAGTAGCCCTGCTGCTAAGTGTTCAGACACCAAACATTCCTTTAGTAACCCTGTATAAGATTAACACAAAACAATTTTTATATATTACTGATCCAAGTAAAAAAAAAAAAAAAAAAAGTAAAGTTCCCCTTTCAGACTATGCTATCTATAGGGTAGATGATGTTCTTAAGCCAATGGTTAAGAAGCAGTGTGCAGCACAATGACCAACTGCCTTTACTTTCCTCAACTTAACTCAGGTACCCATTAGAGTTGAGTGGACTTAGAGGTGACCTAAAATCCAGAAATTCAAAATCAGTCTTATCAGAGATTTGAACATAGGACACCAGTTTCAGAAGCCAAGCACTAGCTGCCTGGTCGTGCAGTTGCGCGCTGGACTGTCATTTGGACGTATCGATGGTCCCGGGTTCAAACCCTGCACACGCCCATACCCTGTTGTCCTGTGGGAGGTTTGGACTAGGAAGTAATTATCTTCAACTCTGAAGGAACATTTGAAACCTGTAAAACATTTTACAAAACAGTCTCAGTTTATGAGCAAACATTATTTTTTTACAGCTGAAGTGTACAATTGTAGATCATTGTTTCTCAGAATTAATTAATTAATTAAATATTTTTTTTTTTGTTTTTTTATTGATTCGTGTCTCTTCAAGTTCAATGAATAATGGTGCAGAGTTTTAACTTGGTCTGAGAATGAGAAATAGGAGAAAAAAACAAGTTTAAAACTTTTTTACCAGACCAACTGAGCAAGTTGATATAAGCTTTGTAAAAATGAATATTTATTTTCTTTGAATGGGTTCTGATTTTAAAAAAATGTAATTAAATGTACCGAGACAGCTGAGCGTCAAGTTGTAAGTATGCAACATGTTTATCCAGACAGTTAAGACTTTCAGAAGTTTCCAAATCATTAGTTCTGTTTCCTCTCCCTGCAACAATGGTGATGAGTTGATGACTTGGATAAGTCTTGTCAGGAGCATGAAGAATACATTTAGTGCTGCTTCATCCAGAGAGTTATGTACATCCAATAATTCAAGAATAATATGACCTAAGGACAAAGCATCCGCACTGAGACATTACATAATAATAATAAAACATATGTAATCTAAGTCTATAAAATAGTGCACAAAAGTGAAACTCTGTGTAGGAATTTCAAGATATGATCTTTTACTTCTAAAAGTAACCACCAGACCACTGCAAAGTTAGTCCCTGTGTGGTTTACGAAAATCATTTGCTACATTAAATTGTCATTTTGTTTTGCTATTAGGTGGGAAAACTGAAGGGTTAATGCACAGTAAGATAACATTTGGTATAGTTTATTTTTTAATCTTTCATGTGATGCATATGAACATAGTTCTAATGTGGACATGTACTAAATGGTTCAATATGAATGTGATGGCTCAAAGTCAACTTGGCAACTGAGCTCAAAGACTTGGGTAATATACACTGGAAAAATTATGAATTCTTAAGAAAAGATTTAATAACATTTATAAGTCCTAGTCACAATGAGATCCCTAATCTTGAAAGGGATTATAAGTGCAGCTGAACTTTTATTTGCTATAGAAAACAGGTAAAGTCTAATTGCTTTATGGACCTTTAGGTTGTAAATGGAAACTTAACAAAGTTCCATATGACCTACAGTTAAGCAAACATCTACCATAAAGTTAAAGATGTGTGAATCTCTATAATACCATTGGAGATTATTAACATCTCAGAGTACATGCTTGAGATTTCACATAACTGACTCATCACAGTCAAACACAGCTTTAAGCTATCTCCTGATGGCATTGATTGTACCTACAGAAAAAATATTCAAATTAACAGTAAAATAACAGTAGGAATGCTAGTCAGTGAAATGTAACTCTATGCAAAAAATACTTCTATTACTGTTACAATGCATCACTTACTGTGCTTTGAAACCTATCCATAAAAATTTGATAAAGAGTTTCATCTTGCAGTCGCTGAATTAAACTCACACATACTGAAAGTTGATTTTTCAAAATATATAAAGACCTAATTACTTCTTCAAAGAATTCATTGTTAGAGATTTCATTTAAAAAGGACATAACAATTTAAAAAGTATACCCACATGAAGCAGCTGTTTGTCTGTCCAAGTCATCAGTGTACATTTCTTTGGAAAAAAACAACAACAATGTCTATATTATGTAGAAAGAAAATAATGATCCACATAAAAAACAAATTATTTTTAAGAAAAAAAAAATTAGTATACAAGCTAATAATACTATGGTTGTTGTTTTTTTTAATGATTTTGCAAGTGTGTAAGTTTTTCATTTTCAGTGTTAAGATAAAACAACTTTGTCGACACAGAACTATGGAAGTAGTCAAGATTCATCCAAGAATGGCAAAATCAAGCAGTGCTAAAACACCTAGATGTATCATACTAAAAGATTATCTGTACATTTATAAAAGATTAGGTAAATTAAGTATTGTATTAAGTATTCTGAAATCAAGACTGAATAAAATTGTTGTTGTTAATGTCAACCTTAAGCCTTGGTTTTTAATGCCCCTTTTTTAAGTATTGGAAACATTGGTCATGAGTAGGGGAAAGGGAAAGCAGCCATCAGTCCACTTTCACATACCAAAATAAAAAAAAAATAAAAAACAACAACCACTGATTTTAAGGAAATGAAAAAGACAATATGTTTAAGAACAAGAATAGTAGACTTTCCCAACTATTTTGCCAAAAAAAAAAAATCAGCATAATGGATTTGTTTTTTTATCTTATTTAAGTAGAATATTTTAAAGTGTATTCTATCTTGACTCAACTATTGTTATCACTCTACCTAAAAGAACACAGAGGAGATGATAACTATCTGAGCTGTGAGATGCCAGCAGGTGAACCACTTTGTCTTCAGTAAGAGCTGAATTCAGCAACCCAAGAATGACCTGTCTTTGCACTTTTGATATGTTGATATTCTCAATGATATCCATTAGACATGATAAGCACTGGTTGGAGCTCTGACCTTGATTTGGGATGCTTGTCATGTGAGCCTTATTGTGGATAGGGTGGTTAGCAGATGTGAATGACACATTCCTTGCCATGTCCTCTGAAAATGTTGAAGTATCAAAACATATAAACAACATTTGCACCATTAGACAAATATTTTCAATTATTTTAATTTATGTAAGGCAACACGACAATATAACTTACTAAGTTGGCATTTATTTTTTTTAGTTTTTATCGATCATAAATTTGGAAATTTGGCTTCAAATTGAATGAGGTACAAAAATACTTATTAAGATTTTAGCTAAAACTGTTCAGATTACTTCAAAATAATAAAGTTTATTATGATCTACACTAGTTCTCTACAATTCTTATAGATTTTTTTTTACTCTT
>JADKLZ010003886.1:38354938-38371021 GCA_021533235.1 Biomphalaria straminea
GGTCTTAAGTTCAAACCCAGCCTGCCACCATTGCCTGCTATTCTGCAGGAGGACATGACTAGGACGTAATAATCTTAATTTTGAAAGGAACACTTTCTTCATCTTCTTCTTTATTCTCTAAAAGAACACTTGAAACTTGTAAAACAAACACACCTCATTAGCAAGATCATGACTTAACACTTTCCCCTTAAAATGTCCCTTTATTTATAACATGGCATAATAGACTCACTCTAATGTGAAAGTTGTGTTAAATTTTGTCTGAATGGTGTTTTTTAATAAGTATTACTGTATGTTTTTTAGACGCGAAGTCTACAAACAGAATATCAGAGTTTCAATTATAGAGCCCACTGGATTTAGAACAAATTTAATGCAAGATAAAATGGTGGACGAGATGCAGACATTGTATGAGAATGCTACGGAAGAGGTACAGATTGCCCTTGGCCAAGACTTTTTAAGAAAATGTAAGTTATCCTTAAATAATTCTTGATACCATAGTTAGGTTCAGTGGCATAGCTGGGGAGGAGGTCCAAATTCAAAAGTTCCCCTGGGCCTCCAAATGAATCTCCTAATTATTTTTTCTTCACATTAAATATCAAATATTATGCCACTGCCATATGAGCTTGCTATTCAAGTGGAGTCAAGCCCCCCGTCCCTTAAGTCCCTAGGTACGCCATTGGTTATGTTTCTCTTAAAACTTAAAATACTTACATATTCATAAATAATTTTTTTTTTTACTTTGGCGTCCATTCATGTTAGTTTATTTTGTAATTAGAATTAGGATTTTTTTTGTGTTAGGAAAGGTAGGAAGATAAATACTTATTTATTGTTATAGAAATATTTTGATACTAATTTACTAATTTTACAGTAAAGCATCACAAACTTATAAAATTAGTATATTTATTTAGAGTGAATCACATCAGAAAAATCTGTCAACAAAAGATAAAAAAGGAAACTAATTTGATGAAAAATGAATTCTTTACACTTTTTATGTAAATATCTTCAAGTTTAAAACAAGTTGGAACAGAATAAGGTTTAACATGATCTGGCAGGGTTAGGGTTAAGCTGCTGAAGCATGTCTAGGAAAAAAAAACTGAACTTTTCTTTTTAGCCTGTATATCAGTAAAATTATAGAAACAACTTAACCCTTAAAGTGCTGAGCTGTTTTACAATGAGTGCATAATAAAAGGAGGCTAAACTACCACATGCACCTTACCTTAAGAGTGTTTGGTGAGCTGGAGATTTTGAGACATTTTACTATCAATTTATCTCATCTGACCCTGTTTGAATGAAGTCTGAACATTTTTCTTTCAGATAAAACCTCAATTTTAAAAGCAAAAGATTCATGCTTGCCAAATCTAGATCCTGTTCTAGATGCTATAGTACATGCCATCACTGCAATATTTCCAAGAAATCGTTACCTAGTAGGAGTGTCTGAGTTGTATTGTACAATATTTGCTTATTTGCCAGATTGGATAACTGATAAAATATTAAAATAGAAATTGTAAATAAGAATGTCATACTTGTTACTGTAAAATTGTTGATTTATATATTGTTGTTATTAAATTATTCCATAAAATTTATAATATTCTTTATGTATATATTGATGTTATACTAACAAGAATAATTTATCAAATTTTTATGAGCTGTATTAAATAAAATGTCAACATCAATAAAAAACTTTTAAGACCTAAATGATATAATTTAGAATATAAACGCCAGTAGATCAATTCAATTGAAATTAAGACCACAAAGAAAAAGGCACATTCCTCGTCCCATACGCTAGGACAAATTTGTACAAAAGCTCCTTCTTCCCTAGCGCTATTAGAGCATGGAATGGATTGCCTGAGCTAGCCAGGAAAACCAGTGACTTGGCAGAATTTAAGTCATTGGTTAATATGCATGACTGAATGCATAAGCCGTAGGACGTAATCATCTTCTTTTTTGAAGTAACGTCTGTATTGTATAATATAAGAAGATAAGATGATACAGTGGTTCTCAAACTTTTTTTGACTCAGTTACCCCTCAATATAGTTAAAACGTGCCCACAGACCCAGAAGTGAAAAAGCTACATAAATGCATACTTTAAAAATTACAAATGTAAAAAATAAAACACATTTTGTTGATTGAAATTATAACTTTGTTTACTATAAAAAGTTTTAAAAGTTAATGACTTGAATGAAGTTGAAGAGATTTTATGAGTGTATTTATGTCCTGCATTGTTTGTAAGTAGCAACCGCTAATCTCTCACGATTCCTAGAAATTCTAGTTTCTTTTATTTGTGATGAGGTTTTTTTTAATGACACTGAATCCACATTTTACCAAATAGAAAGACAGGAAAGCAGTCAACAACTTCTACACAATAATCCATAAGGGTGAATGTAAAATAGGAATGTTTTTGTAACCAGACTTTGGGGTCTCCTTGTTCAAACATTGGTTTAAGTTCCTCGTTTGTGGATATTTCAATAAGATGCTTCTGTACTAATATGGACTTATCTTTGATTTAAATTGGGGTTCAAAATTGGGATTTCATTACCCTATTTGGAATATCAAAGTGTAGAATATCTTTCAATCTTTGGTTAAGGTCATCATAGGCATAGTTTTTAATAGGCATATTAAACAGTAGTGATTGGTGAGATGATTATTATTTAAGTTACCTGATCACATTAACTGGCTTTCGGCAAAGAGCTTATTTTAACTTAATACACTTTTTATCTTTCTGCGAACCCCTATGGTCGTCTTGTGGACCCCCGAGGCCTGTGAATCACAGTTTGAGAACCACTGGTTTAATACTGCAATGTTTTGTGGCTAGCCTTTTTTTTTTTTTGTTAGCCAAAGTTTCTTTAAAAAAAAATTGCATAAATAATTGTAGATACTTGTTATCTTTCTGTGACCCCCATGGTCATCTTGTGGACCCCTGTGGCCTGTGGATCAGTTTGAGAACCACTGGTCTAATTCTGCAATGTTTTGTGGCTAGCCTTTTTTTTATGCCTAAGTTTCTTTAAAGAATTTTTGCATTAATTAAATGTAGGCCTAGATAACAAAAAACAATATATGCCTACTACCATATATTGGCATAGACTATCACTTTTATTAGATTTCTTCTCTCCATTTAAAAAAAAAAAGTGCTTTTCTGAGACCAACAAAATGGTATTGAGTGACCTGGGACCGGCGAAGTAACCTGTGTAATGTTACTGTAATGCAATTTTACTGGTGTGTGTTCAATTGTTTTTTTAATTAACATTATTGTATACTATGTTTAATTTTATATGCCAAAATGTTTCCACAAGTATTGTAAATGAAACAAAAAATTAAAAAAATGTATAATGTATTCCTGCTGTTTGTGAGTGTTTGTCAAATATTTGGAATGAGTTACAGTTTGGTGGCTTTTTTTTTTTTTTTACTTTTGCCCATTGAGCTCAGACAGACATGCTTCACAACATTCGAGAACATTAAAACCTATCTGTTTCAAAACTGTTAGATCAGTAACTGTCTTGTCTCTGTGCGTGCTGGGACAATCCAGGTTGAGAACAAAAGAATTGAAGAGGGAAAAAAAAAGAAAGCTGCTCTGTCCGCTAACCCTGAATCAGATGCATAGGCCTACACATGCATGAATTGTGGCAAAGTCTGCCGCTCTAGAATTGGCTTGATTAGCCACAACAGATTCTGCCCCGACTCAAGACTAAACCAAAACCAGTGACTCATCTGGGCGCATCCATTGCCTTTCGAGACAAAAGTAGCCATATATATATATCTGTGTCAATCGGTAATATATATATATTAGTAACTATCTTGCCATCTTAACTCTTGCTTCTATGTCAGTTATGTTCTTATTACTAGCGCCCTGAGACTACATTATGCTTGTTAACGGTGAATATAAATGAAAATATGATTCATCTTATAAATAACACATGTTCCTACCTATTTAGGTCTGAAAGTAAGATGCTTAAATAGTGTTCTCTTTAGGGGGCGGGGTTTATAGACAGCAAGTTGAAAGTATCATTAAAAATCATATCTATTATTTTGTACTTCATAGATCTATATTTCAAATTATTACTAGCAGTAGCGGCCTTAGGGGGTGGCAAGTGGGGCAACCGCCCCAGGCCCCGCGCCTGAGGGGGGCCCCGCGATCGGAGATTTGTATGTCACAAACTTCGAAAACCAAAGTAGTTTTCATAAGCTAGGGCTTGTTACTCAATATTTTCCCAATATCATCCCAGATACCAATTACAAGATAAGATAACACTATATTTTTGGTTTTGAAATACCGTTTTTTTTTTGTTTTTTTTTTTTGGTAAAGACAGCATCTTTTGACCTGTCGATTCTAAATTATCATTGTTTACTAACCTTGGCATCAATAAAAACACCCAGACGGAAGCAACCAATCCAATTAGTTTATTTCGTATATAAAAATAGACGTCCAATCGGATTTTATTAGGATAATGTGTTGTATCCAGTTTGGGCCAGTTCCAAAGTTGTGAACAATTGTATATGAAAGTGTTATTTATAAGATTATAAGAATTTATTTAATGTCCAGTAATTTTTATAAAGCATTGTTATGTCGCATAACAGTAAAAAAAAATTG
Organism: Biomphalaria straminea; assembly: GCA_021533235.1. Lineage (NCBI taxonomy): Eukaryota > Metazoa > Mollusca > Gastropoda > Planorbidae > Biomphalaria > Biomphalaria straminea. The sequence goes on from JADKLZ010003886.1 coordinate 38,359,521, forward strand.
GTACGTGCCATAGAAGAAAAGGGTCGAGGGTGTGTGTGTGAGTGAGAAGGATTGCTTATTTGGTACTGTAACCTAGCCTGTATTGAAACAGTTGATGTGCTTGTACGGCTAATTTGGCCAATCAGCTTCTAGAAAGTTTGGCGATGACGTATTTATTTTTTTCCCCAATAGGCTACTGTGCATAGACCGTGTGGCCGTGGGAAAAACCCGTGTCAATGTGTTAAAAAAACGCGAGAATATTTTTTAAAATTAATTTATTGACAACCCTTGGTTTAGCCCTTACGCAAAAGTCTGATCTGCGAAAGTCAAGGGACCAGTGTAACTTTTAAGAACACTTTGTTATTATAGAAGGTCCGATTGGCATCAATTTTTAGAGTGTAAGAGGAGATAATATTAGTAGTGCGCGAGTGTTTTCCTTTTTATTTTGTGTAGTTCTTTTATTGGGCAGAGAAAGCCAGTGACCGCCATGAGTGGCATTGGCAGAGATAGAGACAGATTCCGTAAGTACGAAAGTGGAGCAGCAAAAACCAAGAAACGTAAAGAGAAAGACGAGTTCATTCAGATTCAGAAGGGATCTTTAGATAAGTTTGTTATAGCGGTAAAGTTAGCAGATAAACGTCAAAAAGTTGTGAACGAAGATTTGTCCGTGAGTCACTGTTGTGATGTGACAAATAGGGCTCTGATGCCAAGTTGTGAGTCTGAAGAAAAATACAAGGTAACTGGCAACGATGTTTCTGAAGCCTCTTGTAGTGATTCGCTAATCTCTGATAACTTGAATGATGACACAGAAAATGAGTATCTCGCTTGTGAAAGATGACGTGAAAATGAAAACATTTCTTTGCCTACTTCTTCAAATACTATTCTTGAAACGACGAGCATACTAGTCGAGGACATGTACGATCCAGGTAATTGGAAAAATGTTAGCTGTGATGTGCGTAACATATTAGTGGAAAAGGGCCCAATCAGGTTACCAAATGACTCAGAATACCCAAAGAACGAAAATAACAGACATTTTTCTAATAGTTTTTTTACACGCAGGATTCCGAACGGAGAAACAGTGGATAGGCGATGGTTAAGTTATTCAAAAACCAAAGACAGAGTATTTTGTTTTCCATGTAAGTTGTTCGGCACTATAGCTACTGGTGGTCAATTAGCAAACGAAGGTTGTTGTGACTGGAAGCATCTTGGTAGTAAACTTCAACAGCACGAGGTTTCTGTAAATCACGTTAAGTGTGTGTCAACGTGGTTAGATCTAGCTCTGAGAATGTCAAATGGTAGCACATTGGATAGCGTGATGCTAGAACAAATTAGAAAAGAAAAACTGCATTGGCGAGCAGTCTTAACGAGAATTCTAGCAATTGTACAGTACCTTGCCGAAAACAACAGCGCATTTCGTGGGAGAACAGAGAAACTTTATGCTCCTAACAACGGTCAGTTTTTAGGCTTGGTTGAGATGCTGGGCAAATTTGACCCAACCATGCAAGAACATCTTCGACGAATTAAGAACGCCGAGGCTCACGACCATTACCTCGGACATAAGATTCAAAACTAACTTATGGAACTGATGGCATTGGAAGTAAAAGGGAAAATTCTCGATAAAGTCAAACTTGCAAAATATTTTTCTGTCATCCTTGACTGCACGCCTGATGTTAGCCACAAAGAGCAAATGTCCCTTGTATTGCGTTTTGTCGACGTATCAGATCCAGAAGTTAAGGTGGTAGAACACTTCATTGAATTTCTAGACGTTGACAAATCTACAGGAAAAGGCTTGTCAGAGGCTCTTCTCGCTGCGTTGGTGATCCTTGGTCTGGACATCGCCGATTGTCGTGGCCAGGGGTATGACAATGGCGCAAACATGAAGGGAAAGCACCAAGGAGTCCAAGCACACATTATTCGAATGAACAGTCGAGCATTTTACTCTCCTTGCGGCTGCCATAATCTTAACCTTGTTTTAGGAGACATGGCAAAATGCAACTCTCAAGCATTGACTTTTTTTGGTGTCATACAAAGAATCTATAAAGTTTTTGCAGCGTCAACAGAAAGGTGGAAAATTTTGGAAGATGCTGTGCCTTTCATGACAACAAAATCACTATCAGAAACACGTTGGGAGTGCCGCATCGAAAGTTTGAAAGCTCTACGCTATCAAACTAAAGAAATCAGAGAGGCTCTGTTGACTGTCGCTGACGCCGCAAATGATCCAATAGTGAAAAGTGAAGCCGAATGTCTAGCAGATCATGAATTAGGAAGCTTCGAGTTTATTCTCGGCTTAATCATATGGTATGACATTTTATTTGTTGTGAATACAGTTAGCAAAACTTTGCAATCTGCTGACATGCAACTCGATGTGGCAATACAGCAAATAAAAGGCCTTGTTTCATTTTTGAGAAAGTACAGGGAAACCGGTTTCTCAGATGCCATGATCACAGCAAAGGAACTTGCTTCCGAAATGAACGTTGATCAAAAGTTCAAGGAATTAAGAGTCAGGCGCAAGAAAAAACAATTCGATTATGAAAGTAATGACGAATTAACATCTTCGCCAGAGGAGGCCTTCAGAACAGGATATTTCTTATCGATAATAGATCAAGCACTTGCCTCAATGGAAAAAAGATTCGAACAGCTGGAGGAGTATGCGTCAATCTTTGGATTTCTATACAATTTGAAGAGTCTACGGGCTTTGAATTATGATGATTTGTTGAAGTGCTGCAAGGAATTGGACACAATTTTACGAGCAGAAGATTCATGCGATTTGGACGGAATTGACTTATGTGCAGAACTGAAGATTTTTCGAGAAACCATTCCTGATAACATCAATACTGCTCAAAAATGTCTTAGGTACATTTGGCCCATTAAAGATTCGTTTCCCAACATTGCTGTTGCATACAGAATTATGTTGACCATTCCAGTGACCGTTGCGAGCGCGGAAAGAAGCTTTTCAAAGTTGAAACTTATCTAAAACTATTTACGATCAACAATGTCGCAAACCAGACTCTGCAGTTTAGCTATTTTGTCAATCGAAAGGGAACTTGCATCAAAATTGGACTACGAGGATCTTATCAATCAGTTTGCACAACGAAAATCCAGAAAAGTGGAGTTTCGTGACTGAATGGTGTGTGACTAACGAACTATTTGGTAAGTGTTCTGGTTCTCCTCCTTAGTTTAGTTACTTTTCGACTCCAGTTTACAAGAAGTTATTATTATTTAGTGTTGTTTTTTCTATTTATGATACAAAATGTTTCTAAATCATAAGTTACGTTTGTTAACTTAAAAGAATTTTTTTTATGCAGAACGTATCAATAAGTATATAATGTACTTGTGCGGCCAATAGTATGCCAACAGTAACTACGTCTTGCTCTATGTTTTGTACAAAAATTAGGCCCATGGTGTAAGAGGTGGACATATTGCATTGTTATTGTTACAGCGTTAGAGACGTATTAGCCCGTTAGAAACAAGTGGTACGATATATAGTCTACCTTTACGGCTAGGGGCCCCGCAAATGACGCTCGCCCAGGGCCCCGCGCACTGCTAGGGCCGCCCCTGATTACTAGAGTATATTCGTATGGAGATATTACTGACCAGATCTCGTGTGACAGTACAATAAACGTCAATTTTTGTTGAAAAGTTTTCTGAGCTTTAAATGTGTTCGTGATTTGATATTTTGTTTGCGCCTACAGATGCGAGATTGCATTACTATTTGTAGATCTAGTTAGATCATAACATTGCTTTTATTAGATTGTAATAGATAGTACAGGCAGTACAGCTCGTCTTCAATTCGTCTTTAGTGACTTTAGCATAGATATACTTAATGTGCACTGGTCCAAATTTTTTTTTCTGCGGGGTAGTGGGTAGAAGGTTTCCGCCCTGGCTTTAAGAGACTTTCATCATAAACAATTCGTTGCAAGTCGAATTCGAATTTAAAAAAAAATCTTATTGTACACCAGGCCAACAGGCTTTGAATCTGAAGCATGACTTGAAGCGAACTAGAATCTAATGCATTCATCCACTTGTGTGAGTCATTTCGTTTCTTTGTCAGTGGTTTTAATTTCATTTCGCCAATTTCTGCATCTTCCTATTATAATTTAACCATTAGACATCAATAAATATATACTGGCCAATAAGAGAGTTTTATGAAGGGAAAATTTATGTCTTTGAATTTAACTTTTTAAGTTGGCTATCTGCCAACATTTGTTGAGCCAGATGGGAAAATGCAGCTTACGTTTCAGACTACAGAAGATGAACTGGGGACCATCATTAACAGTTCGAAGAGAATACCACGCAGACATCCATCTTCGTTAGCATTACAACTAGCAACCATAAAAATAAATACATTTGAAACACCAAGAAACACGAGTCAAAACCATGTGACGTACTTGTTCCGGTTGAAGGCTAAGCCGATGAGATCGTCAGTGACGGTAAACAGAAGGAGCCATCTTTCCTCAATATCAGTAGGCTACTCTTTCTTCCTGTGAAATTTAAGGTGATTACGCCATTTTATAAGCTAGATGTAACAAATTAAACCATTCTTTGTGTGTTTGGTGTGTAATCATGCTTGTTGCTTTTAATAAAATCTTATTTAGTAGCCCTCGGGGGCTCGCAAAAAAACTTCCTTCAGAGAACAGTACCAGGAAAAAGAAGAGGCAGACAGAGAAAGCGATGGGAAGATAAAAAAGGGACGGACCTGTCATTGAAATAGATTCTATCAATTATAAAAGAGAATAATGGAGAAAGACTGTCAAATGATCTTGTGTGTTGCCACAACGGTCCAAAAGACTAAAAGAGAGGAAGTTAATTCCTAATTTGAAAGAACCTATGCATACAGCCCTAAGTTAAATCTCATTGAAAAGTAAATAGTAGGTCTATTGCTTCCAACAGTTCCAAGTTGTTAAAGATTATCACGATAAGCTGAACAATGTCAAGGAACACGTTGACCTGTTGCGCCTTAAGCATTGGTGCAATATGTAGGGCAGAGAGATTAAAAGTTAGGCCAACTTAAAAATACAAATAAACAAGATTAAGCCTACTAAAAAAAGAGTGTTTAAATAAACAAAAGTTTTGTTATTGTTTATAATGTTCACATCTGCAGTATTTTAACTTTCAATATCTCTACCTGGTTTGGGAAAAAAACAACAACTTTAAATGCTGCTAGTAAGATCATCTGCGACAAATAAACCACTATAGGACACCTATTCGAGAAAAACATACTTCAGAAAGCGATGAAGATTTTAAACATAAAAACCCTCTGGGTCACGAATTTAACATTTTATCAGAGAGTAGATACAAGACACCAAAAAAAAAAAAACCCACACAAATAGCAATTAAACCCTTGAATAAGCTTCATCTACAAATTTTAAGTGAAATTATGGTAAAAGTTCCCCTTTCAGAACATATGGTCTATAGGGCAGATGATGTAAAGGTCATCTGTTTCTGTGGCTTACGTATGTGGCCAGCACAACGACCAACCACCTTTCATTTTCCCCAACTAATGTCAGGTACCCGAAATTAAAAATCCCAGTCTTCATCAGAATTCGAACCCGGACCTCAGTTCGGAAACCAAGAGCTTTACTACTCAGCCACTGCGCCTCGGAAATTGTGGTATGAACATACATTTTGTGTGCTATTAAATCATTTGCTCTTATAGAGGGACCTCTTGTGATCCGACAGTAACACTGGGCAGGGCACGTATCCCGTGTGAGACACCAACCTTTGCTAAAGGCAATCTTTTTTTTTTTGGTGAGCTAAAAGGTGGTCGACGCAACAGATGTGCCCCCACGGAAACGCTTCAAAGACCAGCTTAGTCGCCATCTTGCCTTAGCTGACAAAGAAGAGAGCACCTGGTTGCATGCTGCCTCAGAACGAAACAGATAGGGGTCACTCACAAAGGCCACGGGATACACATTTGAGACCAAAAGGAAATCCGATGACGAGGACAGAAGCAGACGGCGAAAATCGACCATCTGTGGACAATGACTATGTTTGCCTTGGGTGTGGCAAAATATATAGGTCACAGCTGGGGCTGCAGGGCCACAGAAAATACTGCATACTTCATAATCTTCGGACTCGAAGACAAGCCTTATTATTATCCTTTGCTTCTATAATGTATTGGCATATGTAAATCAAATTTCCCCAAGTATTAGCCTATAAAGAAATGTATTATTATAATAATTATAATAATAGGCTAATCCTTATTATTATACATCACGATTTTAGTTTTAAAACAATGCGAAAAAAAAACAAGTCTCTGAAACAGGTTTGAATAACAAATATAATTTTTAATTGAAACATTGAAAGTCCAGCCTGTAGATATGTTGACATGTTTCATGTTCCTTAACTACTTGGTAAGGCCAATAGGAGATCAGATATACACGTTGGCAAACAAGAAACGAGGCGAAGGAAATTGGCGTCCTTGCCTACATAATATCTGGCCCTGGGGTAGCACGAGGTGAGGGCATGTGTGTAGGCCTCCACGACTGGACTGATATCATCTGGCACGTACTGGACTTGAGATGCGATCAATTTATCATCTGAAATTCAAAACGAAGAATCATTAGAGATGGGCGCCTGCCTCAATAAATCTGAACAATTCAGCTAAGGCTGTCGTTCAAAGTTGGGTTTTAAAATGGAACACTTTAGCCTCCGTGGGTCTTACCTAAGTTTTTATTATTCAAGACGTCTTAGATAAAAGCATTAAAATGCATGTACATCCTATGCATATTATGGATTCTCTTTATGGCGGAACTGGTATAAACGGCTAGCTTTTTTGTGCATTTGGTGTTCAAAATAAAGGAAAGGTCGATAAGCTAGTTTTTTTTTTATTAACGTTTTGGTAACGCTGTATCAGATTTTGTAAGCTTTTCCCTCTATCTTTTTTTGTGTATATATAGGCTGTATATATTTGGCAACACTGCAATTCATTTAAGCATCCATGACATTGTGCAGTTTAGCGAGAATCTCCAACATAGACGTAGTAACTGAGATGTTCGAAATTATCTCCCCTCTCCATTGTCCATTTTTTAAATGACTTAGTATTTTTTCTCAAATGTAAGGTTAAAAAATATGATAGCTAAAATATCGACTCAATTTTCGCAATTAAAAATGATGCTCCTTTCTGTTTTGAGCTTGTATTTCAAACTTTTTTTACTCTTAGGGCCTGTACTAGAACTAGTTATTGAAGCAAAATTTAACCCCTTTGATTAAAATAATTTATTTTTTAAATTTGAACATCATATCGCTAAGACTTTTGCTTGTCTTTCGTCTGCTATATGAAATAAATTCATTTTCCTTAATATTTTGAACATATTTTTAAAAATCCAAAAGATAAGACCTAGAGATGTTGAAAGTATTAGTAGCCTGTCACCTGCGTAGTTACTGAAAATGTGAGTAACTCATTTAAAATTCATGTAAAAGTATTATAATTTAACATAAGTATATGGCTCTAAAAATGGTGGTAGAAACTCGTTTAAAAATCTGGCCCAAAATGGCACCAACATTCAAAACTCAAGGCTACTTACACAATTTTCGGACATTGCCATAGCACTGTTTCATCTCCTCTGTGGCTCTCTCATCAAATAACTGGACTAAGTAGGGAGTCAACTTATTGAAGTCTGATAAAGAAGTTTTGTAACCTCCAGGGTCCAAGACACAAACCTTTACACCTCTGTAGTACATCTCTCGTCTGAAACAAAAACAAAATATAGGTAAGTAATAGGTCAAAATAAAGCCCTCCTATAGAAAATGTGATATACTGAGAACTGCCTGATCTGGAAACCACTGCCTGGTTCATCTCACATATAGGATTGCTCGTCTGAACACTCTAACATAAACATGAGAACGAAGAAAAAAAAACGACTTGACTTTACAATATACCTTTTTTCTCTCATTCTCCTTACCTCTCTCTCTCTCATTCTCTCTCTCATTCTCTCTCTCTCATTCTCTCTCTCATTCTCTCTCTCATTCATTCTCTCTCACATTCATTCACCCCCTTCTCTTATTCATTCGCCCCTTCTCTTATTCCCCATTCTCTTATTCCACCCCCTTCTCTTATTTATTCTCTCCTCTTTTTATTTCTTTTCTCCTTCTCTTGTTCATTTTCTCTCTTATTCATTCCCTTTTTCTTATTCCATCTTTCTCATTCTCCCTCTTTCCTTCTTACTTATGAACGTTACCTCAACAGATCAGAGTAAGCCTCCACCCCAAACTTGGATGGGCCGTAAGCGCCAGAGAGGAAAGCAATGCGTCCCGCTATGCTGGACATGTTGACCACTCGGCCTCTAGCCAGCCTTACGAGAGGTAAGAAGTGTCGCGTGGTCTCAATCAACCCAAACAGGTTGACCTCAAACACCTTGTGGAAGTCTTCTCTGGTCAGCACTTCACTGATCCCAACTATGCCAAGGACGCCTGCATTGTTGACCAGCCCCCATAGACCTGAACAGAAAATGTAGAATGGTAGCTTTATACAGACGTAATGGATTGCACAGTGCTATATAACTAGAAAGACAGGGGGAAAGAAAGAAAAAGCGGAAATTAGCGTGTGAGAGTGAGAGATGGAGGCAGAGAAAAGGGAAGAGACAGACTACGCGTGAGAACAGAAGGAAATAGAGAGGATGTGGAAAGAAATGATAGGTCAAGAGAGAGAGAGAGAAAGAAAAAAAAAGAATAAGTGAGAAATAGAGAAAAAAAGATAGCAGGGGAGACAAAGCGAGAAAAATAGAAAAGATTTATTTATTACTTTGCATTGAGGATTGTAGGAAAAAGTGCCTCTTAAGCCGGTTAAAATAGTTGCAATATCATCTACATTCTTCGCTCAAAGATTAGGGCTCAAACATTGCAAGAATCAATATTATTTGCTAAGCCAATACTAAATCTGAATTACAACAACTTTTGCCAAGCTCACACACAAAGTTTTAGTATGCATATTTTTATTAATGTTTGTAAAAGGAGACTTGAAAAATACCTAGGGATGAAACTATTTTCACTATCAGACCTTTTGACAAAAACACACCACACACACACACTACATAGCATGCACCCAATAACAGCAACTTACTACATGTTTATTAATATTCATGTCACTATGGTACTGACCTCTGCCCTCAGGAAGTATCCTCTTCACTTCTGCCAAAGCAGATTCAATACTTTCATTTTCACGTACATCGATGAGAATCGGCACCAGACGACCAGAACTGTTCTCTCTTAATCTTTCCATCGCTTGCGCTGAGCGACATCCAGCGAATACGTTAAAACCCAGATTATCTAGATGTCTGATATACACACAAATAAGAATACGTTAAAACCCAGATTATCTAGATGTCTGATTAACACACAAATAATAAACATTATGTGTAAAATAAATATTCAGAGGCTACACAGTAAATTCATATTTACGTCTGTAACTAGTAGGGATATACTAATTATATAGTTCTGATACGACACCTATCCGATCCTCGTCAGTGGCGAGACAAGGTACCCGTGGCTTCGGGTTCAGGAATGCGAAGTTGGGCCCCTCTCATATAAGCTGAGTGTGACTGAACCCAAACTGGGCTCTACTTATCTAATGAGTACATGTCAATCAAAACCAAACTTCTATGCGAGACTGTGCATAAGATGCACATGATCCTCACTGGGTAAAAGAGAACAGTTTCCTCAAGCTTTGGATCTGTCCTGTCTTGTCCTGTCTTGGATTGTGTGTGTGTGCTCTAACGCTACTTTACTTATTCTAATGCGAGTCGGAACACATCCAAGGGACACAACAAATAATTATAACATACTTAATAAAATTTGTGAATACTTTAACAGTCTATTTACAGGTGGGAATGATCCGTCGTTTTAATTAATAATATTCACTATACATATTTCAACCACCCCTAGCCGCATGGGCGCCCGCAGGGGGGTGCAAAGGGGTGCACTTGCACCCCCCTGGATTCTGAGTAGCAAAATTATAGCCATTTTTGTTTTTGCGCCATCAAATCAATTAATTTCTAAGTAGCAACTGAACAAGTAGTTCTTCCACTGGTTAATGTAGTAGTAGAAATAAGTAGATAAGGTGTATGGAATGGATGGTCAACCATGTAAGTGCGCGCCTCTGAATTCCGAGTAACCACATTTTAGCCATTTTTTTTTAAATAATGAAATACATCTTACAGATCTGTTTTTTTTTTTATTACATAGATGTAGATTCAGTCAGAATCCATGGGAGGGGAAGTGCACTATCATGTACCCCCTACGGATGCCCGTGCATTATTAATGCAAGAGTTTAATAAATTAATATTCAGGAAAATTTGGTCTTCTAAATCTAAATCTAAAAGCCTATCATTAGAATATTATAAAGTATAGTAATTTAAAAAGTAGTGTTTCCACTGAAAAACAGTTGTAAAGATATGCTATTATTGAAACTAGCTGGGAAAAGTGGCACTGGATAGATCCACATAAAGAGCGAGCATAGTAGTAGGAAGAAGGTTGAAAGTACAAAGGATTGGCTTCTTTAGCCACACATAAAATTGCCAAGGGAAAAAATCGTCTTGAGACGTAAAATGCTACAATTTTTTGTTTATATTTAGCTAAGGTCTAATAGCTTTTTTTTTCGATGTGATAAATGCTATATAGTTGCGGTCGGTGTCAGCACTCGATAAAACAGCGGGTTAAACACGTGCACCAGTTTACAATAGAAGAGATACAAGAATGTCATTTGAGTCAAAACGTTGATTTGGATCAGCGGAGCACTGGCAGCAGCAAGAGCCCAAAAACTACAAATTGCAGCATCATGAATTAACTGCGTTTGTTGGGTATTTTAGTGATGAAACTGCAGATATCTCAGGCACTGAGCAGATGTCTTTGAGTGTTCGGTTTGTAGATTGCGATTCTATTCGACCTCATTAGTTTATTTCCTGTGGTTAAGAGAGACATGCTACCGTCTAACGGCATTGTACATGGACAAACTACTCGGCCAAGGCTGCCCCGTGATGGCTAGAAATCGTCTTCCGTATCAGACCCTAGAAATAGCGTTGGTGCTACATTTACCTCTTTGTGTGAGACACAATGAACTGAAAATACGAATCTATTCAAGCTTATAGTCTCAACTTTGAGATCTTTTACTGTTTGGCGGATCTTAAAATTACGACTGCAAGTGAACCAGTTAAACTGCACATGTTTAGTAAATGTCTCCTCCTCTTGTGTTTCTGATTTGTCTTTTCATTGTCAATTATTCATCTGTTCTTGAGCCAGTTTCCAAGATGTTGCAGTCTTTCCAACTTAACATAGTGGCCGCTCAACAGCACATCAGCAGTCACATTAAGGACATAATCAAAAACCAACATGACCATGCTGAGGAACACGTCAGAGATGTCATCTTTAGGAAGGAGAGACTACTGGCAGAATAACATGATATTGGATATTGAGTTGTTCCCGCCGAGAAATAAACACGTTTGGATTTTGGGAGTTATTACAGAATACAGCTTTACATTACATATCTTAATTCTTAAGTTTCTCCATTACTTCTCGGGGGGGGGGGG
>JADKLZ010003886.1:38383138-38395605 GCA_021533235.1 Biomphalaria straminea
AACGGCTACTTTTAGTTTTCTAAAAGCAAACCGTTTAATTTATAAAATTAATTATGCAAACGATTTTTTAATAACAAAACACCAATTCTAAAACAATTACGTAAATGTAAGGGAGGAAATGTTACTATGAGAAATGCTTCTGGCATGTAGATATCATGCACATTTTTTAAAATTAACTTTTAGCAGCGGCTTTCGTGTACTAGCGTAAAGCCCAGAAATGACATATTTCTAAACTAATTTCTTAAATTTTTTAAAAAATCAGATTTTTAAAAAAAAAATTGTTTAGTGCCCCCATTAGAATGAAACAAGCATATTTTTGTGCGTTTTGTCTGTTGGTTGGTCTGTCCGTCACGGTTGGAAAAAAACACTAAAGGCTTTTGAAAATATGATTTAACCTTTACTGTTCTTTCAGAAATATTGCGATAGTTTAAGGATAGGAGCACACAGGAATTGAGCCAGGGACTTAGAAGGAACATCCGAAACATCTTGCGAATAGGCGGATCTGACAGGGATCCGACTCCGACGGGGGCCGCCTCTGAGTTTGTGTATCACACAAACTCTCTTTGTAATCTTGTTTATTTCTATGTTTGTAAAATGAGACTTGAAAAATACTTAGGTATGAAACTTAGGCCTAAAAACTATTTTTACCTTATCCGATCTTTTGTCAAAAAACACACACACGCAGACACAGAACATAATATTCATGTCACTATGGTACTGACCTCTGCCCTCAGGAAGTATCCTCTTCACTTCTGCCAAAGCAGATTCAATACTTTCATTTTCACGTACATCGATGAGAATCGGCATCATACGACCAGAACTGTTCTCTCTTAATCTTTCCATCGCTTGCGCTGAGCGACATCCAGCGAATACGTTAAAACCCAGGTAATCTAGATGTCTGATATACACACAAATAAGAATACGTTAAAACCCAGATTATCTAGATGTCTGATATACACACAAATAATACATAATGTGCGAAAAAAATATTCAGAGGCTACATAGTAAAAATGTTAACGTTATCAATAGTAGAGATATACTAATTATATAGTTCTGATAGAAACAACTATTCGATCCCCGACCGACTCCCCGTTACGTTTAAGTCTTCATAAACGATGAATGTTGACATACCAAGCTCATTTTCAAGGAATATTAAAAAGAAAAAGTCTAATTCGTGATGTCATCCACCTATATGTTATTAAACTTTCAACGTACTAAAGTGAGTAGTGACGTAGGTAGGAATCTACAATTCTATATATAACGAGGGAGGCTTCATTTTGCGTAATATTTAATATTTCATTTAAAAAAAAACATTCATTGCCCCCCCCCTCCAAGTGGGAGCCCGGGAGGATTTTCGAATTCTCCCCTTCCCTTCCCCATCCTAGCTACGCCTCTAAATGTGAGGCGGTGTTTGATATTTTTTAAAGTTAAATGACCATTATCATTGTGTGTTATGATTATAATTTGCTTGTTACACCTGAACATATCAAGTTGGGATGTCAAGTGTTTAAGTCTAGCACGTCATGAATAAAAAAAAAACACTTTAGACATAAGGGCGTTGAGAGGAGGGGAAAGAGAGAATGAGGATAAGGAGTTAAATGGTTACCTTGCCAAAGCTTCACCAAATCCAGAACTGCATCCAGTGATCATGACATACTTGTTCCAATAGTTGCTAACCCTGAATGATCTTATCAGTCCGTCCAAGAGACAAATTGTGAAAATTGACAGAACACCTATAAAAAAAAGTCTGATCATATAAATCATCCACAGTGCATAATAACTTTCTGAATTAGACATAGTATCAAATAGTACTCGAAGCTACACACATAGCGTCGTCACAGAAAAATGACTGGGGAAATTGTGTTTAGCCTTAGTTCTATCCTCCTCCCACTTTCTGACAACTGTTCACATTTGATGAATGCTTTATACTTTAGTCCGTCTCACCGTATTGTACATTTGATAGTTCAACTTAATGCACTAAACTATTAAACCAACAACAATCAACAAAGGGTTCGGAAGCATATATACCAGCGGTTCTCAACCTTATATTTTCGATGTTCTTAGGCGACCACTGACAAATCGTCAATCGACATCCTCCAAAGGGTCGCGATCAACAGGTTAAGAACCCCTGATTTACACAAATGTTACAGCCACACAAACACACACACACACATATATATATATTTCCAGTTTCTCACATACGTATAATTAAATGAGCTCTTTAAAGGGGTTGGCATCTAGTCCAGGGGTTCGACCTCCCCCAGAGCATTTTTTGGGGTTCAAAAATCAATTCAATTCAATGAAATCAATTCGTTTAAGGAAGATATTTTGAGATGTTCTTTCTTAATCGGAGGCGCGGTGGCTGAGCGGTAAAGCGCTTGTCTTCTGAACCGGGGGTCCCGGGTTCGAATCCTGGTGAAGACTGGGATTTTTATTTCGGGATCCTTGGGCGCCTCTGAGTCCACCCAGCTCTAATGGGTACCTGACATTAGTTGGGGAAAAGTAAAGGCGGTTGGTCGTTGTGCTTGGCCACATGACACCCTCGTTAACCGTGGGCCACAGAATCAGATGACCTTTACATCATCTGCCCTATAGACCACAAGGTCTGAAAGGGGAACTTTACCTTAACCCCTTTCTTAATCATATTGCCGACCCTTCAATTTCAGAAAAAAATCTAAGCTAAGGAAATGAGGCTTTAGTTATTGCGTGTGATTATAATGTGGAACTGGAGAAAAAAAAAGCCAAACAATGCTGTTTATAGAACCCTAACCCTGACGTCACAATATATAACAATATGGGCGTCACCCCTTAATGGGTTCTTCAGTGCTGCTCGCACCCCCACACATCCCCATTATGACAATACAGGACATAAAACATAGTAATGTTGTATATCCTAAATAAATGAAGTACAAAACGTAGATTACAACAATGAAGCACAATGGCTACCCGATCGTGCGATATGCGCGCTGGACTGTCGCCTTGATGCCTTGGGTTCGAGCCTTGCCCGCCGCCACCCAGCCACCATCCTGCGGTAGGCTTAATCTAGGAGGCGCAATATAATTTTCAATTCTGAAAGAACATCCAAAGCATAAAAAAAATAAAGCAAACACAACAATATTTATTACTAAATTACATAATTAGCTTATTAATGCAGACACTTAAAAAAAACACACTATATTCATGAATATAGGCGTTTTATTAGGCTGGTTTTTCAATACCCTTGGGCACCTCTGAGTTCACCCAGCTCTAATGGGTACCTGACATTAGTTGGGGAAAAGTAAAGGCGGTTGGTTGTTGTGCTGGCCACATGACACCTTCGTTAACCGAAGGCCGCAGAATCAGATGACTTTTACAGCATCTGTCCTATGGTCTGAAAGGGGAACTTTTTTTTTTCTCTATTACTGGCATAAGGTAAGGGTCCTGCAGACTCCTGCATTGTACACTGGATTTGATAAAACCTTTAGTATTTCTAAGACATGAAAATCTCTAATAGAAAGGACAACTAAAATCCCTTGGCATTGTGTTACTCTTCAAATGTTTAAGTCTTTGCACTTAATCGCACCAGGTTCTAACGGATGTACTTAGTTTAGAAGAAAATAAACGAAACAATATGATTTTATTTATCAAGTATAATTAATGCTATTTTTTTATTATTAGCACATTGGTGTCTCGCTGACCTATAAATTTATATCTACTGGAGATGGTCTGCATAAATGTGAAGGCTCTATGTTTGCCAAGAAAATTAGGCTTTCTTTTCTTAATAAAAAAATTGCATATTTTCGCAGTTGGTAAGATCATCGAACGCGATCAACTCTTCCAATTTCTCCTTAGACTTACTCAACTTCTAGATCTAGTTTATGTTATCTTTACGTGTACTTTAACCGAAGTCTAATCTAGATTCAATGGCCTTTAGAGCTGACAGTTGTTGAGATTTTTCTTACCTTGATTTACAAATTACAGAAATGTTGTATCTTTGTTGAACATAATTGTATCTTCCTTGTATACATATGTCGTTAATGTTAATTAAAGACTTACACGCTTCTAATTCATTGAAATCATTGGTATTCATGGCTGATTCGGGTGAGTGGATCTATTTCGAAAATAGCGTGGTCGAGAGGCTAAGTGCGGCTTGAGCTTGGCTTGCTTGGCTACCTAGAAGGGGGCTCGAGGTTCGACACCCGACTCGGGCAGAGTTGTGTTTACTGAGCGCCCAAAGGCAGCACGGGAAACCAACTCCTAGATACCCCCTCCCCCCACTGGTCCACAAATGAGATTGGACCAAAGCGCTCTGAGCATGCTATAAGCATGAAAGTAGCGCTATATAAAAGCTATAATAATAATAATAATAATAATATCATATTGTTTTAAAATAGTATTTCGTAATGTTCGCGGAAGAGGTACATATTTTTTATCTCTCTCTCTATGGCCACCGTCAGTCGCGAAGCGACTATGGATCATCTCATTTCCATGAGATGAATGCCTGGGCATACGCTGTGGTCGGAACGATGTCGCCCACACATCAGTTCCCCCCTATCCACGCAGCTGATGTATCCAAAGGAACGGCAGTGCCGATACAGTTTGGGGTCAGCAGCGTCGCAGGTTCTGCCAGAGTGTAGCACTGGGTGCTGCAAACTGCCTTAGGGTCGCCAGCTCCTGATTTTTCCTCAGGGTTGACTCCCGAAGCCTTTCCCTTGATTGGGTATAACTGCAAGGCAGCAGAGGTTTGAATTCAGAGTTTTCCTTCTCCTAGGTGGGTAGCCAGCCATGGCTAACGAGCCCCTCCTGCCCGAAGCTTACTGGTTAAGGCGCCAGTTACTCGCCTGTGCCCCTTCTCCTGTTAGTAAGAACAGTTCCGCCGGACTCAATATCTGAGCCACACGTGAAGGCCGGGAGTTGGACTGGTTGTCAGAGGCTATTTGAGACGCATGCCATTAGGAAGCATTTTATAGGTAGTGGAGTGCTTACATCCATTACCACTTCCGGCAATGACAACCTTGCGGATTTTTTTATAGCATAGCATGAAATCATTAATTTACTTTTAACTCTTAGACACAAAACTTTTTCTCCCTTTCAAGTGAGTTGTCTACCCTTCTCTTATGCACTATTGTAGTATTTTATGAATTTCCATGTTTACTTGAGTCAGAAGAAGAGACACGCTCAAAGCCCTCTGTCATTTTTTATAGAGCCCGGAATATTTCTGTAGCAGCACTTTGGATTATGTTGTTAGTATAATAATTTTACCTGCTCTATTGCCTACATGTATACCGATGATTTAAATAGTAGCGTGAAGATGGGGAAAGCAGGCCACAAGATGGGAGATCATTCTTGCGCGGGAGAGGGGGGCACTCAGCATGTTACTATCCTGATTGTCATCGTTTCTTCCATTACTTAAAAATATTGTAAAATAATATACTGGTTGTGTGGCTTTTGCGTTAAACATGCACTAAGTCTAATAAAGAAAAAAAAATTGTTTTAGGAATGGTCTACATGTCTAATTAAGAAAGCAAATCATAATATACATCTAAAATAAAATATTGTAATTTTATAATACATATACCCTATCGGTTCTTTGATTTCTAAAGTTATTATTTTATGACTAGGTCTTGTGTGCCAACTGGTGGCTCTGTGGAGCGACTCTTGGGTCGTGGTAGACAGATATGTTTACCCTTTCTGGGACTCGTTGAAGGGAAAGGTCATCTACGGAATAAACTCCAACGCCACATCGTGGTTTCTTGTGGAGAAGATAGCCAACGCTGGACTGTGGCGGGCGTGCTACTTCTTCCCCCACCTTCCCTATAAACACACGAATCCATATTGTGCTGAGCTCTTTGAGGACTATCGACCAGGTATGTGGGTTTTTTTTTTTATTCAGATGTACATATATATTCAGATATACACATATACGTGGCTTGGCCACGTTCGCAGAATGCCAGTAGGTAGACTACCACAAGATATACTATATGGCGATCTTATTGAAGGCAGGTCGCCCACTTTTACGGTATACAGATGTATGCAAACGCGAATGATGAAGCTATTTAAAATCGACAGTAGCAGCTGGGGAAAAGTGGCACTGGATAGATCCACATGGAGAAAGAGAGCATAAGAGAAGGGTCTCGGATTGCAGATGTCATACACAACAGAGGCAGAAAGAAGGCTGAAAATGCAGCTGCGCCTGGTGATTTTATATGCCCAACCTGCAACCGTAGCTGTGTATCAAGGATTGGCCTCTTTAGCCACACAAGAAGTTGCAAAGATCGTCTCTCGCGACACAAAAATGCCACAGATACATATATATAAATCAGAGGCGGAGCAATCATGGCGCAAATTGATTCATTGCGGCAGGCTTCACTATGACAAGCGTTCATAGCAAGAAAAAAAAATGAGAAAAATTTTGACCATAACAATAAAAATATATTGAATTTATATCCTGTATCATTTATTACTTGTAAAAAGTCGTTACTTATGAACTAGAAGGCAATGCAAAAGCAGACATTCTGGCCAAAGATGTAAGAACAAAAACAAATGAAAATCTCTCTCTACCCAGAAGAAATGATGAAGATAATACTAAAAATAGTAGAATGAATGAGAATTGGACCAGCTCACATCCCTATTACAAGAAAATGGACGCCTGTTGCAAGCTATCTCAACATGACCATCTCATAATGTTTCGACTCAGAACCGGACACCACAGAATGAGACAACATATGTTCCGGATACTTAAAGTCGGGACGAGCAGTTTTATCTCAGATATAGGATTACTGATCAGAACTATCCGACATGTATAATGAGAACGAAGAAGAAGAAATTGAGTTTGATGATACTGTTACGACTACATTGGAAAAACGTTGTGTAAATGTTCTGCTATAAGATAGCACGATTCTTTTTTTTTAATCACACTTAACCTACGAGATGGGGGGAACACCATACTATTAGGATTTTAAACCTAGAACCACGGGAAAACTCGGTACGCTTCTGATGCAGATTTCCCTGACATTTTAGTCTTTAGAATGGATAAATCCATTCACAGAAAAAAAAGACCTTACCAAAAGAGACAAGTCTTAAGATTTAGACTGACTCTATTGCCCAGATTGTCACACAATTCAAATGCGCCTGCTAAAACAATCTCACTTTTTAAAAATATAATCTAGACTAGAGGCTTACTTTATACCCAGATACTATGAAGACTTATGAACCGAGACTTTGCTGCTCTCCTATCACATTTTCTAGAATTTGGAATTTATAGGCAACAAGTGTAAAATTATTCATGCAAACAAATATATATAAAAAAAAGCTTATATTAAGTGTAATTGCATAAATTGATTTGAGTCTGCGATGAGTGCATCCATTTAGACATAATAAATCTGTGCTATTAGTAATATTTTTACCAATTGTTTTTATTTAGCTTTTAGCTGTCTTAATGCGCTATGAGGTGCCTGGACCAAGGGA
This sequence comes from Biomphalaria straminea, assembly GCA_021533235.1. Taxonomy (NCBI): domain Eukaryota; kingdom Metazoa; phylum Mollusca; class Gastropoda; family Planorbidae; genus Biomphalaria; species Biomphalaria straminea. The sequence goes on from JADKLZ010003886.1 coordinate 38,390,585, forward strand.
GAGGGAAGGAGGTATCTAGGTGTATGTTTACATGATCGTTTTGTTTTTAATGCATTAAAAAATGTTCACTCAGGACTCAATCTCCTCAACACACTCAAGGGGACTAATTTAACTTATACCACCACATCTGTCAAGTATGATTTCTTTCCCTTGTTCATGATACCAAACAAAATAGTTACTTACCAATGTTTATTTAACTAATTGTTTATTTTAATTGATTCTTGTGTTTTCAGGTAGAAGAAACAATTGTGCAAAATTTCAGCTTACTCTGAGATTGAGTGTGGGAGAAATGACGTGTAAAAAACGTCTTATCAGACAGACAGAGTATAAGTTGGTATAAGCTTTGTAAAAAGAAGAAAAGGGACAACACAAACTCGTAAAACTCTATTATAACCATTGTTATTAGTAGAAAACGAAGTCTACGTAAACATTATTTTAATACTATTTAATTCGTGTTTCTTCCAGAATGGTGGTTCACCATCCTTCAAATTCTGTGTCTACTCAGCCCAGCACTATCACTGCTAGGCTCCCTTCATCTGGCCGCGTATGTCCCAGCCTGTTGTTTTAAAGAGACTTTACACTGGTTGGGTACTCGTTTGCTAGTGGCTGGTGGTGAGTAGACTAGATCTAGTTTTTGAGGCTCACTTCTTCTTCTTTCTTGAAAATGTCAGGTAGAATTGAGCCTTTGGCTCTTAGACCTCTAGGCCAGCAAAAGTGAACAAGAGCTCCCTCTCACCGGCCTTAATGTCTGGCGGGTGGGTCAGACTCGCGGCAAGAGGCCGCATACACTAAGACCCACGCCATTTTCCTTTTCTATACCAGGCTAACCGTGCGGGACACGCCATTTATGTAACGGCCCTTTGAGGAACAGCGCCTGGATTGTGACAAGGTTGTGGGAGCTTTTTTACAACTCCGCGCAGTGCAATGAGGATGCTCTCGCATCCCTTTAGGCATCCCCACGGGAGTCTTGTTTTGCTACCCTTTAGCCTAATCGTTTCCTCCTACGATCGTTTCCACCCGGGCGCCACTATGAGGCAGGGTAGCATGCCCGGGTTGCGGCTCACAAAATAATCAGGGCCGGATTTAAGTATGGGGAGGCTTTACGCAGGATTTTTCTGTGAAGGCTGCGCCATTAACAATAAACTTTTCTCCTTCTTGGAAAATATGACTCTGACACAACCCCAATTAAAAAAAAAGCAGGGCTTGAGATTCGCCAATGGGAAGAAAAAGTACTTCACGGCTGTACTACACGGTGAAAATACCGACAAGGCTGTCTCAATTGAACACATAATGTTCAGGGTGTTCAGTTTTATCAGAATCTGAATTCTTGGGTCGCCATAACCAATTAGCGAAATTAATACATCAACACCTGACTTTTTACACTTAATCTGATTAAGAAAGATACGCCTCCTTACTAAAGAAAATACGCGTAGCAGGAGGTCCTCGAGTCAACCGATTACTTGATATATTGGGCTAGACCTATTTTGACTGACAAGACGGTGAATTTCAATCGCCCAGATTTATTATGTATCAACAAAAAAAAAAAGAAAAGTCCGCAAACATCGCAGACATCGCCGCTCCGCTATCCCCACATTATATAGAAGACTAAAATGGAAAAACAAAGAAAATATGAAAACCTGAGCCTAGAGATGAGTGAACATGGATGATATATACAAGTACAATACATCCTGTTGTTATATCCACCGATAATGACTACTGACGTCACATACACTTTCGAAACCCTAAGCATTTCTGAGAGGATCCTTTTTACTTGTAAAAGGATAGTACTGCTGCAGACTTGCCACATCAACAGACAATTCCTCAGTTGTAACTGATAAAGGGACTATAATGAATTTTGTTTCTCTTTAACGAAACTTGACCCTGGCAGTGCCAGAGAATGAATACTTGTTCATTTCTAACATAATAATAATAATAATAATAATAATAATAATGTGGAAATGTGGGTGAATCGATTGAACACATTATGGCAGGATGTTCGGCCCTATCGGATTCTGCCTACCTAGGTCGCCATAACCAAGTTGCAAAGCTAATACACCAGCACTTGGCTTTGACGCCCAATTTGATCGGGAAAGATACTTCTCCTTATTACAAATACTCACCACAAGAGGTTATCGAGTCTACTAATCACCTGCTTTACTGGGATAGGCCTATTGTGACCGACAAAACGGTAGATTTTAATCGCCCTGATCTGCTGCTTATCGATAAAAAAGAAAAAGCCGCTATCATGATTGACATTGCCGTACCACTATTTCATAACTTAAGAAAAACTGACCTGGAAAAACAGCGAAAGTATGTGAATCTAGGCTTGGAGATTAAGCGTTTATGGAAGTTATCTAAAATAACAATATACCCCATTGTCATATCAACCAAGGGGATAATAACAACTGACCTCACAGATACCTTCAAGGCTCTGGGCATTCCTAGGAACATTCTCGTAGCCTGTCAGAGGACGGTACTGCTGCAGACCTGCCACATCACCAGAAAGTTCCTCAGTGGAAACTGATAAAGGGAATACGATGAATTTTTATTGTCTCCCCTTAACGAAACTCGACCCTGGCTGCGCCAGAGAATGACCACTCGTTTTTTTCTAACATAATAATAATAATAATTTGTTCCTCTGTAACTAATCACTACCATGGCCTATGAATGATTACAAGTTCATTAATATACCTTTTGGAAAAACAAAGAAATTTATGGGAACCTAGGCTTGCAGATAAAGCGTTTAAATAACTATAGTATTGTTATATCAGCCTAGGGGATAATAACAGCTGACCTCACAAAAACCTTCAAGGCCCACAACATTTCTAGGAACATTCTCGTGCCTGTCAGAGGGTGGTACTGCTGCAGACCTGCCACATCACCAGAAAAATCATTAGTGGACACTTTTAAAGAAACTACAATTAATTTTGTTTCTCCTTTAAAGAAACTCGACCCTGGCAGTTCCATAGAGTGAATAGTCGTTCGTTTCTAACAACGGCATAATAATAATAATTTCTACTACTAATATTACCAATAGTAATGAAATAATAATAACAATAATAAAGCTTGTCTTTGAGTCCGAAGATTAATGAGGAATGCAGTATTTCTCGTAGCTACGCAGCCCCATCTGCGAACTACATATTTTGCCACATGCAGGGCAGGCACAATCATTGTCCGCAAGTGGTCGAATTAGATTTTCTTTTCGCCGACTACGTCTGTCCTGGGCTGTGGATTTTCTTTTGGTCTCAAATGTGTATCCCGCGGCCTTTGTAAGTGAACTGTTTAGTTCTGAAGCCACCTGCAACCAGAAGCTCTCTTCTATGCCAGCTATAGCAAGTTGGCGCTTAACCTGGTCTTAAAAGCGTCTGTTCCGTTTTAATTGAACCCTATCAGTATCACAGTTTGAGAGTGTGGTAGACCTTAAGGTTAATTTGGAAGTGTTAGGCCTTATGTTATCTTATTAAATGAGGGGCAAGACTAAGCATCAACTTTATATTTTGTATGGGGAGGGGGTTGTGTTAAATATTCTTGTTTATGGCTTATTTATTTTTAAACTGTGTGTTTTTTTTTAGGCTTTACGGGCACTGTTGCTATGTTGATCTTTCACATTTACGTAACCAAGGAGTTTATTGTCTTCTTTGACTGGAGTCCGTACGAAATAAAGAAAGACTGGGCTTTTCATATCTATCTAGATGGCTCCTTGCTTAATTTGATTTTTGGATTGCTATATGTACGAGAGAGGTGGTCTGGAGGGATCTCAGTCAGAAGATCTATTTTTCAACCAGTTTCACGACAAAAGAAACAAATTTGGTAAAGTTTATAATTAAAATAAAATAACTGCCAGCTTTGATGTGTTTGCTTGTCATATTAAAAGTTTGTAACTATGTTTATAGCCTAATTATTATTTCCTTTTTTTACATTTTTTATTTTTGTACAAGTAGGGGCCTATTAGTGGTCTGTATGATAATTAATGACACCGGACAGTACTTTGTTTTTAAAGTTTATATCAACTCTGTCTGTCTGATACAAATCTTGTACACGCTATTGCTTCCACTTCACATTCTTGGATCAAGTTGAAAATGTGCACAATTATTCATTGTCATAGACAATGCTAGAATTACACAAAAAAAACAACAACAATTATTTAATTGATTAGTGATAATTAATTAATTTTGTTTTATATAGAAAAAAGGGAAATAACTATTGCAATATCGTTATAGATGTGTCAGTAATTGTGCAGCTCTTTCCATCACATAAGCTTTGTTTTTGTTTAAAGTATCTTTGATATTTATTTGTTTAAACTTAAGTCCCTGATCTTTTGACACGAAACCGGATAGAAATTCAACTTCATTCCCTTTTATAATTTTTTTACATCGCATCGGATAGCATTTTACTTAACTAGATAGATAGATTGATTGATAGCTGGATGTATGGATGAATAGATAGATAGTTGGATAAATGGATAGATAGATAGATGGATAGATTGATAGATACATAGATACATAGATAGATACATAGATAGATACAAAGATAGTTGGGTGGATGGCAGCGGCGGACTGGCTATATGGGCATTTGGGCAAATGCCCTGTGGGCAGGTACCCAAAAGGGCCGGTAGGGCCACCGAAATGGCCGCGTCGATGCCACAATGGCACATATCAAATTGTTAAAGGTTTTATAATATTCTGTTATAAAAATGCTTTCTTAGCGTCGTGTTTAAAAACAAATCTTTTACATACTACAGTGTAATATTTTCCGAAATAACCTTCATTCGTTGTCAGTAGGCTTCATCCTCTTAGGCCAACATACTCACCGACTAAGAAGAAACATAAGGCCTGTAGGCTCTATTTCTAATACAGCTATAGAGTTCGCTGTATGCGTGCATATCAATACATTATCAAACGTATATAATGATCTTGAAGACAGATAGACTTAGAATTAGATGTCCATCATATGATATAGAAATTGTGAACCGAATTGTATAGAAATGCCTGGGCCGATTTTAACACCCAGTCCGCCCCTGG